>JANKKI010000398.1:0-464601 GCA_025175665.1 Cinchona pubescens | reverse complement strand
GTGTATAAGAGACAGATCATTTGAACCCCAGAACCTTTCTATTTTTTTGCACACTTGTTTTCAAACCATTAGTGCGATTTGGTCATCATCAAAATATGATTAACATAACTGGGGTTCAATACTATTCCTCATTGTATTGCAAGTGCTTTGCTTGTTCTTATTCCACAGAAGGAGAATCTTCTTCCTTCGCAGACTTTTGTCCAATCTCTTTGTGTAATTTTATCAATAAGATTTTCTCGAAGATCTTGGCTAACAGGTTGACGACAGTTCTTCCTTCTTTGATTTCTATAGAACAATCTGTATTTGTGAAAGATCGTACAATGGCGGATAACATCTTGTTAGTGCATGAATTATTTCATTCGCTAAATAAAAATTTTAGGAGGCATCACTTGGCCATAGCGGTCATCAAGCTTGATGTTAGCACCCTTGGCAGGATTAAGGCCGTGTGCATGTCTGTAGAAGTTTTGTGACACTTGACATGATGAAAGCATTTGATAGAGTTTCTTGGCTCTTTCTTGAACATGTGTTAAGCAAGATAGTGTTTCCCTGGTTCTCTTTAATGATTAATGGGGAAGTCACTAATTTTTTCAAATCTTCAAGGGGTGTTAAGCATGGTGATCCTATCTCACCTTTCTTATTTGTTCTGACCTCTGAAGCCCTCTCAACTGGATTGCCAAATTTGGTTTTGTTTGGCTCAACCCTTCCTTATTCTTTGCCATATGGTTGTTTGTTGATATCACATCTAGCCTATGTTGATGACTTCATTATATTTACTTGAGGGGATAAGAACTCTTTGCATCGCCTCCTTGTTTTTTTTGGATATTTATCAATGACGATCGAGGCAGAAGATTAATTTTACCAAGAGTTCTGTGATTTTTCCAAGGAACTGCAGTAGAGTGGTGAAGACAGTTATTGCAAAACTTGACTAGGATGCATCGTACGACTTTGCCTATTACTTACCTAGGCTGCCCAATTTTTCTTGGGAGGAAATCTAAAGTTATTTTTGAGCCTTTGCTAGCCAAGGTACGTCAAAAAATGGATGGCTAGAAATAGAAAATTTTATGACTAGAAGGCCCCGCTTAATTTTAATTAAGCATGTCCTTTCATCTATTCCTATACATATTTTATCTGTCTTAGACCTCCCTAAAGGAGTTATTCAGATTTTGGAGAAAATTTTGCTTCCTTTTTTTGGGAAGAGTCGGAGTAGGGTGATCGTAGTCACTGGAAGAAGTGGAGTGATCTTTGCTACCCTTATAACGAGAACAACTTAGGGTTCCATTGTTGTTCTACTATTGTTGATTCCTTTACCTTGAAAATGTGGTGGAATTTCTTTAACTCAGCCTCACTATGGGCAGCTTTCATGAGAAAACGGTATGAGTATTTCAGAGTTTTGCAACCTACTAGGGTTTGGCAGAGAATGCAAATCAAAAAAAATGCAGCATGAGACTAAGTTACACTTCCAGACTCTAATTTGGTCTGGGAAGGTTAAATTGTCAATGGATAATTGGCTTGGAAATGGTGTTCTTGCATATCTGGCTGACCACATTGCTCTCCCTGAGATTCAAATTAAATCCCTTGACTTGAATAATCATGGCTGGAATTTTGCTCCCTTGCAGTAGCCGGTCCCTAATGCGATAGTGCAAGAGTCTTGACTAGTCATATTTATTTGTCTGAAGATAATGACACTAAAATTTGGAATTTAAGCTCTAACGGGCTGTTTTCCACTTCTTCAGCTTATGAACTTCTTTGGGCTCGTCGGAATAAGCTCAATTCGAGAGCACATATTTGGAGCGTGAGAATACCTCTTAAGCTCTCAATTTTTCTCTAGAGACTACTAAATCATTTGCTCCCTTTAGATGATATCTTTTTGGATATGGGTTTCCATAAGCCTTCAAAATGTTTTTTTGTAATACAGTAGAGACTTTGGATCACGTGTTTGTTCTAGCTTGCTACTTCTCCAGTGAGATATGGTTAGAATTGGAATCTATGCTGAGCATTCCTAAGGTTGCGACTTCTTGTTTGCTCCATAAGCTTCAGGTTTGGTGGATGCATTCATCTTCTTCCATGAATGGTCAGTTGAGGCTTTTGCTTCCAACTTTAATTTGTTGGCACATCTGGTTAGCACATAATGCTTTTCTCTATGAAAGCCGAAGACTCTCTTCCTCTGTTGTGGTTGCCTGTGTGGTTCAAATGGCTGGACAAATAAGTATTCATCATCCTTTTTTATTAATGGGTGTAGTTACTTCTACTCTCCCATGTAAGATTTGACATCCCACCTCATGCTGTCCAGTCATTGTTCAATGGCTTGCTCCACAAGAAGGATATTTTAAACTTAATGTGGACGGCTCATCTCTTAGCTCAGGTCAACCAGGCGGTGGATGGGTTCTTCAGGACTCCTTTGGTGCTCTTATCTTGGCTTAGGCCAACTTCTACAGTCTAGCTACCATCATATGGTGGCAGAGGCTCAGGCTCTATTGGATGGTATTCGTCATTGCTACAATTCGGGATTTCGTGATATTTATGTTGAATCGGACTCAAAAATTCTTTGCAAAGTAATTAATGGTTCTCTTCATATCCCTTGGATGATTGATGGTTTTGTTAGGGAAAGGCACATTGATTGAGAGGCGAACTCAGTTGTGGATCATCTAGATAGTATCGGCTCCTCTTTTCAATCGTCTTAGTCATTTTCTTCCTCGCGGTTTCCTTCTACACTACGCGGCTTTCTACTCTCTGACAGTCGTGGCATTCCTTCCTTTAAATGGAAAACTTTACCTTGATTTTGCTATTTTTCTTCCATTATTACTTTTGTACTTCCATTGTTTGGAAGTTTTGGCCTAGTCTCCTCCGTGTAATTTTGCTCAACCTTTCAATAAATAAAATTTGGGAGCAGCGTCCCCCACCATGGTACCGATGGTTAGCTGAAAAAAATAATTTTCTAATGTTAGATATTCTTAATGAATATATCTTCCCAAACATTAATTAATAATATTTTGAATTGATAAATATCAAACAAGAATAATGAGGTAAATTGATAAAAAAATGAAGATATATTTAAACTTATCAAATATGTAATAAAACTAAATAATATTTTATTAATAAGAAATTGAGATACATAGAAAACTTACTTGAAGAAGGAAATGATAGTTCTCTCAAAAGATTTTCAAGGAACTAACTTCACAATGTTTCTTTTGAATACAAATGCCCATATATATAGGCAAAATAGAGAATCTTGAATAGTTTTAGAGTACAATAATTTTCTTTGAGTGGCTGACAATGGCCTTCATTTTAATATGACATAAAGGAAACTTTAAATACAATTATTGAACCAAATGGAATCTGCAAGCTAGACTCGTCCTAAGAACTGTCCTTTAATCACATGCCTTGTCCTTGAATAGTCAGAATCCTATGTGATTGTTTTGGTTACTTTATAGAATAGGAGATAGAATCCCGTAACAATGTCATCTTCATTGTCATAGTAGGGATCATGTATTACGGGTTCTTCTTCTACTTCTTTAGAAGAGGTTCCAGTTTCTTCTTCAGCAGAGATTTGACTTAATGCATCTTCAAGCTGCTTCTTGAATTCTTCTTTAGTCATACTGCAAGCCATCATACTTTTGATCTTGCTTTTTGTAGTAACAAATTCAGCTTGAGTATTATTAGAAGAACAACCTTGTTTATCTTTAAATATAGTCCACCATTTGATTCTAAACTCTCTGGCTAAATTGGACGTTCGTAAACATTGGATTTGTTGAAATTCCATGCCATAATATAAGGAAGCTTATTTTAATGAAAAATTTGTAGTGACATAATAGTGTCACTCATTTCCCTTTTTCCCATATTTTGACAGAATTTCTCATATTCTTTGTAATAATTTGGAGGTAGAATTTGAAAGGTAGCTCCAAAATCTTCGCACCATTCGTAAACTATCAAGGAAAATGGGTAATACTTTTAGAAAATTAAATAAACCATGCAATGGTTGAAAGGTCTACAAAACATAGTGTAATACGAAGTAAAAATGTTTTGTTAATCAATCATCTTGAAACTTGTAAGTACATAGTACTACAGATAAAATTTTCTTTTTTTATAGTACAATAGTTCTTTTGAGAATCAGTCCAAACCCCAGATGAAATCAAACAAGCTGTTCTTTATTATCAGAAAACTTTTGTTTTAAAATTCCTTCATAACCTATGTTTGATGCATCCGTTTCAAGTATCATAAAAGCTTTAGATTGTGGAATTCCTAAACAAGGTAGGTTAATATTAAGCTTTTTAAGCTTCTTAACAATTTTTGTTTGTTCTTGATTCTAGATAGGAGGGTTCTTTCTAAGTCTTTGATATAAAGGTTCACATATTTGTCCAAGATTTGAAATAAAATCTGCTATATAGTTTAAGCATTCTAAAAATCTTTGCAATTGAGTTTTGTCTTTTATTTCATTTGGAAATTTTGAAGAAAATTCTAAAACTCTACAAATAGGTTTTCGATACAACTTCCTTGATATAAATCGTGCCATAAAAATCTGATACTAGTTTGAAATAGCTTTGTTTTGGTTTCTGAAAGTACTAACCCATTTTTCTTAATAATCAGTAGAAATATATTCAAATGTTTAAAATATTGATCTATTGAGTTTGAGAAAACTAGTACATCATCTATATAGACTATGGTAAAAGTAGAGTAAGGATTAAATATTGTATTCATAATATTTTGAAATTCTGATGGAGCATTTTTTAATCCAAAAGGCTTTACATTCCATTCATAATGCCCAAATAGAACTGTAAAATCCATTTTGTATTTATCATCTTCATCAATTTGAATTTGTCAGAATCCACTTTTCATGTCGAATTTTGAATAAATTACTGCGTTAAAAGTTCTTTTTAATAAATCTCTTTTATTAGGAATAGGGTATCTTATCCATTCTAATACCTTGTTTAAAGGCTTATAATTTATGACTAATCTTGGCGTTCCTCTCTCTATTTCAGCTTGATTATTTATCTATAAAGAATTGAACAACTCCAAGAAGACTTAGAAGGTCTTATTAATTTTTTTCTCAATTAATCCATTAATCTCTTTTGTTACAATATTCCATTAATTCATGTTTCATTTGAATAGGTCTAGCTTTGGTAGGAATATCCTTTTCATTAAATCCTATAATATAGGGTAATTTTACTGTATGTTGTTTCCTATCCTAGAAAGCGTTGGGTAGATCATAGCAGACTTGTTCTTCTAAAAGTTTAGTGAATTCAGGAATTTTTAACTTAATTCTTTCGTCGTTGAGTTATTGAATTTATGTGTATAAAGAAACAGTATATAATCCTTACCGTAGAAATAAAGAAATCTCTTGATTAATTAAGCTTTAATTAACTTCTACATCTAAATTTTCCTTTTGAACATTATTTATTAGATTGAAATTGTATAATTTTTCAATAGGCTAACATTTTACAAGTTGGTGAATGGATAAAGGGAAAATGAATAATTTGACCTAATACATCTAGATGTTGCCTTAATTCATCTGCTAAGAATGGATATATTTAAGTAATGAAAGAAGTTCCTCTAATAATTTCTTGGAAGAAAGTTTTTATAATGAAGGTATATGTCAGTTTTTGAAACATATATTTTGATTACAGAATGTGCTTTAGATAGTTTGTATCAAAATTTTAACTTTTCGCCACTGGATATAATTTCTCCAAGGTTTTCTCATAGTATTTAGTAGGAATTAATTTTTCACTAATACAATTTTGATCAGCTATCGAGTCTATTAAAGCTATTAGATTTAATGAGAATTCCTTCTTAATGTTGAGATGAACAGGAACATACCATTTTTGAAACTTTATTCTAGGTATGACTGTAATAAAGTCTTTATCTTTTTCTTCTAGAGAGAAAGAAGGTTTATCTCGGTTTTGTGCTTCATTCTGTAATTTAACTAACATAAGGGAAAATTTTATTTCTACATTTTCTTACTGTAAAGTTTTAATGTCTTTTTTTATTTGATTTATTTCATACTGTAAAATCCTGAAATGAAATATTCGAGGGCTTTTTAAATCTATTGAATATTTCTTGAAAATTGAAAGGTTCTACTTGAGGTTTTTCTGCTTGTATCACTATATCTCTTAATTTTAATAAATATTCTCTTTTTGTCTTAGCATCATATTTTTTTCTAATAAATCAAAGAAAATTTTCTTCTTTTGACTTGTTATTACATTAATAGATTGATATGAAAATGAACAGACTCATATGCATCCACAATCAGAATTTCAGATTATTAGAATTGTCTTTCCACACATAGGTTGTTGCTCTTATGTTGTAATAGAGTTTCATTGTAGTGGTTATTATTCATGGATAAAGTTGTGGTTAACAAATTTAATATTTTCTCTTGAGTTTCTTCTTCCAATTCTAATAGAAATATCCTTTTTTTGATTTTACAAAATCTTACTGTATGTGCAACTGTTCCACACTTCCAACATACTACATAAGAAGTTGATGCATTTTTAGACTTACTACTAGATTTTGATGATTTGGATTTGTTAAATGTAGAATAGGGAGCTGTTTTAGACTTGTATTTTGATTTGAAATATGAGGGTTTAGAATAAGAAGATGAATATGTTCTAGACTTAGATCCTAAATTTGTTCTAGATTAATTTATTAGATGGGAGGAGATAATTTTTCAAAACCAAAATCTTTACAAAAAAGATGTTAATTCTTTCTTAGTTTGCTTGTAATTTCTTTTAAGTTGACTTTTGAATTTTAGATCAATACATAAGGCTAAGGCTTCCGCATTAACATAATTAATTAAATATCCATAAGTAAGTTTAGTGTAGGGTATTTCTCTACCATATTTATCTCTTATTTTATGTCTTAATTTTTTTGCAAATAATTTAGGTCTATCTTTCCAATATGCATGGTTGCAATTTGTTCTAAGGAATACTTTATTAAGAAAAACATCTTTATACCATCGAAAATCGTGTAATTTGGGACAAGTAAGATTAGCTAATATTTTTGTATTTCTTTCTCGAAAGTTCAAAGGCTCACCTATGAACTGTTTATTAATTGCATATCATAATGTTGGGACTGCATATTGTACTCGACTAATACTTGCAAGTTGAGTTGTTATTGTTTGATTATTATTACTTACTCGTTTTGTTACCATTGGAACAACATTTTTTCATCACTGTTTGCATAAAATTTATTTTTTCTTCAGTTAAATAACTATCCCACCATCCTTTCAAACTTCTTGTAAATCCCGCAATTAAAAAACTAGCATTTGATGATCTGCATGTCAGGTTAGCTTTATAAGCTGTGGCACACATTCCCATTTCTTGAATAGTATTATACATTTGATTATATGTTTGGTCATCTAGGTTCCATTCATATATTCCTTCTCCATTATCTTGAGATAAAGATATTGTATATCTTTCTTCAAATTGCATATTAGGAGGGTTTTTTTTTTATTATCTAGTTCTAGATTTTTTTTTAAAAAATTTCTATTATTTCATCTATTAATTTTTTATCTTTATTTAATACGAGAATATTATCTTCTGCCAGTTAGATCTTTTGAAGTATATGACTTAATAAAAGGATTATCTATTTGATTATTACTGCAGTAAATTTCAAACCATTTAAAGAAGGCAATGTTTAGTTTTATTCTTTCCAGATCTTTATAGTATTTTTCTCTGATCTCGTTTTGTTGGTTATCATTAAAGTTTTCAAGAAATCATTTTCTTTTTTCACTATTTTCTTTACGCTAAAAAAGTATTTTCTTAATATAATTCCAGTCTTCAGTTAAAATCTAAAGAGATCATTAAAACTTATTCATTTTAAATTATTTGAGATCTTTTAGGTGATCTTGGAAGAGTATAAGAGACTAGTAAAATTTTCTACGGTTTGATATATAGGTGTAGGATTGTTTTGAGTAAATTCTATACTTTGTATCTCTATTTTACTAGGAGTGGCTTTCTCTTTTTCGTTTGCTTTTTCTTGAAAAGTGGTTGGAATGGTTGAGGTAGATACCTTCTCGGGGGCAAAAGCAGGTCTATCAAATTGTATTTTAGCTAATCCATGTTCTATTTTATTAGTTGTGAAAACAGAACAGCTACTTTCTGGATCTATACTGGACTCTGGCAATCTTCTTGATCCAATTTTATTCAACAAATTGGCCATGATTAATTTAAACTCGTATTATTTTCTTATCTTTTCTAATGTATCGGGACCATCCTAGACTCTCACTTGTCTTTCGGTCTAACCAACGCTATTACACTTGGGCAAGATAATCATACTGTAAAGGAGGATTAAATTAATAAAACCTTATTTGTTGAATAAAATAAAATCAATGAAACTGGCTCTGATACCAAAACAAAACCCAGGAATATATATACATACATACATATACACATATATATGTGTGTGTGTGTGTGTGTGTGTATGTGTATATATATACACACTACACATATAAACGCATGTATATGTATGTGTGTATATATATGTGTATAAGTATGTATATATATACATATACATATATATGTGTGTGTGTGTGTAGAACTCCGGAAAAAATAAACCATAATAAAAACTTACAGTGAATGAGAATAATAATCGAAAGCCTTGTCTTGAAGTAGCAGAATGATAATTTTTTATTTAATACTTAAAAATTTACAAAGGTGGAAAGAAAAAAGAACTGAAAGATTACAAGAGTAAACTAAAAAAATAGAATATGAAATCATATGCCCTCTATTAAATATGAATGGCTATTTATAGCCAAAATATCACAGATTGTCTTTGTCATTGCATACATCATCATCAGCATATTCTGTTGGCATCCAGCATCTTCTGTATTCATTTCTTTTGTTTTCTTTTTTTCTTTTTCTTCTTTTCATAATTGACTCAAATCGATTCTTCAAATTTGAATTCAGTAATTTCTTTATCTGAAAATAACTTTTTTTTTTTACGGCGGAGTTTTCTGAATTTTTTGCTTCTAAACTCCTTGCCATTTGTGTAAATGCTTCTGCTTGTTTTAATATTGTTTTTATATCAGTATCGTTTGAAGCACTAGGATCTTGAGAGTCTTCATATTGGTAGATATCCTTATAAATAAGAGAAGAAATTAAAAGACAGGACTAATTTTCTATTTCCCTTTGGAGGATGAAGGAATATTTCTAGAAGTCTCCTTTGTAGGTGTATATTTTGCAGGTGTCAATTGATTTTTCTCCATATATAATTTGATTGCATTAGCAATAAATCCCTCAATATCTGAATTTTTTTAAGAAGTAGATTCTTCTATAAAATTGTTTGAAGAAATTGATTCAATTAAAGAGGGATTTTGTGGAGAAATTGATCATCTTTTAGGAGAAATTAATCTCAAGCATTCAAATTTGATATTCTGACATTTAACCAACCACTTATTTTCAAATATCCTCCTGATTATGTGGAAGTCCAGAGTGGGAACAGATTGAAATTTCTAACGAAATAACCACGGAATATTAAATTGGTTCATAAAATGATACAGGGATTTTTTAGAAGAAACAAATGAAGAATATTCTTTAGTTGATGAAAAATTAGAAGAATATACTTCTAAAAACTTTAGATAAGCATCATGAATGTATTTAGGAATCGTTCCTCTGGAATAGGAAAAAATTGGAACTAGTAATAAAACCAACTGAGAAGTGATTTTTTATTTCTAATATAGATGGACTTAAACGAATCAATCAAATATACTTATAATCTTTATTTTAATAATAAAACATATTAAAGAAAGAAGAAACAAGATCATAGTAAGTAAATCTGTAATCTTGGTTATTGACATTTGAAGTGAATCTGAAAAATGTAAAAGGTATACCCCATTCTTAAATTGTGGGTACATGTTTGATAAAGATTTTTGAGAATTTAATCTCATAATTGTTTTCAGAAGGGATCCAACCAGTAGTATTTTTTGGGTCATGATCCACAATTTGGACAATATTATCATTAGCAATTTTAATGAAATTTAGGAAGTTGGCATAAACATATCTGGATTTTAAAGGATATCCAGAAGCTAAATAATAAGATTGATAGAAACCAGGACAATATTTTTGAGAAGAAAGAGTATATGGATCTTGAGAAATTTCTTCATATTCGATATATATCCATGGTTGTTTGCCATTTGGTTTGAATAAATCCACTGAAGAAATAGGATTTGAAATTTGTCCTAAAATAGTCATTTTAGCAGAAGATGGAGATTGGTTTGAAGATGTAGAAATTGTAGGAATTTGACTATTTAGGACACTGCTAAATGTATTTTGCAATTGATTATATTTTCCAGTTATGGGAATCATAAAATGCAAAATTATGTTCGTATCCAATTCTTCCAATTTTTCTTAGAGGAGAATTTACTCAGCTGCCTTGAGCACTGCCTCTTCCTGGTAGGGATCTACACCGACCTCTTATACAAGAAGATTCATATTGATCAATGAGAAATTCTAGAGTTAGAAAGTCAGGAAGAGAATTATTTTTTCCTTTAATGTATTCAATATCAAAATAAAAAATAGATAAAATAGATTGCCATCTAGCAAATAATTATTTTGAATAAGTTTGACATCTTTTTTCAAAATATATTTTTCCGCACAACAATCTATTCTAATCAAGAATTTGTGGTTTAATAAATCATCTTGAAATTTTGTAAGACAAAGAACTATGCTAAGAATAATCCTTTTTTATTGTTGCATATTTTTCTTGTGTGCTATTCCAAATACCTGAAGTAAAATGAACTAATTCTTCTTTATTGTTATGGGGATTTTTTTGATTGAGAATTCCACCATATCCAATATTAGAAGCATCCGTTTCAACAATTTTAAACCAATTATAATTTGCTAAATTTAAAATACTTTTTGACTTTCTCCTTTATTCTTTTAACAACTGCTGTATGGGCCCCTGTCTAAGGAGGAGATTCTACTGCAACCTTTGATATAAGAGTTTGCAATCCTGAGGCAAATGTTTGTAATATTCACCTATATAATTTAAACTGCTAAGATATCTTTGCAATTGTGTTTTGTCTTTGATTTTATCAGAGAATTTATATGCAAATTCAATAGATAATGCAATAGGAATTGTGAAACCCAGTATTTTACTAGCCTTGTTCTTTGATTTTTAACTGGTTTAAAATGTTTTTCATATTATTTTTAGTCATAAAGTACTTCAACTTATTCGTTTTTCAATTTGGCAAATTTTTCGGTTTACGCGATTTCGGTTCGGCGGGTAAACGGGTCAAAAATTGGACTAAGTGTAATTAGTGCATTGTGGTGTGTGAGTGTTGTTTGATGGCTGATTTATAATGTTAATTTAGTAGCAAAAAAAGAAAAATGCTAGTTTTTGGGTCAAATAGTCAACTTGGAGACTATTTGGTCAACTTCTAAATACTCTTTGTAACACTTGGGAAGCTTTTTAAGATATCTTTTTGTTGTTTCTTCCTCATTTCTTCCTAGCAGCAGCCGAACTCCTCTTCCTCATTTTCTCTTGCTGCTGGCCGAATTCCTCTTCCCCATTTTCTCCCAAAAATTTTCTTGGATTTCAAGTAGAAATCACTTGGAAGGTAAGATTTTATGTATTTTAGCATTTATGGCTTATGGGCTTTATGATTCAAGCTTTAATTTCAAGTTTTGTAGGATTCTTTATGGCTGAAAAATACCCTCTTTGCAGCCTTATATGTTATGATTTATGTATGTTATGGGTTGTTTTTAGTGTTTTGGAGGTTGGGAAGTGATTGGGGTTGATTTTTAACAACTTTCCATGGTTAGATTACAAATTTTAAGATTATGAGTTAGGGTTTTGTCTTCCATATGTGGCCCTAGAGTGTTATGGTATGAATGCATCATTTATGTCTATGCATATAATGATGTTTTAAGAGTGTTTTAAGGTTAGTTTGGATAGGAATTGAGACTTGAAACCAAGTGGAATTGATTTCCCTTCATTTTGTAAGTAAGCGGAAGTTTGGCGCAACAAGGATAATTTGGATAATTGGTTATGTTTGAAGGGTCTTTAATGATCTTTTGATGGTTTTAAGTGTTTCCTTGGTAGTCCCACTGATTAGGAAAATGTTTGAATCATGCGTGTGGCTAATCGGTAAAAATTTCAGTTTGGTAGTAAAGAGGAATTCCAACCATAGGTTGTTGCTCTAATGTTGTAATAGAGTTAATTGTAGTGGTTTTGGGGTATGGATTGTTGTGGAATGCTATTGATATAGTCGGCTATTGCTCGGTGAATCTTTCCGTTTATGGATTTTGTTGGTTGGTTGAATATGTTGTTTTGAGTTGGGTTGTAACCAAGGTCCCTTGAATACCTTGGAATTGGATTTTGTTGGTTGGTTGAATATGTTGCGTTTTGAGTTGGGTTGTAACCAAGGTCCCTTGAATACCTTGGAATTGGATTTTTGTTGGCAGGGAGGATAAAATACTTATAGCCTAGGGAGAGGCGAAGTTTTCGGTTTTTCGGAAAACTGAGCTTATTATCTCCTAATCTAGGTATCTGAATTTGAGGGTTAACTAAGTGTTTTGTAGGGTTTTAGCTTGTCGAAGTTGGTGAATTTGTGAAAAGGTCATTTTTGACCAAAGAGCTTTCGCGTCGTTTTCTATCGTTTCGCGTCGTTTTCGCTTCCCTAGTCATTCTTTAACTTCTACATCTCTTCTAAGAGTCCTCTTATACCTGTTTTAGGTACCACGCCACCTACCGCCAGCGATCGCGTTCTGTGATCATTTGTGCAGTTTTTGCTTTGACATGTGGGTAACATAAATCCTCTTCCACTTGTATTTTGTTTAACGACTTTCGAAATATGTTTGGATGAATTTTAAAAATGTGTATGATGTTTGGAATTGCACTTTTACCAAGTTTTGGAATTATTATATATGAAATCGGGACCAAGCTATTTTATGTTAAGCAATTAATATGTTTGCAAACTCTTTTGATATGAAAGCATTTTATGACTGTTTTGGCTCATAGGTGACCGAGGTATATACATTTGGATGTGTTTGGAAATGTTTGATTTGGGGTGCACCGGTTCTATAGTCATCCATGGGACGCCATGGTGACTGCTGTGACCTGACTGTTATGAACTATTTGACTACGGGGTCTTGTGATGGGATAACTTGACCTCCAGGTCAGACTAGTAGGTGTAGTAGATTACTAGATCTGTGTATAAGAGACAGATCTTTGAGCCTAAAAGATACTCATGCTATTTTATTATTTTCTAGATTGAAACTGTACTTGGATTTGTTCGCTATGCTTTAGCATACTAGATTGTGTTGAAATGATTGGATCTTTTTGGCTATGTTTTGGATATGCTTTAGCATACTATATTTTGAAATGATTGGATCTTTTTGGCTATGTTTTGGATATGCTTTATGGCATACTATGTTTTGAAATGATTGGATCATTTTGGCTATGTTTTGGACATTTTAGAAACTACTTATGATTATGGTTTATTGACGTTTAAATGGCATGAGACATTTTAGAAACTGCTTCATGACTATGGTTTTCACATTTGTTATTATCTTTATGTTTTCTTTTTATCGAAATGCTTGGCCCCATCCTGAAGAGCTTTTATGATATCCACTGAGCTAGTTATGCTCACCCCACGTGATTTATAATTTTTCAGATTAGGTGCTCGTTTTTGGACTCTCCACCGCGTTAGCAGCTTTTAGATTTTCTCCAGACTCCACATTACTGGTAGGACTCTGCGGATAATCTTCAAGCTTCTCTTTTGTTTGGAGAGGGGTAGTGTATTAGATAGGTTTTGTATTGATGAACTTTGTTTTTGTTGTAGCATCTTTTGTACTAAGAAGGAATTTTTGTAATTCGTATTTTTGTGTAAAATGAAATATTCGGTTTTATAGTTAAGAAATGGTTTGATCTTGGTTCTATTACATTGCGGTTAAGTTTGTTGCTCTGTTCGTTTGTGCCTTGCGTTTTGGTCCAGTGTACCATTAACGCGGCGTGTTACGGTCCCGTTTTGGGGCGTGACAGGAATAATATGACCTTTATTCAAATCATAATTGAGAAATCTGACTTGCAATTGAAATAATTTAATTTTCTTTGTATAAATAATAATTTCATTATGAATAGTAATAATTAAGAATATGTTTAAATGTTTAAAATGCTGATCTATATTCTCAGAAAAGATTAGTATATAATCAATATAAATTATGATAAAATGATAGGAAGAAAAATATTATTCATAATATTTTAAAATTCATATGGTGCATTTTTCAATCCAAAAGGCATCACATTCCATTCATAATATCCAAATGGTACAGTAAAGGCAGTTTTATATTTATTCTTTTCAGCAATCTGTATTTCCTAGAATCCTGATTTTAAATTAAACTTGGAATAAATCTTTGAATTTATTATCCTATTTATACAAATCCTTTTTATTAGGAATACGATAATGAATCCATTGAAGAACTTTATTCAATGGTTTATAGTTTATAACTACTCTTGGAACACTTCTTTTTATTTCTGAATTTTTATTAACGTAAAAACAGAACATCTCCAAGGAGAATGAGATTTTCTAATAAAATTTTTGGCAAGAAAATCATCAATTTCCTTTTTCGAGTAGTCTACCATCTCCTTATTCATTTGTGATGGTCTGGCATTAGTAGGGATTTGCTTTTCATCAAAATATTTTTTATGAGGAAGATGAACAATATGTTTTTTTCCTATGCCAAAAGACAGTAGGTAAATCATTGCAAACATGTAATAAAATATTATCATGTACATGTTTAATTTTCTACTGAATATGAAAATCTTTAAATTATTCTTCAAGTTTAAGAGTGCAAATTTCATTTTGTAAAAAATTGATTTGATTTGTTTTTAAATGAATATTTTCATTAATAGAATTAACAGAATGTATTTAAATCATGTGATATTGTGGTTGTGTCACAAAATCAATTGCCATGCCTTGTCTTTATTATAAATGATTTTTCCATCAAAATAATATGGATACATTTGAACAATAAATGGTATTCCTAGGACAATATGCTCATTAATATTAGTTGTTAACACAAAAGGTAAACAAATATAATTCTCTTCATTTGAAAATATGCAAACATTTGAAATCTTATAATTTACATGAATTTTTGAACCTTCTGCTTCATGCAGAATTGTTGAAGTTTTTTTAAAAAATTCAGAAGGAGCAAGTGTTTCATGCATAGTACAAATATGAGCTCTAGAATCAATCATGGCAATAGAAGAGAATACAAAAGTCTTATTTATAGTTGAAGTAACTTGTATAAAATATTTTTGAGCAAAACATACAGAAGAAACTTATAAGAAGTCATTATCAATAATTTTCTGTTTTTGATTAGAGGAAAACTCAAGTTGTTCTTCTAAAGAATTTTCTTTAGAATTTGTAAAAAAAATTTCTAAAGAATCCTAAATATTTTCTATTAAACACATTCTTTGTTTTAAATTATGTATTTCTTCTTTAAGTTGATTTATTTAAGAAAATTAAAATAGGTATAGTAACAAGTTTATTAAAAGAATTTTGATTAACATTTTCTTAAACTGTGAAACCCAGTATTTTACTAGCCTTGTTCTTTGATTCTCTTATACACATTTAAAATGTTTAATCAATTACAGACCAAAAAGTAGAAAATTATTCGAATTACAACTTGAGTTTTCCTCTAATCAACAGGACTTATACTTCTGTCTCTTATAAACATCTAAATGTGGAAGAGACAGTTTAGGCCATTTTGGTATAATGAGACAGCCATCATACAACAATTATTCAGAAAAAATGATAATTTAGTAGCAAAAAATTAGTTTTTGGGTTAAATAGTCAACTTGGAGACTATTTGGTCAAATGGGGAACTATTTGGGTCAACCTTTGAATCTTTTTAGTCTTCTTCTTGCTTTGTTTCTTCTTCATTTCTCCTAGCTGTCTGGCCGAAACTTCTCTTCCCATTTTCCCCCAAAATTTTCTTGGATTTCAAGTATAAATCACTTGGAAGGTAAGATTTTATGTATTTTAGCACTTTATGGCTTATGGGCTTATGATCCAAGCTTTAATTTCAAGTCTTGTAGGATTCTTTATGGCTGAAAAATACCCTCTTTGCAGCCTTATATGTTATGATTTATGTATGTTATGGGTTGTTTTTAGTGTTTTGGAGGTTGGGAAGTGATTGGGGTTGATTTTTAACAACTTTCCACGGTTAGATTACATATTTTAAGATTATGAGTTTGGGTTTTGTCTTCCATATGTGGCCCTAGAGTGTTATGCTATGAATGCTTATGTCTATGCATATAATGATGTTTTAAAAGTGTTTTAAGGTTAGTTTGGATAGGAATTGAGACTTGAAACCAAGTGGAATTGATTTCCCTTCATTTTGTAAGTAAGCGGAAGTTTGGCGCAACTAGGATAATTTGGATAATTGGTTATGTTTGATCAGAAGGGTCTTTAATGATAAGAGACATGGTTTTAGGTGTTTTCCTTTTGTTGTGGGATGCTATTGATATAGTCTCGGCTATTGCTCCGGTGAATCTTTCCGTTTGTGCATTGGTTGGTTATAATATGTTGTCCTGAGTTGGGTTGTAACCAAGGTCCCTTGAATACCTTGGAATTGGATTTTGTTGGCAGGAGGATAACCTACTTATAGCCTAGGGAGGCGAAGTTTTCGGTTTTCTAGAAAACTGAGCTTATTATCTCCTAATCTAACTGTAATACGAATTTGAGGGGTTAACTAAGTGTTTTGACTGGGGTTTTAGCTTGTCGAAGTTGGTCGGAAATTGTGATTAGGTCATTTTTGACCAAAGAGCTGTTGGTGTCGTTTTCTTTCGTTTCGCGTCGTTTTCACTTCCCTAGTCATTCTTTAACTTCTACATCTCTTCTAAGAATCCTCTTATATCTGTTTTAGGTAGTACAAACACCTAAACCAATGAATCGCGTTCTGTGAATCAATTTGTGCAGTTTTTGCTTTGATAGGTGGGTAACATAGACCCTCTTCCACTTGTATTTTGTTTAACGACTTTCGAAATATGTTTGGATGGATTTTAGAATGTGTATGATGTTTGGAATTGCACTTTTACCAAGTTTTGGAATTATTACATATGAAATCGGGACCAAGCTATTTTATGTTAATCAATTGATATGTTTGCAAACTCTTTTGATATGAAAGCATTTTATGACTGTTTTGGCTCATAGGTGACCTAGTTATATAATTTTGGATGTGTTTGGAAATGTTTAATCACCACTGATGTTTGTGGGTGATAAGCTAAAGCAACCTTGTGTTTCACTGAGCTAGTTCTGCTCACCCCACGTGATTTATAATTTTTCAGATTAGGTGCTCGTTTTTGACTCTCCACCGCGTTGGCAAGTGGAGACAGATCGTGCTAAAATGAAATATTCGGTTTTATAGTTAAGAACTGGTTTAATGGTTCTATTACATTGCGGTTAAGTTTGTTGCTCTGTTCGTTTGTGCCTTGCGCTTTGGTCCGGTGTACCATTAGCGCGGCGTGTTACGGTCCCGTTTTTGGGGCGTGACATAAACATCCCGTAAAGTAAATTTTTGCTTAAATCATTTAATTATCTTTAATAGGAAAAGGTAAATAAGAATTTTTTTCATTTTTATTATTTTTTTTCATTTTTGAAATTACTTTTTATTCTGAATTCAATATTGCTATCTTTAAGAGACAGCATGTAATTTATTAATTAGATCAAAGAAAAGATTTTGACTATCAACGAGAGTAAAATTATTAAAATTACTTGCTTCTAAAATAGAAAAAAAAAAATAATCAGGAGAACAAGTACAGTTAATATCACAAATTTCCTCTTCTAAAGTAGAAGTATATTCTTAAAGATCTTCAATTTCTACATCAGAAGAATCAGTATTAAGTAAAGAAACAATCAATTATTTTCTTTTTTTTTGTCATCGTCAAAAGATAAATTACTGATTTTTTAATAATTTTGTGATATTTCTAGACTTACATTTATTAGCATAATGACCTTTTAGAAATACAAACATTTTCTACAAGTAATAATTATTTTTTATCCAATTTTTACCTTTTGATCAGTCCTTTTATTTTTCTTTTTAGAAAAAGATTTCTCTTTTTTCATTTTTTTGAGCTTTTCTCCTAACTTTTTATAAAGAAATATGAGGCCCATTAACAGCAAATTGTGCATAAAAATCACCTATTCAGTTCTTTGTTTATATTTTTTAATTCGTGCTTTTAATTAATATCATTACACAATTTCAAACCTTCATCAGTGCAAACAGATATAATATCATAAGGAAAATTTTGACCATCATGATATGATTTTAAAGTAGAGATGATTCTTTGAGCAAAGAGATTAGGAAAACTAGAAATAAATTTTTTTTTTCTAAAAACTAGAATTACAATCTGATCTTTGGACATAATTCTAGCAAAGAAAGTATCTTTATACCATTTAAAATGAGGAAGAGTGGGACATTTTAAATTCATCAAAAGTTCTTTTTGAACATTAGAAATGATTTTTCTAATGATTTTTGTATCACTAAGAAAATTCCTAATAATATTAGATATGAGAGAAAATGCAACATCAGAAATAGTAGTATAAGTTCCTTCTTGTTTGATAATAAGTTTAGTAGAATTTAAAATCTCATATCTTTGTTGTTCAGAAAGGTAATTTTCCCACCAATCATTCAAAGTAACTGTAAAACCATATACAACAATATTAATAGCATCTTGCTCAGAAGTGACTTTATTTTTTAAAATCTGAATGTACATCATAATCTTTTTAAAAGTATTCAAATTTTGATACGATGCCTGATTATCTATATCCCATTTGTTCATGGCCTGTGCACGAAGAGACTCAAGTGGAGCAACAATCTCAAGTTCTAAAAAAATAGGAGTGGGCCTTTGATAATATCTATCAATGAACAATGAGAATAACGAGGACTAAATTTTTTATCATATTTTCTAAACTTCTTTTTTCTAATAGGGAAAAGATTGGGATTTTTAATGAAATTTGGATTTTCAGAAGTTTCTTGTAACATAGAAATAAGTTGATCAATGGTTTCATCCTAATAAGGAGAAATATAATCTTTATCTATATCTTCATCTTTTTCTATATATGGGAATAAAAAATAGTAATGATATTCAATTTTCCAAATTTTTTGGTTTATTAAAAGAACATATTCATCAACTGATGTGGAAAACATATTGGGTGGTAACTTAGTCTCAATAGGTTTTATCAAAGAAGGTTGAGGTTTTGAAGTAACTGGAATATGAATGTGATCATTCACGGGGGATCTCCTGTCATAATTAAAAGATCCTTGTAAACTATTTTATTTTGTAGAAACATTGTTCAACTATTTTGAAATAGTTGACAAATTTAAAACAATATAATTACCTTGCTGGGCTAATTTATGAAAATCATATTTGTTTTGGTCTAAATATGGTATGGCAATACTAACATCATTTAATCTAATCTCAGTATTGGGTGGATGAATGGCACAAATATTTGTATGTTGTCCATTTTGGTATTTTCAGACAAAATATAGGTTTTATAAGTATCCTCTAAAATAGAGGTATTTATTTTTTCATTTATCAAATATGCTCTATATTCAACATAAAGTTATTTGAAAAAGAACCAATTTTTAAAATTAATATATTTATCTTGTTGAAAATCTCTAATGGCTATTTTTTAAATTTCTTTTATTTGTTCTTGAGAAAGAATTTCTTTATGTATAGTTTTAAGATCATATCTAGAAGTTGTAGGGGAAGAAGTTGTTCCACATGATAATTCATTTCAAAACGTACCTCTGTTTCAATATTTTCAAAAAAAAATCTTTTTCTCTAGGTGAATAAACACAATCTAAAATATGATTTTTTTTTTCATGTAATCCTTCAAACTGGAGTTGGGTGTCCTTTCAAAAAGATAAAGAATTAGGAGTTCATATTAGGAAAACTATCATGTGCAGAAGAAGTAGAATTTATAGAAAAATCTATAGCAAAGTACCAGAAGTACTTTCAATAATTTGAGCAGATGAAGAAAGAGGAATAGGTAAAGAATAAGGTGTAATTTTCTCAAAAATCCATTGATCTGGAACATTAATTTGATCAATTTAAAATATGAGAAAATTCCAAATTAGATATCGTAAGGATTGTTTCAATCAAAGGAGTTTTTCTACCAAAATTGATATGTCTAGCCCCTAGACTCAAAGTATTCATTAATTTATAATATATACGATAACAAATATTAATATTTTCAATACCAGGTTTCATATCATAATATTTGGTCTGAATATTTAAAGTGTCTCATCAGCTAAATTTCTATCAGCTAAGGAGATGGAAAAATTTGGATAACTACTAAAATAAATAGAAGCATTACATAAAGATGATTCAATTAATCCCAACAAAGAATCTAAAAATTTCTTGTGTTTAGCATCTCTAAGAGCAATACCCCAAACAGAAGTATTTAAGGCTTGACAATTTAAAGGTTGTAAAGCAAATAATAAGAAACTAAAGAAGAAATATTTTGAATATTATTTGGTTTAAGTAATCATATAGTTTTAAAAGTATTACTAATAGATATATTTCTTTCAACAATTATTATTTTATAAGTAGATTTTAGTTGGAAAATACTTGTATAATAAATATCAAAATTTTTTACCTTAAGTTATACCAATTTTGAAGAGTTTTTTCTATATTTGTAAATTCAAAATTTTCTTCATTTTTTGTACATTCCCTTCTTGAAGAAAATGATGATGCAGAAGATGCAGATCTAGAAAATATGGAAGACATAGACAAACTTTGGCAGATCCTAAGAAGTTTTAGTTCTAAGAATTAGTCTTTACTAGTTCAAGTAATAAAAAGTGTTCATTTTACTATCTTGATCTAAACCTTATTGAGCAATATATTTTAGAATGATTAAACATAACACTGAGCTTCTCAACGTATTGATTAACTTAGTATTAAAGTTTATATTAAGAAATAAGGATCATTAACTTGCATGGCTGTCAACTTTCAACAGGCCAATGCCGAATTTACAACTTCTTGGGTACCGGTCGTACAGCCCTCAGTGACTTAAGTGCCGTCCCACAAGCAGATAATTAATATTTCTAAATTTCCAATATATATATAGACACACACACACACACACACAGAAATATGTATGTATTTGTTTACATATGTATGTATATATATGTGTGTGTGTATATAAATGTATGTGTGTGTATGTATGTGTGTGTGTGTGTATATATATATATACACCTTTATGCATGTATACATGGACACACACACACAAACACGTGTATATATACGTGTGTGTATACACACACAAATATATATACATATATATACATGCATGCATATGTATGTATGTATGTATATGTGTGTGTTTGTGTGCCTAAATACTTTTAGATATGCATCAACGTGTTGCTTGTGTATAAATCTAGTGGAAGAAGTTGGATGCATCCATGAACAAAAAATCACAAGTAAGAGAATTATTATTTTCTTTTAGTAGACATAATATTGGTATACTTGGTACAATATCTATTATATACTTACTTGACATATTAAAAGCGAATTATTTTTATTTTTCTTGTAGCTTGTTTAAATATGTGAATACATTCATGATGATATGTTGGACCTAATAAAAATAGAATTAGATATGTATTCTTGGAATTATTTTTTTGGTATACATTTTGAGGTATACCTACTCAATAAATTGAATCTGGAATAAAAGATATCTTGCATAAAAAAGAAAGAGTAAAAAAAAAAAAACTCTTATTAAACAAAGTTATTTATCCAAGATTCTCTTTTCAAAGTCTTCCTGAAGGAAGATTTTTAGAGAATATTTGAATGCAAATTTATATTGATAGTTATTCTTGTACTATATCAACGATGATAGAAAATATTGTAAGAGTTATGTCTTTTTGTTTGAAAAGGTTTATGTCTTTTTATGAAGTGACACTTACAAATTTTAGTTGTGACTTTTAATTAAAGGTACATGCATTGATTAAAAGAAGTCAACTAGTAGATACCAAAAGATGTTTCATTTCAATCATAGACACATTAGTAAAAGCATTATGACTTTTCACAAACAAGAGATTTTGTTTGGTTTGATCATATGGAAATATCACTTATCAATTAATGGATTGATATTTATGTATGGCGGAGGTGTGATTTCTTAAATGTATAAGAACTACATATTTATAATTGATTCTATCATGATTGAATTAATAGAATTGACTTCTACAAATAAAAAGTGAAAAAGTTAAGGAATTTATTTTTATTTTTGACTAAACCAATTCCGAATACCATTGTAATAGGAAAGTTATCTTTTGAATAGCATATATTCAAGTTTACATTGGAAAGTTAACACACATACCATTGTATTAGGGAATTATGCTTTGAATTGCATACATTTAAATTTACAATAGACAAGTTGAGGCACATAAAAGGAAAACATAGCTATTTAAAATAACATTATTATTTGATACATAAAGTGGTCATTAATAATTTTGTAAGATCTAGTAACAAAATGGACTAATCAATGACAAAAAAATTTACACAAAATCTTGTTATTCCAAAGGGGATAGGGTAAGCCCATATAAACTCACAAGTAATAGAATCTTGACTTAAAGCTCGATACAAATCTAGTATTAAGTTATAATGAGAAAAAGTATATTATATGTATGATTATCAATATTAAAATATTCTTGATATCTATCCTAGTAGAAGTGTCTCTTATACCATAGATTCGAATGTGTATGAGAAACATGCTCTTAATGGAATAATATTTTTAAAAAAAATATTATATATGAAAACACTTTTGATAATGTCTATCCATGTGGATAAGAAGTTTAGCCGTATCTAGGAGTTCTAGGGTTTCAACTCTTACAGCACTCATCAAAGAGATACAGACACATGGCCAGAATACTGCCAATAGGTACTAAGTTACTCAAATTATAGAAATTAGTGTGTGAAGTAAATGATACAACTTGTCAATTAAGGATTGTTAGTTCAAAGTGTTGGCCCGAAAGAGCAACCTAAGAGGGCGGGTGAATTAGGTTGAATCTAAAACAAACCTTTTTATGTGCTTAATAGAAATTCAAACTTTATGCACCAAATAAAAACTTAAGCACAAATGAATACAATAGATATTCAACTATTTAAGCTTAAAGAACAAATAAGAATATTGAGATATAGAGTATCAAACCAAACTCCCAAGCTTCTCAAGCTTGGAGCTTACAACTGCAAAGAGCTTCTTACAAGGCAACTACCAAGTTCACAACTTGAAGTTTAGCCACTAAAAGTCTCTTCAAAGTAGGTGAGACAATAACCTCTTGTACACAAATGAGGATCACTCTTGCTCACACTAATTTCCTTTAGTTGAGCCAAGAGTTTTACACTCACAACCTCCCTTTGTTACAATTGTTATCTCCACTCTTACACTTGAAGAACTCTTACACTTTTAAGCTCTTTTCACAAAACTAATGACCTATACTATTACAACACTTGTACCCACTATTTCTCCCAATTAGCTCAAGTATTATTTGTAATTAATGTAGAAGTCTCTTCTTAATTAATTCAGACCTAGGGGTATTTATAGTTGCCAAATATCTGCTTCTAACAACTTCCCAACGGCTATTTTCTGTTTATTGGAAAACTAGCTGTTGGACCTTTCGGACGACCGATGCAGCAAGAGTGCATCTGAACAAACTAGCCGTTGGACAATTCGGACGGCCGCTACTAAACCCTGCGTCCGACACTGCGTTCGTTCTCTGAGGATATTCGTTCGGACGTCCGAGGATGCGTCCGAACATGCGTCCGATCGAAGCAAAGTCTTCTGGAAATATGATCGGACGTTGTTTCTTCGTCTGAGACTTGCTTCAAATTCTTTGTGTCGGACGATTACCATCGTCCGAAGCTCTGTCATTCGGACAGTCATTTGCGTCCGTGAAGTCTTGTGGTTGTTTTGTTCGGACGATCATTTGCGTCCGAACCTACCTATTTTTCTGCATACTTGTTATCAAACCATTAGTGCGATTTGGTCATCACCAAAACATGATTAACATAACTTGGGTTCAACACAAAGATTATCTCGTCTTTCAAGTTATTCATACTTTTTGGATGTATGCTTCACTAAATAAAGATTCAAATCACAAGATACCTTTACTACGTATTAGTTTCCAAATTTGTCAAACCCACGCTACTTTGAAAATGGTAGAGCATTGTTAGAAAATTTTAAAAATAAGAAGAGTTGCAACTTTATATAATTGGTAGTTGTTCTATGTATTCAATTTAATTGATGTGCATGCTCATTCACTAAGTCATGATTGGACGAATAGGTATTTCTTACAATCAAGAGATATTTAGACATCTATAAATATATTGGAATTGATAACTCTAGTAAATAGAGTTATTTCACCTTTAAATACTATTAAATTTAGACAACATTAGTCACATTGTAAATATTTTTATGCATTTACTTGAATTCTATGTCTAATATACATAGTGGCTTTAGTATTTTTAGATGAATATTAGAAATTTTGATAGTATTTATGCACTAAATTAGATTTAATAGATATTCAATTATTTTAAGTGCATTTGAAGTAAGTGATTTATGTGTATTTTGTTGGGATTAATTGAAATTTGGGCAGCAATTTGTATAGTGGAAAAAAGTGAAGGACCAATGATACAGTTAGAAGAAGATAGAAAGACAAGAGTCCAAGGCTGATAAGGGTAGAAACTGTGGTCACCAATTCCAGAAGAGAGTAACCCCAGTTTCCAGCTAACGAAGACTTTGGTCAAAGCTGTTGGCAACTGTGATCACCAACAGATGAAGACTGTGGTCAATGCCCTAACAACCACAATCACCAATTTAAAAAAGGCAATATAGTGATTGCGGTTAGAGAAGCAGATTCAGCTCTTAGACTACTACGCTTTTGAAATTACCCTACTTTGTACACCTAAAAACATATAATAGTAGGTATAGTTGTAGTTAGTAGCCTTTATCTTTAGGAGTAGAGTACTTTAGCTATCTTTTAACTTTAAAACTTCATCTCTTTCACTTTAATTCAAATTTCTTCCTTTAAATTCTTGCAAGTTTAAAACCTTTTAGCTTTATATTAGTGGGCTTCTTATTCTCTTCAAGTAGACATATTAATTCCCATCTTTCCTTTACATATCTTGCATTTATAGTGCCTAGAATATTAGTCCTGTTAAGGGAAAAAATCCTTATTTTATCTATTTCTTGCATTATTCTCTAGTCTAAACTTTAAATTCTTGTTCTTGACCATTAATATTTAGTGGGTTTTTACTGAAATTTCTTTTACAATTAAAAATCCTTAGTTTTAGTTTCCTTCATATTTTCAACTTCCTAAATTTCCTAACTTTTCTAATATAGTAAAGTATGATGAATTCTACATTCATTAGTGTAGCAAATGCCCATCTCAATCTAATTTGTTCTCAACATTTTATCCATGCTTTCTTAGTCTAACATTAATAAGTCTACTAGATTAGTTTACTGCTAGATTTAGTAGAGTAGAAATTACTTACTTTCTTAGTCAAATTTTACTTGCTTTATTAGAATAGATTTAATTACTTTCTCAATTTAGCCTTTTATTGCTTCTTAGACTAGTTTGATTATATGCTTTCTAGTGTAGTAATTAGTGATAATTGCTATTTACTTTCCTAGTTTATTTTAATTAATTGTTCCCCTAGTTTAGTTAGTTAATTTAGTTATTATTTAGTTTCTTTCTTACTTTAAGGCATAGTTTAAATTGTCTAAATAGTATTGGTAATTGTCGTCTTCGATTCTCACGAGAGAATAGTCACTCGCCATTTCCTACAAACCTACCTCATATACTTGTGAGAGTATGGGTGTGGGATTGATGATTAATTGAGTGAATTCTATTACTTGTTATTTTCACACACTAATTCCACATCCAACAAGTTTTTGGCACCGTTGTCGAGGATTGAGAGCCATGATAATATTAGATACTTTCGAGTCATACCAGATCAGACATTTCTTCTTTGTTTAGTAATAAATTGTAGTATAAATTAAAATGACGTCCTCTTATTTTTGTTTGTTTATTGCTTTTGGGGCTTCATCATTTGAATTTGACTTTTTGTTTGGTTTTATTGTGTAGTTTACGGTTCTTGGTAGAAGATCACTAAGACCTTTGGATTTGGAAATAAGGAGAACATTACCAAGGATCCACAAGGACAAGAAACTACAACAAGACCAAGAAAAAAGTCAAATGGAAAACCCTCAAAATAATGCTATGTTGATTGATGAAAATTTAAGAAATGGTGATCAAGAAGAAAGAGTAGGGAACAATGGGTTAGATGGTTCTGGAAATAGAATAGGGGCCAATGGTAATAGTGAAGTCCGTAACGACAAAAATGGACATCATGCCAATGGGAGACCATTTCGGGATAATGCTATGCTAAATTTCGAGGGAGAAAACTTAAGTATAGCCAGAATGCTAGTCCAAACTAATAATTTTGAGATTAACCTAGTGTTAATCCAGGTTAATGTTACAATTGCATGCTATATTTGGGGAAGGTCTAAATGACATTTAGACATACTCATATCAAGAATTTTGAGGATGTCTCTGATACTTTCAAGTTTAATGGAGTCTACCCCGATGCGTTCGAACGAGGATATTTTCGTCCTCTTTTAGAGACCGAGCCAAGTGGTAGCTCCAATCACATGACCAAGGCACATTCACAATTTGGAATGGTCTAACTCAAGAATTCTTGGTTATGACAAATCACAAAATTCATGAAGCTAAGAAATGAGATCACATTATCTTAGGCAAGATATAGGAGATGGCATAAGGGAAGCTTGGGAGCAGTTCAAAGAGCTTTTGAGAAGGTGTCCCCACAATGCCATTCCCTTGTGTTTACAAATTCAAACGTTTTACAATGAATTCTACCAAGAGACAAAGTCCAGAGTAGATGCTTCGACGGGCGGCTGCTTATCCTTCAAGACATTAGAGGAAGCCCAATTGCTTCTGGATTTTGTGCATACAAATAGAAGCACAAATCCTTTTGATATATTAATGCTCTAGGAAAAGGCATATTTATATAATGATAAGAACATCAAGCCATTTATTCAATTGCTTACTCGACAACGTAGACCTAACAATTACAAGAAATGTCTTATTCTTCCCTAAAAAGACATACATTTAATAAGTAGGGAATGGTTTCAACTTTACTTGGGGGGTTCGTTGGTCAGAGATCCTCTATTTAAATCTTGTTGGAGCTAATTTGGAGATTGGTTAATTTGCTTCCAACATCTTCAACATGTCTTTGTGGCCTCATTGTGTTTCTCTATCTCTTTTGGACCTATCAAGGCCTTCTCTAGTGGCAATATATCTACAAAAATCAACAACCAAATTATCAATAATATTTTTTAAATAAAGAGGATCTACAGTGAATTTCTACTATCTTCATGGTGACTCGAACTCATGACTTAGGTAATAGGGAAAGCGTAGCCTTACCATTTAAACTACACTTCATTTTCCCAAATTGTAAATACTATTCCCTAATATTAATCATCGTAACATCATCATAAATAGAAGGGAATTTAAGAGAATTAAAAATAAAAAATGGACATCACCTTATTGATTTTGAATTTTAATTTCCTTTCTTGCACATCTATCAATTTTTGACCTATTGTAAAAATGGTCTTGCCAACATAATGGTGTGTCTCTATCCTCCTCCATATCTAAAGTGATAAAGTCTATCAATAATATCACTTATCGACCTTCACTAAAATATCCTTTATTATACTAACTGGATACTTAATAGTCCTATCAACCAATTGGAGTGAGACTTGGTCGTTTTAAGTTCCCCATCATTAAGCTTTTTGTAGATAGGTAGGCTTTAAATTGATGGATGCCCTTCCAAATTACGTAGAACTCTTCAAAATTTCATTCCTCTAACTATACATAGAATAAAGAAAGATCCCGGATCCTCTATCTTCTGGGGTAGGTTCTTCTGTATAATAGCACTGCATCTCTCTTTTAATTACAAAATTTAGTCACCTAAGAAGAGTAGCATTCTCTTGCTGGATTACATGCATACTTCATGAACTTTGCATAACTAGGCATGTTACCAAGGGCTTTCATGAATGGTATGTTGATATCCATCTTCTTGAATTTTCTAGGAACCTCTTGAATTTATTTTCATTTTCTTTGCCCTTTTACCTGGGTTGGAATGGAACTCTTACTTTTGGCTTTATGGACTTACCATTTGCTTTCCCCTTTTTTGGAATCTATTACCTTACAATCTTCTGTACATTCCCTTTATCTATCAACAAACTCTCGGCATTATTCTTTTTAGGCTCTTCTCTCACTAGCTTCTTACCATTCTTCTTGCTATCTTTACTTTTGTCATCTTGATCTGCTTTATCCTCTATAGTCTTCTTGTTTCTCACCATAATGTGATATGGATCCGAATAGCCCAAAGATGTGTCAAGATGAGGAGATGAAAGATAGAGCAAGCTTGGACTCACTCTTGCCAAGATTGGAGCACATTCGTGGTATTTTGATCAAGTTGGATTCTTGGACTATTTTCAATTCAATAATACATGAAGTCCAATTCTTCAAAGTGAAGCACAAGTGGAGATCCTTTAAGTGCAAGAAGGCCGAATTTTCTTTCAACTTTATTTTAGTTTGGTCTTTATTATGTAAATCCCAATAGTAGTTTAAGTTTGTGTAAATTGGGCTGGTTTTAAGTTGGGTTTAAGTTGGGTTTAAGTTGGGTTTAGATGTTGATTTAATTCTTAGTTTTTAGGCTCATTAATTAGCCTTAATAAGGCTCATTTTGCTCAAATCTTGGGGCCATGACAACTCTAGTAAACTAGAGTTATTTTTCTCTAAATTATAGCATTTTGATAGTTTGAATTCCGAAATTAGATAAGTAATTGAATATTTTAGTTAATTTCTTTCATATGTATTTGTATTTTCGTTCTTGAATTAATTATGATAAGTTTGTGTTAAATTTTTAGTTTAATTAAGTGGTTAATGGTGTTAATATTATGCAGGTTAAAAATTAAAGGTTAGCAAGCTGAAAGAAACAAAGCTCAAGGGACCAGATTGCAAAATGGATGAAATGAAGATTGCTGGAAGGAGAGTCGAGATCGCGGTCTTGACTATTCCAGACCGCGATCTCGACTCGGGAATTGGTTTTACTGTTTTAGAGTTGAGATCGCGATCTCAAATGTTCCAAAACCGCGATCTCAACTCGCTGAATGTTAAGTTGTAATGGCAATTTTGTAAACTTCCAGCCAGAAAACTCCTAATTTTGCCTTGTGTAATGCTGCACTATTTAAGCTACGTAGAATTAGTTTTAGAGAGTAGTAGATAGTTTTAGTTAGTTCTAGATAGATTAGGATAGCTTGAACTACACGTTACTTTTTCTAATAGAAATTTCTCTTAACTGTCATCTTAAATCTTCTTTAAATTTCTTGTCAAGTTCAAATTTTGATTAGATAATTGTAGTGGGTTAATCGTAAGCTTCATGTAGATATAATTTTTATTTGCTTTCTTGTCCAATTTAGTAAGAAGGTTTCTTTACTTTCAAATTAGGGTTTTTAGGAAAATTAGGGTTCTTTTTAATTTCTTTCTTTCTATTTAAGAATTTTCAATTTCTAGCTTTAATTTCTAGTCTAATCTTAGTGGGCTTTCTTAATTTAAATCGAAAATCTAAGAAATATTTAAATTTCTAGTTTAACTCTTTCTAATTTATAGTTTAGAAATGAATGCTTTTAATATTCAAAGTTTCTCTTTTGTAGTCTTTTTAGTTGAGTGATTTACTTGTTTTAAATTTTTGTCTTAATTTGATTAAATTAGGTTAGAATTAAAATTATAGTTTTCATTAGAATAGTTCTATCATCTACCAATTGATTTTGCTTAACTACACAAGCACCCTTAAACCTTGGTAATTGCAATCGACAATCCTTGTAGGAACGATCCCTACTTCCCTTTTACTACTAGTTGACAACCGTATACTTGCGGGATGCCATCTAGTTAGTAGTAGGATTTAGGTGTTTCATTGAATTATAACTAGGTAAGAGTGTTAAAAAGGCATCAAGTTTTTGGCGCCGTTGCCGGGGATTGTCTTCGATTTTTGGCAATATCAAGCGCTTTACGGGTCGTGTAGATTAAGCACTTTAGTTTAGTTAATTTAGTTGTTAATTTTGTTTAATTTTTGTGTTTGATTTGTTGTCTTGCGGAATTGACTTGGAACTTCAATTGACTATTTTGGTTTTGTGTAGTGCATGGTAAGAGGATGTCAAGAGCAATTCATTTGCTTAGACAATGAAAGGGAGAAAGAGCTAAGACAAATTCGAAGGTTGAGAAGGGTACAACAAGAGCAAGAAAGGATAGAAATGGCACATGCTAATACTCATCAAGAGAATGTGAACATGGAAAACGAAGAAGAAGAGGTAGTTGTAAATATTGGAATTGGTGGCTATAGGAATGGAAATGGCATGAATGGGAATGGAAGGCCATTAAAGGAGTATGCTTTACCTAATTTTGATGGGACAAACTCAAGCAATGTATGGATGCCCTTGCAAGTCAACAATTTCGAAATCAAGCCCACCCTAATACAAATGCTTCAAGCCTATGCCATGTTCGGAGGTGGACCAAATGAGGACCCCTACACACACCTCATGAATTTTGAAGAAGTATTGGACACATTCAAGTTTAATGGAGTACACCCAGATTGTGTTCGAATGAGGGTGTTTCCTTTTTCTCTTCGTGATAGGGCACAGTCGTGGTTGCAATCCCATGCCCAAGGAACATTCACCACTTGGAACCAACTTGCTCAAGAGTTTTTGGCGAAGTACTTTCCTCCCGTAAGAACCGCTAAATTAAGGAATGAGATTATATCATTCAAACAAGATGTTGGTGAAAGCCTAGGGGAAGCTTGGGAAGATTCAAAGAGTTGCTAAGAAAATGCCCACATCACGCCATTCCTTTGTGGCTTCAAGTTCAAACCTTTTATAATAGTTTACTTCAAGAGACAAAATCCATCGTAGATGCCTCCACCGACCGTTCTATCTCACATAAGACATCCGGGAAGAAGCTCAAGAGTTGTTAAATAGGATAGCATACAACCATTATTATCATGGGCCGATAACTCCACCGGTGGTTCAACATCAAGCTAATCAAGTGCTTGCCAGTAGTTGATGTTGAATCTAAACATGCAAGACACCCTTTTAGCTCAACAAAGCATGTTCATGAATGTGATGAATAACATGGCAAAGGTGTTGGAGAATCTAGGAAAACCTAGTAGAGCAAATGCTATGACTTCTTCTCCAACTCAACCAAGCATGACATGTGATTTTTGTGGAGGCGGCCATGCCAATGGGAATTGTGAGATGCCATATGGAGCTAATGAGCAAATCAATTATTTGGCCAATCAATCTTCATTTCCAAGGAACCAATCCGGAGCTTATGGGAACACTTACAATCCTTCTTGGAGAAATCACCCAAATTTCTCATGGAGTAACACCAACAACCAATCCAACCCTCCTTACCAACCAAACCCCCCACCTCAAAATGCACAACACACTCAGAAACAAGCCCCAAATTATTCATCTAGACCTTATCAACCGCCTTATCAAAGAAATGTCCAACCCAACTCATATCAAAATTTCCCCAATCCTTCTTTTCAAAACCAACAAGAAAGACCTCCTTTCCATTATGCAAATTCTTCCCAACCCATGTACCATGATCAATATGCTCCTAGAGATAATTTGGGTGAAGAAGGTTCGAGAAGAGAAGCCGAGTATTTGAGAAGGGAATTGGATAGGAAAGCGGAAAAGCATAAAAGAGATTATGAGAATTTAAAGGCTTCAACAAGATATTTGGAGATTCAATTGGGACAATTGGCAAGGTTGAACAATGAGAGGCCGTTAGGAGAGCTTCCGAGTGACACCATTCTAAACCCTAAGGAGTAATGCAAGGCTATTACCCTTAGGAGTGGTAAAGAGTTGGAAGAAATAGTTGGGAGAAATTCATTGAAGAATGGAGAACAAGAAGGGGAGTCTTCAAATGGGCAAGACAAAATGATGAATGAGTCTATTATGCCCAACTCACAAAGCAATGAAGGCAAGGATCCTAAGCATCATGAGCCAAAGCATGTTATAAGCATCATGAGCCAAAGCATGTTAATGTGTCATTTCCTCAAAGGCTAAGGGATGAAGAAAAGGCAAAGAAATTCTTCCTTTAATTTCTAGATCCTTTATAAATAGAATGTGCATCATTGAATGCTTACAAGAACCTGTCTCTTATAGAAAATGAACATCTTTATTTGAATGTAAATTATCCAAATTTTTGTGCTATAACGAGAGCATTGTAGTGCATTGCTTACAAAGAAGTTGCCACCAAAGCTCAAAGATCCCGGTTCATTTTCTATACCTTGTGAGATTGGGGATTTGTAATTTGGAAGAGCATTATGTAACTTGGGAGCTTCAATAAGCCTTTTCGATTGTTTAAGAAGCTAAATGGAGGTCAATTGAAGCCAACAAGTGTCTCATTGCAACTTGTAGATCGAAGCATAAAGTTTCCAAAGGGGATCATTGAAGATGTGATTGTGAAAATTGACAAGACTTTATCTTCCGGCCAATTCATTGTGCTTGAAATGGAAGAGCATGAAGAGATGACAATCATTCTTGGGAGACCATACCTTACTACCGGCCGTGCACTTATTGATGTTCAAGAAGGGAAGTTGGAATTCCGAATAAATGATGAAATTGTTACGTTCAATGTTTTTAATTCATTAAAACTTCCTTCAATTTTTGAAGATGTCATGATTATTAATGTGGTAGATAACTTAATTGATGATTATTGTAGAAATGCAATGGAGAATTTCTTAATGGAGGAAGAGGTCTTGGAGTCAAATGTGCCAAATCAAGATGATGAAGAAGGAATGAAGGATGTGAGTCACTTGGAGGATGAGAACTTATTGCAAAAAGAAGATGAAGAGAATCAAGAAAAAGGTAAAGGGGGGTCTCCGACCAACAAACCCCCAATTTGGAGCTAAAACCCCTTCCTACCCACTTAATGTATGCATATCTTGGTGAAAATGAGACATACCTTGTGATTGTGAATCACAGCATCTTTGACAAATGAGCAACTTAAAAGATTGATTGTGGTGCTTAAGAGGAATAAAAGTGCTCTTGCTTGGTCTATTGATGATATAAAGGGAATAACCCTTCTATATGCATGCATACAATTTTGATGAATGAAGGGAATAAACCGGTAAGGCAACCTCAAAGGAGATTGAATCCTACTTTAAAAGAGGTTGTGAGGAAGGAGGTTCTTAAGCTTTTGAAAGCCTGTATTAGATACCCTATTAGCGATAGTGAGTCTCTTAGTCCCACTAAAGTCGTTCCCAAAAAGGGTGGTATTACCATAATCCTAAGTGAAACCAATGAGCTTCTCCCTTCTAGATTGGTTACGGGTTGGCGAATGTGCATTGATTTTTGAAAATTGAATGAAGCCACCCGAAAGGATCATTTTCCCTTGCCTTTTATTGATCAAATGCTTGAGAAGTTAGCCGGTTTTGCATATTACTATTTTCTTGATGGTTATTCCGAATACCTTCAAATTGTTATTTCTCTGAAAGACCAAGATAAAACAACTTTCACATGCCCATTTGGTACCTTTGCATATAGGAGAATGCCCTTTGGACTTTGCAATGCTCCAAGTACATTTCAACGTTGTATGTTTGCTATTTTTCATGACATGGTTGAAAAGAGCATAGAGATTTTCATGGATGACTTTAGTGTTTTTGGTGGCTCATTTGATGATTGTCTTGAAAATTTGTCCAAGGTATTAAAGAGGCGTGTGGAAACTAATTTAGTTCTCAATTGGGAAAAATATCATTTCATGGTGAGAGAATGAATCATTTTGGGTCACAAGATCTCATCAAAGAGAATAGAGGTTGATAGGGCAAAGGTGGAGGAAATTGAAAAGTTACCTCCTCCGATCAATGTTAAAGGGGTAAGAAGTTTCTTAGGTCATGCGGGTTTTTATAGAAGATTCATTAGGAATTTCTCTCATATTGCTAGACCATTGTGCTTCTTACTTCAACAAGATTGTCCATTTCAATTTCATGGCGATTCTTGTTTGAAAGCATTCAATGAATCAAAACACGCTCTAGTGATTGCACTGGTTATTGTAGCACCAAATTGGTCTCTTCCCTTTGAGCTCATGTGTGATGCTAGTGACTATGCAATGGGTGCCGTGCTATGTCAAAAAGTGAACAAGATGTTGCATGTCATTTACTATGCTAGTAGGACCTTAAACGATGCACAAATTAATTATTCAACAATAGAAAAGGAACTACTTGCTATAGTTTTTGCATTCGATAAGTTTAGATCATATTTGATTGGATCAAAGGTAATTGTTCATACCGATCACTCCGCATTAAAGTATTTGTTTTCTAAGCAAGATGCTAAGCCACATTTATTGAGATGGATACTTTTGTTGCAGGAATTTGATTGGGAAGTGGTCGACAAAAAAGGTGTGGAAAACATGGTAGCCGACCATTTGTCAAGAATTGAGGCATCTAGACTTGTCAATCGTGAAGAAGGGATAATCAATGAAGAGTCTCCAATTATGAGAAGTTGTTTGAGATGAAAGAGGTGAGTCCATGGTATACGGATATTGTGAATTATCTTGTGGCAAGGATAGTACCTAAGATGCTCAACATCAATGAGAGGAGGAAATTCTTTGCGGAAGCATTATTTTTGGGAAGAACCATATTTTTTCCGAAAGTGGAATGATCAAATCCTAAAGAGACGTGTTTCGGGATGTGAAGTATCCGATATATTAAGACATTGTCATTCATCTCCGGTTGGGGGGCACCATGGAGCTTAATGGACGACTTTCAAGGTCTTACAAAGTGGTTTATATTGGCCAACTATGTTCAAGGATTCCTGGGAATTTGTGCTCAAATGTGATGAATGTCAAAGGGTGGGTAATATTTCAAGGAAAAATGAAATGCCCCTTCATGGCATTATTGAGTTGGAGGTATTTGATGCATGGGGGATTGATTTCATGGGACCTTTTTCGGTCTCATACTCCAATAAGTACATTTTGGTTGCGGTGGACTATGTGTCAACTTGAGTGGGTTGAAGCAATTGCTACTCCAACCAATGATGCCAAGGTGGTTACTAAATTCCTTCGCAAGAATATCTTTTCACGGTTTGGAGTTCCTCGAGCTATCATTAGTGATGGGGGATCACATTTCAAGAATTCTCAATTGAGGCATTAATGACAAAATATGGGGTGAAACACAAGGTTGCTTTAGCTTATCACCCACAAACATCAGGTTAAGTGGAGGTGTTAACCGATAATTGAAGAGAATCCTAGAGAAAATGGTGAATAATGCTAGGAAAGATTGGGCATTGAAGTTAGTTGATAGTTTGTGGGCTTATCGTACGGCATTTAAAACTCCAATAGGCATGTCTCCGTACCGTATTGTGTATGGAAAAGCGTGTCACTTGCCGGTGGAACTTGAACATAGGGCATATTGGGCCATAAAGAACTTGAATTTTGAGTTAAAGGAGGCATATGAAAAAATGATGCTTGATTTGAATGAATTGGATGAATTCCAGAGGGAAACACATTTTGAAAATTCTTTAATCTATAAGGAAAAGACAAAGGCATGGCATGATAAGCATATCCAAAGGAAGGAATTTAAAGTCGGTGATTTGGTGCTCCTTTATAATTCAAGACTCAAATTATTTTCAGGAAAGCTTAAGTCAAGATGGAGTGCTCCCTTTTCCGATCCAAACATTTTCTTATGGAACGGTGGAGATAAAGGGGAAAGAGGGAACTTTCAAGGTCAATGGACATCGGCTTAAACCATACTTTGGAGGAATTATTGAAGGTGGACGAGAGATCGTCTGATTAACACAAGAATGAGGGTCATGCCATAGTCAAGCTAGTGACTATAAAAGAGCGCTTCTTGGGAGGCAACCCAAGTCTTCAATTTAGTTTTTATTGCTTTCTTTTGGTGTGATTTTTAATTGGCTTGATTTTTAGTAAATTGGTTTGAATTAGGTTAGAATTTTTCTTAAAAAAAAAAAAAGAGTTGAATTTTTGAGTTGAATAAATGGTGTTAAAGAAAATGAGTGAAAATTGTCATCCTAACTTGTGAATTTTTTTTTTGTTTGTAGGTTACCCTTGTAAATGGAGAAAATTTGTGAAACCCAGTATTTTACTAGCCTTGTTCTTTGATTTTAACTGGTTTAAAATGTTTTTCAAATTATTTTTAGTCATAAAGTACTTCAACTTATTCGTTTTTCAATTCGGCAAATTTTTCGGTTTACGCGATTTCGGTTCCCGCAGGTAAACGGGTCAAAATCTGGACTAAGTGTAAATTAGTCATTGTGGTCTGAATAAATGTTTGATCAAATTTATTCACAAACCAATGATAATTTAGTAGCTCTTATACAGTCTAGGTCAAATAGTCAGGCCGTGACTATTTGGTCAACTTGGGTACTATTTGGGTCAACTTTGGAATTCTTTTTAGTCTTCTTCTTGCTTGTTTCTTCCTCATTTTTCCAAGCTGCTGGCCGAACTCTCTTCCTCCATTTTCCCCAAAAATTTTCTTGGATTTCAAGTAGGCGAAATCACTTGGAAGGTAAGATTTTATGTATTTTAGCAATTATGGCTTAAATCTTTATGATTTAAGCTTTAATTTCAAGTTACATAAAGATTTCTTCCTGTCTCTTATGACACATCTAGATGCCTTATAAGTTATGATTTATGCATGTTATGGGTTGTTTTTAGTGTTTTGGAGGTTGGGAAGTGATTGGGGTTGATTTTTAACAACTTTCCATGGTTAGATTACATATTTTAAGATTATGATTTAGGGTTTGTCTTCCATATGTGGCCCTAAAGTGTTATGCTATGAATGCTTATGTCTATGCATATAATGATGTTTTAAGAGTGTTTTAAGGTTAGTTTGGATAGGAATTGAGAATTGAAACCAAGTGGAATTGATTTCCCTTCATTTTGTAAGTAAGCGGAAGTTTGGCGCAACTAGGATAATTTGGATAATTGGTTATGTTTGAAGGATCTTTAACGATCTTTCGATGGTTTTAAGTGTTTCCTTGGTAGTGGGATAAATTTTAAAGCGCAAGCATGTTTGAATCATAACGTGTGGCTAATCGGTAAAAATTTCAGTTTGGTAGTAAAGAGGAATTCCAACCATAGGTTGTTGCTCTAATGTTGTAATAGAGTTAATTGTAGTGGTTTTGGGGTATGGATTGTTGTGGAATGCTATTGATACAGTCCCGGCTATTGCTCCGGTGAATCTTTCCGTTTATGGATTTTTGTTGGTTGGTTGAATATGTTGTTTTGAGTTGGGTTGTAACCAAGGTCCCTTGAATACCTTGGAATTGGATTTTGTTGGTTGGTTAGAATATGTTGTTTTGAGTTGGGTTGTGACCAAGGTCCCTTGAATACCTTGGAATTGGATTTTGTTGGCAGGGAGGATAACCTACTTATAGCCTAGGGAGAGGCGAAGTTTTCGCGGTTTTTCTGGAAAACTGAGCATATTATCTCCTAATCTAGCTGTAATACGAATTTAAGGGGTTAAGAGAGTGTTTTATACACATTAGATTGTCGAAGTTGGTCGGAGAATGTCCTTAGGTCATTTGTGACCAAAGAGCTGTTGGTGTCGTTTTCTATCGTTTCGCGTCGTTTTCGCTTTCCTAGTCATTCTTTAACTTCTACATCTCTTCTAAGAGTCCTCTTATACTGAAATTGGCTTTAGGGTGTACCTGTCTCTTATCGCGTTCGGTGATCATTTGTGCGATTTTGCTTTGTGGTGGGTAACATAAATCCTCTTCCACTTATACTTTGTTTAACGAGTTTCGAAATATGTTTGGATGAATTTTAAAAATGTGTATGATGTTTGGAATTGCACTTTTACCAAGTTTTGGAATTATTATATATGAAATCGGGACCAAGCTATTTTATGTTAAGCAATTAATATGTTTGCAAACTCTTTTGATATGAAAGCCAACAAGTTCTTGATGTCTATAAGTGACCTAGGTTCTGTCCACCGTGCATCTGATGAATGTTTCCATACACCTGTCTCTTATACACATCTAGATGTGTATAAGAGACAGCAGTACTAGTTGACATAGTGCTGTGACTGTTATGAACTATTTGACTGCGGGGTCTTGTGCTGGGATAACTTGACCTCCCGGTCAGACTAGTGGGTGTGGTAGATTACTAGATCTGGCTAGTACTGTAGGTCATACTGTAGGGATTTCCTGGCCTAAATATCAAAATAACGCAGCGGAAAAACACCGAAAATCCCTATAAGAGGATCCATGCGTTCCGATTAAATCGTTTAGGGTTTAGATATATACCTTTGATGCTCGAAAGCAAAACCCTGGTTGCGATCTGAACCTTTCACGATCTGAACACCACGGTCACGATTTGGACACCACGGCAACCACGAACTATTCGTAGAACACGTCAGACCTTAGGCGCTGCTCTGGATTGAACGAACGCATGGGTATCCACACGAGTAGCTTTTCCGATTTTAGGGTGTTGCTTGCTAGAGCAGTGTTTCGGAACTATTTCGTAGGGTTTTTCGTCCGACTGTGTGTTACTAATGAGTCGCATGTCAGACCCACAAACCCTTAAAGAATCATATTCTATATATAGCGGTTAACCTAAATTCAAAGAACTCTTCTTTGATTAGAATTCTTCTATCACACGTATTAGGTCTATAAACGCGTATGATAGTAACCAGACATGGAATCTTCACATAACCTGATCAAATAACCCATGTCATAATCCTTTTGTCACACGATGTCTTAGTTGGACATAGAGCATGGACAATGTCATCTCTATTTGTGTCCAACTATTTGATTTCTCGATCTCGAAGTAGAATGATAAAACAAATGAATTTGATCACCTTATCAATCCATTTGAGCACGGCCATGCATTTTACATTCCTACTAATCGAGGGATGGAATTAAATCCCTGCTCTTAATAAGAGGGACAAATTCCATGTCTAATCATACATTTTCTCCGATGTGTTCTACATATGGAATCACAATCTTTATGTGTCATCCGGTGTATTTTGAGAATGTTTGAAAGTGTTCAGAACTTAAGTGTTTTGACACAAACAACATTAAATCTTGCAGAGGAGGTAACCAATCTCTCATTAATCATCAGATGATTAAATCAACATGGCATGTCTATCTAATGAAACATAACTGGGACATTTAGAATAATAAATTATTCATGGATTCTAATATTAAAATATGCAATAATAAATCTCTTTATAAATAAAATATCATGATGACAATATTCGTTTTAAAATTATCCATTAAAAGTCTCCCAATTAAACAATTAGGTCCAATCATACATATGTCTAAGACCTATTGACCGAACATGGCGATCATGTTTTGGTTGTGGTAGTGGTTTAGTTAATGGATCAGCAATGTTGTCATCAGTTGGTACTTTGCATATTTTGACGTCTCTGCTGATGAAGTGACAAATTTCCTAATCCAAACTGCTTCCTTAGTGCATCGATCTTGCTATATATTCTGCCGTTGTAGAATCTGCTATGGTCGCTTGCTTTGAACTCTTCCATTAACACCTCCATTTAAACAGAACACATATCATTGTGATCTAAAATCATCTCTCGATGGAAACTTGCATCTGTGTAACCACTTACAACAAGCTCTTTTCCAGTCCTCCATAAACCAAGAAAACATCTTTAGTTCTTCTCAAGTACTTAAGGATATTCTTGATCTGTCCGATGACTCTCACCAGATCCGATGCCGAATGAGATGTATCTCCTGTCTCTTATACACATCTAGATGTGTATAAGAGACAGACCTGAGGGTTTTGATATGCATCTCTTATGACACATCTAGATGTCGCATGAGAGACAGCATTAAAGGTACTTTATCTATATAAGTACTTTGACTCAGCCAATGAGCTTTTGAGATCTATCTCTATAGATCTTGATACCAAGGATATAAGTTTGCTTCGCCCAAATCCTTCATTGAGAAACACTTTCCTAACCAAGACTTGACTTTCTGCAAGGTAGGAATGTCATTTCCAATGAGCAGTATGTCATCAACATACAAAACCAGAAACACAACTGCATTTGCATTAATTTTCTTGTAAACACAAGGTTCATCTTCATTTTTGATGAATCCAAACTCTTTGACTGCTTCATCAAAACGAAGATTCCAACTCCGAGAGGCTTGCTTTAATCCATAAATGGATCTTTGAAGCTTACATACCTTTTCAGAATTCTCAGCTTGTACAAAACCCTCAGGTTGTGTCATATACACATCCTCGAGTAAGTTTCCATTAAGAAACGCTGTTTTGACATCCATTTGCCATATCTCATAATCATAGTATGCTGCAATGGCAATAAGAATCCTTATGGATTTAAGTACAAGATTGGTGAAAAGGTTTCATCATAGTCTATACCATGAGTTTGTTTGAAACCTTTTGCAACCAATCGTGCTTTGAAGGTATGTACATTGCCATCCATGTCAGTTTCTTCTTGAAAACCCATTTGCACCCAATAGTTTTTATACCATCCGGTGGAACAATCAAAGTCCATTGTCTTGATTGTCAAACATGGATTGCATCTCAGATTTCATGGCACTTTGCCATTCCTCAGAGTCTGGACTAGTCATAGCATCTTGGTAGCTAGTGGGCTCATGGTGATCCATGAGTAACACATCATTTGTATGTGTAATAAGAAATCCATATCTCTCAGGCATATTTCTAGCTCTACCAGATCTACGGAGTCCTTGTGTTTCATGTGGAAGCTCAACAACTGATTGTGAGTCATTCCCATGTTCCAATTGTGTTGTCTCATTGGAACCAACAACTAATTGTGATTCTTGTTGAGCTTGCATATGAAAGACAAGGACTTGTAGATCCTTACCTTGTCTCTTCAAGATCTTACACATCTAGATGTGTATAAGAGACAGATTTTGGGGTGTAATTATATAAATACTATCCCATTTCGGCAACAAACACTTTGTTTTCGGAAGAGCTGTCTCTTATACACATCTAGATGTGTATAAGAGACAGGTGAGGCTTATGTCAAACGGCAGGTCTCTAGATAAGTTAGAGACAGGTATAATGTTTCTGTAATGTTTGTTTGTGGATGAGAGACTGATCGAGGTGAGTACATATCTGATCAAGAATTTGGATGTCAGTACTTCATCTTGAAAACTTTTGAACATTTCAAAGACTCGATTTATGTTTCATTAGATAGACATAACCATATCTCTGAAATCATCCGAGAAAGTAATGAAGTCTTGGTAACCTCCTCTGCAGCAAGTATTTAATGGACCACATACATCCGTATGTATCGAGGCCCAATAAATCATTGGCTCGTTCACGTGTCCAAGTAAAAGGAGCTTTAGTCATCTTTCCCAACAAACAAGATTCGCAGATATCATAAGATTCAAGATCAAATTGATTCAAAAGCCCATCTTTATGGAGTTTTGATATGCGCTTCTCATTTATGTGACAAAGGCGACAATGCCATAAGAAAGTTTGATTTGAATCATCCAATCTAGGTTTCTTTGTATTTATGTTATAAACAATCTCTGGATTGGGCTTTTCAATGTTTAGAACGTAAAGACCATTATGCAAATCAGCATTTCCATAAAACACGTCTTCACGGTGAATGGAGAATCATTATAGATAAGCGCGAGAAATCAAATCCATCATTGTCTAAACAAGAAAGCAGAAACAATGTTCTTGCTAAAGCGGTAAGAGACAGCCTAAAGGGTCACACACTAAGAGTAAGCTCATTAGAAAAGGAGTTCACATGTTCCTACGGCAGAGCAGTCAACTTTGTGTCATCTAGATCCAACAATAAGAGACAGGCAAGTTTCTTTATATTGATTTACTGGATGTTTTTCCGATGTCTCATAAGATCATTTCTGCAAGGAACATCCCTACATAAGAGTATCACGAGCCGCTTGAAGTTTTCAATTAACCGTTTCTGGATTGATGAAATTAGTTAAAGTAGTCTCATTACTCTTCTTCTTCTTTAGATCTTCCAAATAGAGTTTGCAATTTCTTTTCCAATGACCGGGCTCATTGCAAAAGTGACAAACTCCTTCCTTTGGAGGCTTAGGCTTGTTCGGTTCTTGGGCTTGTTTTGTGAGCTGTCTCTTATACACATCGGAAGCAGAATAAGAGACAGCATCAAATGCCTGTCTAAAGGGTCACACACTAGCACTTTTTGATATTATGCTCAGAGTTTTAAGCATCGAATGCAGAAGCAGATTTCTCCATGTTGTTCATGTTGAAGTTATGGCAAGTCTTGGCTATAACTCTCAGGAAGAGATTTCAGGATCAAATCCTTATACACATCTTGATTATGGGAAGAGTCTTTCAAGATGATCTATGTGATGCCTTCATCTTCAAGATCATCTTGATCTATAGCTGTCTCTTATACACATCTTATGTGCCAGGAGACAGCATACTATAACCTTGGAGCATTGGCTGCAGGCTGTTCAGGGATAGGATTGTCCAGAACATACAGCTTCCTTTCTTGTTTGAGAACAATTCTTAAACCTCTGAACCAGTCAAGGAAGTTGGTCCCATTCAGCTTGTCCTTCTCAAGGATAGATCGTAAAGATAGTGTTGAAGTGTTATTAGCGGCCATTGATCTACAACAATTATGCAAAGTACAATATTTCGATATTAATATAAAACTCCCACTAAATCAATTACCCTCATAAATGAATACACAACAGTTTGTATTTAGTGGGTTAAGATCCATATTTCACTTAACTTTAACTCAGCTTTGGCATGACAATTAAAATTAAGTTATTTAGGTAGGTAACTCTTTACCAATTACATCATATGTAACTCTTAAAACAATTATGAGATCAATACATCACATGTACCGGCATGTTTAATCTCATCTTATGCCTATGGGCCCACAACCAGGTGTTGGGCCCAATATTTAACCCAAATTAAACATATAAGTACCGATCACCATTACTTATCCTTTCTGACTAAAATAACTAATGTACTTTTACTGTGGCAAAAACGCACATCAGTGATCAAAGTCATTGGAGTGTGTCTAAATTACACATCATACTTGATTAATTGAGGGCTTATACATGTTATGTGAACTTGTTAATTGATCATATGTTTTCATGCACCACATATATTTAACATTTAACATCACATAAACATATACAAATAACAGTAAGATAAACGTGTCATAGCATGGCCCTTAAACTATGGTGATCTTCATAAGCCAATATGAAGATCAAGGTCAATCCTAGGGTCAAATTACAACTTCAAAATTTCTTCCATCTTCATGGAATACACCTTGTTGTTGATTGACGCCAAGTTGCTCCTCTTGCCTTCTTTACAAGCTTTGTAATACAATAATACAAAACTTTAAAATTACAAAAAAAAGAAAAACGACACGCAGGCCGTATTTATATAATTACACCCCAAAATAGAAATAAATTACTATTCTAGATAGGTCAAAAGGGCCATGCTATGCACCATGCATATGAACACATCATAAAACAGAAAACATACTATTATTTATCCGACGTTATAACCAAAACGATTTTAAGCCACTACGACAGAAAGTACGGCGGTCCCGCTAGCCGGTTAGCGGGCGGGGTCGAGGGGCACATGGAGCCAATGATTTATCCAGAGCTGTTAATTGAAAACGCAAGCGGCTCTGATACCACTGTTGGGATTTCCTGGCCGAAATATCAAAATAACGCAGCGGAAAAACACCGAAAATCCCTATAAGAGGATCCATGTGTTCCGATTAAATCGTTTAGGGTTTAGATATATACCTTTGATGCTCGAAAGCAAAACCCTGGTTGCGATCTGAACCTTTCACGATCTGAACACCACGGTCACGATTTGGACACCACGGCAACCACGAACTATTCGTAGAACACGTCAGACCTTAGGCGCTGCTCTGGATTGAACGAACGCCCTCTACAGGTATCCACACGAGTAGCTTTTCCGATTTTAGGGTGTTGCTTGCTAGAATCGTGTAAACTATTTCGTAGGGTTTTTCGTCCGACTGTGTCTGTTACTAATGAGTCGCATGTCAGACCCACAAACCCTAAAGAATCATATTCTATATATAGCGGTTAACCTAAATTCAAAGAACTCTTCTTTGATTAGACACTTCTATCACACGTATTAGGTCTATAAACGCGTATGTTCTAACCAGATATATTTCCTTACGAATTCTAGATGTGTATAAGGAAGATCTAAAGAAGAAGAATGTAATTAGTAAATAATTCTCGTTCATAATCTATACACAGCTTCTTATTCAACGAACTTAGTCAACAATTAACTTAACCCAATGCTTACTCTTAGTGTGTGACCCTTTAGGTTCATTTAACGTTGGCAATAAGTATAATTTCTAATTCCAACACTGTTGCCTTTAGTACATAAACCAACACATACCTTTGAGCCTAAAAGATACTCATGCTATTTTATTATATTCCGGATTGAAACTGTACTTGGATTTGTTCGCTATGCTTTAGCATACTATGTTTTGAAATGATTGGATAAACTTTTTGGCTATGTTTTGGACATACCTTTGAGCCTAAAAGATACTCATGCTATTTTATTATATTCCGGATTGAAACTGTACTTGGATTTGTTCGCTATGCTTTAGCATACTATGTTTTGAAATGATTGGATCTTTTTGGCTATGTTTTGGACATGCTTTAGCATACTATGTTTTGAAATGATTGGATCTTTCTGGCTATGTTTTGGACATACCTGACGTTTAAATGGCATGTGACATTTTAGAAACTACTTATGATTATGGTTTATTGACGTTTAAACGGCATGAGACATTTTAGAAACTGCTTCATGACTATGGATTTCACAAATGTTATTATCTTTATGTTTTCTTTTTATCGAAATGCTTGGCCCCATTTGAAGAGCTTTTATGATATCCACTGAGCTAGTTATGCTCACCCCACGTGATTTATAATTTTTCAGATTAGGTGCTCGTTTTTGACTCTCCACCGCGTTAGCAGCTTTTAGATTTTCTCCGATTCCACATTCTTGGTAGGACTCATGGATAATCTTCCAATCTTCTCTTTTGTTTGGAGAGGGTAGTGTATTAGATAGGTTTTGTATTGATGAACTTTGTTTTTGTTGTAGCATCTTTTGTACTAAGAAGGAATTTTGTAATTCGTATTTTTTGTGTAAAATGAAATATTCGGTTTTATGGTTAAGAAATGGTTTGATGGTTCTATTACATTGCGGTTAAGTTTGTTGCTCTATTCGTTTGTGCCTTGCGCTTTGGTCCGGTGTACCATTAGCGCACGTGTTACGGTCCCGTTTTTGGGGCGTGACAAAATTGGTCAAGAGTGAAGCAATTTCGGCTAAGTGTAAAAATTCACTTTGCAGAAATTGAGATTGAGATCGCGATCTCAAATTTGAAATCGCGGTCTCAACCTCAAACTTCTGGAGGGTAGAAGCATCACTTGGTCGAGACCGTGATCTCAAATTTGAGATCCCGATCTCAACTCTAAACTTCTGCAAAGGCTTATTTTGCACCGAGTTGACCTAGATCGCGGTCTCAAAATTCAAGCCGCGATCTCAACATCAGGCCAGATTGCGGTCTCAAAACTGAGACCGCGGTCTCGGCTGCCAGGAATTTTTATAACGCATCGATCTCTTCTTTCTTCTCGCAAACTCTCCCTATTCTTCTTCCCTCTTCCGAAAGCCCTAGCCCCAAATCCTCAAATTCTTCTCTCTATCTTCACCAAAAAAAAATTAAAAACTCCACTTGTCCACTAATTTCACTTTGTTTTTCTATTTTCACAATGATCAATGCAAAGATTCTAGTCTTCGATAGAAACCTGTTCTACAAGATGATTCTACACAAAGGCAATTCTTGGAAAAATTTCAATCCGATTTGTACGGCTAATACTTTCCTTGAATTATTAGTTGTAATTAGCAAATTTTGTAGACAATTGTGGAATTTTGTGGATTAAATTGTGAAAATTTGTGGTATTTAATTATTGAATTGTGGACAAGTAATTGGTGCTAATTTGTGCTAGAAGAATTTTGAATTATCTGTCCAATTGTTGGAATTCATGGTTTGATTTGTGATTGAGTTGAATTGAAATATTCAAAAAAAATTCGGGATTTTGGATTGTGGCTTTGTGGTGTTGAATCTTGATTGAAAGTTGGAATTTTTGAAATTGGTGATTGAATTTCTTTTGCATAAAGAATATGATGAGACGGGTATATGGTAGTGCAGAGAGAAGAGTTGGAATGAGAGGGAGAGGGACTAGTTCAAGAAAAAGGAAATTCGGAGAGCGTACGAGAGGAGAATGGGGTTCGAAACAACCATTTGAGGGTGGTGATCAAATTGAACCTCAATTCTCGAGTGATAGGGCTAAAAAATTATTCAAGAATAATGAGAAGCATGAGGTGATTAGAGAAAGGAACTTTGATCTAACCATGCATTGGGGAGTATATGAAGATTCTAGGAGAGCGATAGAAGAACAAATTAGGTCAAGGCATTGGGAGGGTTTTAACGCTCAAGTTGACCCCAAGGCTACCTAGAGTTTCATTGCTAATTTATGTGAGTTAGAAGATGGCAAGGTGCGTATACGGGGGGTTTTGGTAGATTTTAGTGCTGATGTGATTAATGCATATTTCAACATACACTCCGTACCTTCTAGTCAATATTTGGCATTTTTGAACAATAAAAATAAGGATACGAATGCAATCAAAGATGCCATTTGTGATAGGAGGGTAGGGTGGATTAAGAATACTTCGTCTGCCATTGAATTGAAATTTCCTCGTCAAGGAATCTCATTAGTGGCTAAGTTATGGTTTTATTTCATTAGTAGCCACATTTGGGGGTCCAATGCAGTGAGCTTCATCCAAAGGGACAAGGTACTTTTAGTATATGCCATCATGACTGGGATCCCGGTGAATGTTGGTCACCTAATTATATGGGGGTTTTTTGAGAGTGGTAGGTCAGGACGACCCATATTTTATGCACCTAGTCTAATTCACCATCTTTGCACCATAACGGGTTGCCCGATTGGTCCTTTGGAATCATTGACACATCCTGGAGCCTGGAAGGATCAATCGGGAATATGTCTATAAGATGGTGAGAGAATATGAGAAGCATCACCAGGAGGAGCACTCTGCCCAGCCACTGCCATAGCCTCCACCACCTCAGAGAACTTCAATGATTCTGATACCCTTAGGTGTAGTATTTAATGCTCTGGTAAGTGAAGAAGAAAGGAATGATCTACAAGGATACTGGTCGTACAATCAAATGGTGATGCACAACAACTTGACCATTATTGGAGACGCTTTAAAGGTTACTTCATTAGGCACTTGGGTTCAGCCACCATCACCTCCGCCATGGCACTTTGGTCCACCTCGTGGACAGTACTACACACCACCGATGGCTACCACACATCATGAGGGATCTAGCCACGCGGGTGCGACTGGAGGGGTCATGGATGACGATCATGAGGAGGCCCAACCTAGTGACGCTGAAGAAGGTCAAGCCGAGATGGAATGAAGAGAAGAAGCCACCATTTATTTGAGCATGGAAGAAGACCAACCTTGATCGATATTGGATTAATTTGATGGATAATGATGATTTTCCCTATTTTCATTGGACACCATAGCTTTTGATTACTTTAGATTATGTTTGTTTTATTTTAAGTTTTTGGAATTGAAGTAATTCAGTTTTTCTTTTTAAGTAGTTTGGCTAATGGCCTTAAGCTGATGCCAAGTGATACATTTTGATGCTTTATGGATGGAATTTCTTTTGGATTCTCATATTGACACTTGGTGAAGTTTGGTTATTACCTAATAAGAGTAATATGGCTAAGGGCCCTAAGCTGATGCCATCTTTGCACTAGTTGATGAATGGAATTGAATGATGATTTTGTTTGAAGATTGAATGGTGAGATGCATTGCACGGTTGCTATTGACATTTTTACTCATTTTTAATTCTAGGCTTAAAAGTAGGACATAGTTTAAGTAGTTTTTGTTATTTTTGGGTTTGTCTTGATGTTTAGTTTTGGGTGAGTGGAAGGATGATTTATTCATCAACTTGAATAATAGAGACAATTGATTATAACTTTCCATAGTTTGCGGGTGTTTATCTTTTTGTGTTGGAAATGGACGGGTGTTTTTCATTTTGTTGCCACTTGATGATTAATGGATGGAAAGTTGATCAATTAGATACTTAATGATGATAATTTTGATGTTCAATGCTTTGTGATTGAAGTATATGATTGATTCATTTCAAGAATTTTTGTGTGAGTGAGTAGTTCAGTTGCAAGATAAAGAATTCATAAACTTGGCATTGCTATTTTTCAAAAAGAAGTGCTAAAATTTTAGGAAATTTTATTTGAAATGTTGTTTCTTATCAAATTACTTATATTATGTGGTTGATGAACTATCTTTCAATCAGAAATGAGTTAAATGAAGTAGAAGGAATTTTGGGACATTTCGTGTGTTTGCATAGGGAATGTTCTTCTAACTTGTGAATAATTGATATTCGAGATTAATTTGGATACATTTCACTCCTTTTCCTTGGTTTAGGGCCGAAAACAATATAAGAGACAATGTAATTAGGAATAAGGCGAGTACGGGATTCCGACAAACCCATATTCTCTCCGAAATAAGCCATTAGATTAGGAATAAGGCGAGCATGGGATTCCGACATGTACCCATGTTGTTTCTCCGAATTATGCCATTAGGAATTGCGTTTTTAGTATACCAGTAAGTTAAGGAGTAAATGTTTGTAATACTTATCATTAATCTCATATTACTTATTCAAAATTTGAGATTTATTCCCGAAATGTGTGACAATTGCGTTTAAGTTGATTCCTAATTGAACTTCTATTTTCATGACGCTTAGTCTAGAGAGTTGATTAACTTTATAATATTTGTGATTTGAGACGTAATGATATATCAAACGAAAGAACTAAAACTTTTGGTAACTCTTTTCGAGAATGGTAATGATTGGAGATGTGAAATCTTGTGTAGTGAATGAATGTTTACTTCTTTGTAAAACAAAATTTCAATTTTAGACTGATTTACTCATATTCTTCACATATCACATAGTGTTGAACGTTTCTTGAGAGATCGCTTAATTGTTCTAAGTACATCCATGATTCATAAAGTGTCACGTCAACTTTGGAGGTGTTTAAATGTTTGAATGTTAGTAGTTTTCGTTTATTGTTAATCTTTGTTTTGCTCGGGACTAGCAAAACGCTAAGTTTGGGGGTGTGATAACTCTAGTAAACTAGAGTTATTTTTCTAAATTATAGCATTTTGATAGTTTAAATTCCAAAATTAGATAAGTAATTGAAGATTTTAGTTAATTTCTTTCATATGTATTTGTATTTTCGTTCTTGAATTAATTATGATAAGTTTGTGTTAAACTTTTAGTTTAATTAAGTGCTTAATGGTGTTATTATGCAGGTTAAAAATTAAAGGTTAGAAGCTGGAAGAAACAAAGCTTAAGGGACCAGATTGCAAAATGGATGAAATGAAGATTGCTGGAAGAAGAGTCGAGATCGCGGTCTTGACTATTCCAGACCGCGATCTCGACTCGGGAATTGGTTTTACTGTTTTAGAGTTTGAATCAGGGAGATTGCGGTCTCAAATGTTCCAGACCACGATCTCAACTTGATGAATGTTAAGTTGTAATGGCAATTTTGTAAACTTCCAGCCAGAAAACTCCTAATTTTGCCTTGAGTAATGCTGCACTATTTAACCTACGTAGAATTAGTTTTAGAGAGTAGTAGATAGTTTTAGTTAGTTCTAGATAGATTAGGATAGCTTGAACTACAAGTTACTTTTTCTAATAGAAATTTCTCTTAACTATCACCTTAGATCTTCTTTAGGCAACGGGTTATAGATTTGGTCTTGCCTGATTCATATAGGCAACGGGTCAATTCTCGCATTAAATCTTGTTAAGAGTTTGGTTCTTGTCTTGCTATAGACAACGGGTTGAATTCTTGCTTGACTCTTGTGTGTTCTTTATTGTTCTTGTTTGTGCGTTTAGTGTCCAAATTATTGTGACCAACTTTGGAGTCGATCCTTTGGGTTTTGGTGCCATCTTGAATAGTCGGGTTTCGTGGCATTAAGATTAAGCCTCGATTGCGCACGGGGTTTGTATCAGATTGTTATCAGAGCTGGTCCAATTCTGGTCAGTTCTATTTGTTTTTGTTTTCAATTGTTTCAGATTTTCTTTCAAAGAAAATCCTATCTTTGTTTCTGAAAAAAAAAAAAATCGACTGTTCATCGTACTGTTCCCATACTGTTCATCATTACTGTTGCATACTGTTCATCGTTACTGTTCCCGTATTGTTCATCCGAAATAAAAAATAAAAAATAAATCCAGCTATATTGTTGCTTCTTTATTATTGTTCTTCATTGTTCTCTTTGTTGTTGTTGCTATATAAAAAAAAACCTTTTCTTAGTCGAATTCAAAAAAAAAAAAAAAAAATTCTAGGCCAATTAATTTTTTTTTGATTGAAAAGTGCAAAAAAAAAAAAAGGAAAAAGGAGAAGAATCGGCTATTGAGAAGAAGGAAAAAAAATTTTTGTTGTCGTAATCCAAGAAGGTTTTGATTTCCTAGTTGAGTTTGGAAACTTTCCAACTTCCAATTTCAACTCTGGAAACTTACTAAATACATCCTTGGAAACTTTCCAAATTCTAAATTTGGAAACTTATCAAATTCATTTTTTTCCAACTTTCCAAATTCCAATTTTGGAAACTTACTAAATTCATTTTTGGAAACTTTCCAATTTCTAGATTTGGAAAACTTTCTATTTTGAAAACTTTCCAAATTTGTAATTCTGTTCAAAAGCACTTAATTTTTGTTGGTACTTTTAATTTCTTCGTTATTCTTAAGTGGTACTTGCTTGTTTTTGTGTGCTTAGTTTCCTTTTTTTTTTATTTTGTAAATTTGCTTACCAAATTCTTATTTGCTTTCTATACGTTTTGTTGCTTCACGTAGTCTCGAATATTTTATTGTTTCTTATTCTTTGAAGCTTAAATCCGAAACTTTGGTGTCTCTTATTTGTCGTTGGCCCGTGATTATTTGTTTTCTTTGACTTCCAACCAATTAAGTGGTTAAGACAGAATTGGAGCTCACTTTGGTCCTCGTAGTCTTCCAATATACTTTGAGAGTGAACTAAAGAGAGGGAAAAGGCAGTGTGGTGAGATTATTTGAGTGATAAAGACCATTCAATTGAGGTTATACACGAGAGATTGAGTGATACAACTTGAGTGAATTAAATCCAAAGAGTAAGGCCGAGTAGTCAGGAAAAATTTCTAATTATTTCTTTTTCTAACACTAACCACTTTGTTTTGTGAGTTTTATTTGTGATGTCTCGCAAGCAGAAAGAAACTCTCTTCATTAAGGTTCTTGTGAATGAAAGGGTTTGTGGTACTGTAATTGATAGTAGCATATGGATTAATATGACAAGTACATATCTTGTTGAAAAGTTGAATTTGCCTAATTTGCCACATCCAAAACTTTATAGGTTCTGATGGTCAACTGAAATTGAAGCATTTGAGGTAACTGACCAAGTTATTATATCCTTCACTATCGGTCAGTATTCTGATAAGGTAGTTTGTGATGTAGCACCTTTGCATACATGTCATTTACAACTTGATTAGCTACTGGGAATTATCTGAAAATGGTTTTTATGATGGCTATACTAAGGCATATCACTTGTGTAAAAAGGGTAAAAAGTTGAAATTTCTTCCTTCGCCACAGAATCAAATAAATGAAGAAAGATTAGAAATTCAAAGAAAATTTCTTGAATGGAATAAGAGTAGAAAGCAAAGTCAGGAAAGCCAAATGGCAGCCGAAAGTCAAGATAAAAAGATTGTAAAGACTTCGACCATAAGCCAAGAAAATGAGGGAAAAGAGTGAGATATCAAGAGAATTTATAAAGACAGGCCTAACCTTGATTTATTTTTGTCTAGTTTTCTTTCTTATGTGCAGCCTTTCTTTTCCTAGTATGCACTAACCTCCCAATTCACTTGGACGAATTTATCCAAACAATGCTCCACAAATTGGAATTGAAGTCCAAGAATTTGGAAGCCTTCCATGTTCAAAATAATAACCAAGTCAATAACCAAATTAAAGGAATTAATTTTAAACAAGAAATAAACATGCCAAAATGTATACTAAAAATAATTCTAAATTTGGAATTAAATTTGTACAATTTCTTAAGATGCTCATACCTATGAAATAGTGAAGGATACAATAACTTGCTCAGTTACCTCAAACGCTTCACTTTCAGTTGACCATCGGAACTTATAAGGTTTTGGATGTAGCAAAGTTGGCAAATTCAACTTTTCAACAAGATATGTACTTGCCATATTAATCCATATGCTACTATCAATTACAGTACCACAAACCCTTTCATTCACAAGAACCTTAGTGAAGAAAGTCTCTTTCTGCCTGCAAGACATCAAAATAAAACTCACAAAACAAAATGGTTAGTGTTAGAAAAAGAAATGATAAGAATTTTTCCTCACCACTCGGTCATACTCTTTGGAGAGAAATTCACTCAAGTTATATCACTCAATCCCTCGTGTACCGTCAATTGAATGGCTTTTATCACTCAAATGATCTCACCACACTGCCTTTTTCCTCTCTTTGTTCGCTCTCAAAGTCTATTTGGAAGACTACGAGAACCAAAGTGAGTTCCAGTTATGTCTTAACCACTTAATTGGTTGGAAGTCAAAGAAACATAATAATCACGGGTCAATTAAAATAAGAGACACCAAACTTTCGGATTTAAACTTCAAAGAACAAGAGACAACAAAATATCCGAAACTACTTGAAACAACAAAACGTATAGAAAGCAAATAAGAATTTGGTAAGCAAATTTCCCAAATAAAAAAAGGAAACTAAGCACACAAGAACAAACAAGTAGCACTTAAGAATAACAATGAAATTAAAAGAACCAACAAAATTAAGTGCTTATGAGCAGAATTAGATTGTATTGGGAGTTTCGGATATTTATTCTATAAGTAGATTTAAATTTCTAAATACTGTATTAAAAACAGGTTGAATTTTGGTTTCTTAAAAATTTTATTTTCTTGAGTCGAACCTTTAGAATCAGTGTTTTCAAATTTTCTTGAATTTGGGTAAGTTTCCAAATTTAGAATTTGGAAAGTTTCCAAAGATGAATTTCGTAAGTTTCCAAATTTGGAAGTTGGAAAGTTTCCAAACTCAACTAGGAAATCAAAACCTTCTTGGATTAGGACAACAATTTTTTTTTTTTTTCCTTCTCAGTAGCCGATTCTTCTCCTTCTCCCTATTTTTTCACGTTTCTTTTTCTTTCAACACTTTCTTTTTCTTTTTTTTTTTTTTTGCACTTTTCAGCCAAACAAAATTTATTTTTTGATGAACAGTACGGTAACAGTAACGATGAACAGTACAGATTTTTTTTTTTTTTTTTGGGCAGAAACTAAGATATGATTTTCTTTGAAAGAAAATCTGGAAAAATTAAAGAGAAAAATAAACACAAAGACCAGAATTGGACCAACTCTTAGTTGAACCTCGTGCATTTTGGTGCTGTATCTTAACACATATAATTCAAGATGGCACCAAAATCCCAAGGATCGACTCCAAAGTTGGTCACAAGAATTTGGATAGCAAACACACAAACAAGAACAATAAAGAACACATAATGAATCACGCAAGAATTAAAGCCATTGTCTATAACGAGTCAAGAACCAACCTCTTAACAAGATTTAAAGTGAGAATTGACTCGTTGCCTATATGAATTAGGCAAGAACCAAATCTATAAGTCGGTTAGAACAATCACCTTTACTCAAGCGATGATCCCAACAAAGTCTTAATCCAAAGACTAAAAGAAATTACTTTTTCCTCACGAAAAAGATGAATATTATTGATAAAAATTTGCTGAAATTCATCCATATAATACTGCCTATTTATAGGCTTAACAAAGTCCTAAAAACTAGCTTAAAAACTCCTAAAAAAGTAGTGCTAGGGTTCAGCCATAAGTAGCCCCAATATTTGGGCTAAATGGGCCTTATTAAGGCTAATTAATGAGCCTAAAAACTATGAATTAAATCAACACTTAAACCCAACTTTAAACCACTCCAATTTACACAAACTTAAACTACTATTGGGCTTTACATAATAAAGACCAAACTAAAATAAACTTGAATAGTAATAGGAAATTTTGCCTTCTTGCACTTAAAGGATCTTCACTTGTGCTTTATTTTGAAGAATTGGGCATCATGTAATAATGAATTGAAGATAGTGTAATCCAACTCGATCAAAATACCACGAATGTACTCCAATCTTGGCAAGAGTGAGTCCATGCTTGCTCCATCTTTCATCTCCTCATCTTGACACATCTTTGGGCTATTCAGATCCATATCGTACCACAATAGCTTTTTACCTGTTCCCTTAGATTAGGAATAGAGTCACTAGGAAAAGTTCCTGCCAGTCGTTCGACAATATTCCAAGCAAGCTAGCCCAAATGATTCTCCAAATTCTTTATTAAGGTCTCTTGAATTTTCAATGTTGTCATTGTCTACTGCATATGTTGTGTAAACATCCTTTCCATGTTACTTTCCTTCTCTACATTAGGTGGGGGTGCATGCATTTGTTGATGAAAAGGTTGAAATTGCAACTAAACTATGGTCTTGGATTTAAGACATGTGTTTGCACATGGTGTTGATCGCATTAACCTCCCTAGGATATGTTAATATGATATATACAATCCGATTTGTGTGTATTACTATACGGATTGTTTTCGGGTTTGTTCTGATTTTGACTTTGATTTCCCATGTAATCACCTATTCTTGCGCAGTATATGAAGAAGTGATTGTTACGCTGCATTGACTATTCAGATGGTTGCTAGAAGAAAATCGCCTGAAGTGGCTATAGTATAGTTGTTGCATTTATACTCAGCCTACCAATTTGTTTGGTCAGATTTGCTATTTGAATAGCCATGGAGTCTAGTAAAATATAATATAATATTCTAGTCTTGGACTTAAAGAATTTCCACTTGTGCTTCACTTTGAAGAATTAGACTTTACGTATTAATGAATTGAAGATAGTCTAATCCAAAACGCCATGAATGTACAACAATCTTGGCATGCTCGAGTCCAAACTTGCTCCACCTTTCATCTTCTCAATTTGGAACATCTATAGCCTATCCAGATCCTTATCATATATATATATATATATATATATATATATATATATATATATATATAAACACTTAGGTGTGCCATGGAAGTTTAAATTAGTTTCAAAAGATTAGTCATTTCTAGATCTATTCATAACATGGGTTGATTTTCATATCAAATCTAACCAATAAAACTTAAATTTTAGAACTTGTACATATTATCAAGATTCTCAAACAATAAGACACTTAATATTAAAACTTATATCATTTACAAATTCTAGTAATTTGCTTGTAGGTTAGCATCCAAGTCACTGAGGGATTTAAAACTAGCACCTAAGTTTGATATAAATTCGGCATTGACCTGTTGATAATTTACAGGAGCGAGTTGATGATCTTTATTTCTTAATAATAGAAGTTTTAATATTAATGTTAGTCAATAAGTTGAGAATTTGATATGATGTTCAAAGATTTGAAAACATGCTGTTCAACAAGGTTCGAATCAGGAAAATAAAATAAACACTTGTTCTGAATAGAACAGTAAAGACTAGGGATAGATGTTTACAAACATCCAAAACTTTCAAATCATCTGCCAAGGTTTATTTATATCTTTTAATTTATCTAGAGCACCATCTATGGTATCATCTTCAAAAATGAAATATACAAAATATGAAGAAAATATTGAATTTACCGATATAGAAGAAACTCTTCAAAAGTAGCATATTTCAAAGATAAAAAATTCAGAAATTTTTAATACAAGTATTTTCCAATTAAAATCTACTTATAAAATAAAAATTGTAGAAAGAACTATACCTATAAGTAATACATCTGAAACAATTCATTTAATTAAACCAAATGATATTAAAAACATTTATTCTTCATATTGTCATTACCTTCATATAGGATTAGTTTAAGTTACTTTACAGGCTTTAAATTGTAAAGGTTTTGCAATACTTCTGTTTGTGTTGCATTAAGAGAAACTAGACATAATAAATTTTCTAATTCTCAATTAGAATTAATTGAATCATCTTTATGTAATGGTCTAATTTATTTTAATAGTTCTCCAAATTATTTCTATATCTTTGACTGATAGAAATCTGGTTGATATTTTGACTTTAAATATTCAAACTGAATGATATGATATAAAAACTGGTATTGAAAATATAAATATCTCTAACAGAATTTATTATAAATTGTGTCCAAAAGCTTAACTTATTAATTCGAGAAAAAAATCTTTTGAAAGAAAAACACCTTTGATTGAAACTAATCTTATATCATCTAACCTTGTCTTCCTTGTATTTTAAATTGGGATCAAGTACATATACTAAGCACAATGGATTTTTGAAAATATTATTCCACTTTCTTTACCTATGCCACAATCTTCTTCTGCTCAAATTAGTGATGATATCTCTAGAACAGTAACTATAGATTTTTCTCGTCATTCTACTTCATCTATTATTGATTCTTCTCAGATATCAAAATCAAATATTCACTCTTTATCTTTCAGAAAAGATACACAACTTCAATTTGAAGAATACAAGAAAACAGTAACATATTTCAAGGATTATATTGACCTAACAAATAAATATTCAAATAGCAACAACCCTGAAACTGAAATCGGATCTAAAATAAATTATCAAGTTAAACAACTTTCTTCTTCTTCTATCTCAAGATATGATCTTAGACTATCTACAAAAATACTTTATCTAAGGAAAAACTTAAAAAATTTCACAAAAGGCTATAAAAGATTATGAACAAGAAAAATATACTAATTTAAGATTTTTTTTTTTTTTTTTTGCATTTTTTATAAAAATCAACAAAAGGAGATACAGGAAAAATATTATAGTTTTATAAAAGCCATTACTTGTTATATTGAATTTTTTAAACAGTTTTATGTATAATATAGAGCATCTTTATAAATGCAGAGACCATATAGCTTACAAGGTTTAATAGAGTGACAATTTGATTTTGATATCTGAGAAGGATCAAAATGGACAATATAAAAATGTGAGGTCATTTCATCCACCTCATAAAGAAATTAAACTTAATGATAATGCTGTAGTCACACGTTATTTAGACCAAAATAAAGTCCTGACTTGCAAACATGTGCTCAGTAAGGAAATTATATTATTTTGAACCTATCAACTATATCAAAACAGTTAAATAATGTTTCTACTATAGTAAATGATGTACAGGGATCCTTTGATTATGATAAAAGACCTATTATAAATGAAGAAAAATTCCACATTCCTATGATTCCAAAACGTCGATCTTCCTTAATAATACCCATTGAAACAAATTTACCACTTCATATGTTTTCTACTACAATTGAAGAATTTCTTCTTTTGATAAATCAAAAATTAGGACAATTTAAAATAAATACTATAACAGAATTAAATAATACAAATGAAAAGGATATGGTTAACTTTTTAAATTCTTATAAAAATAATGATCAAATAAATGAACTTATTCAATGTTTGAAAAAACTTCTAAAAATAAAATATAGAATAGTTTCCCAACATCTAGATGAAAGAAGAAATATAAAAGATATGAAAATCCAAAGAAATTAATCCTAATTATTCTCATATTGATAAATATTATCCAAAGACCAACTCCTATAGATTTAGAATTAGAAACTATTTCTGCTCTTAAATCTCTAAGTGCACAAGTCATTTTTGGGTAGAGCAGTCTTTTGTCAAAAAACTCAAATATTCCAACCCACATTCAAATCCAAAATGGTAAAAGATTTGGTGTTGTGTATGCTTTCAAATTATCCAACCAAACCTTTAACAAAATATAGAACCACCCCAAATAACCAGAACCAATGGGTGCATGACAGTATATGCGGGAGCTAAAGCAAGTCTATCGAATAAGTAATAATAGATCTACAGCAATACCCAACCTACCTTAATGTCCTTCAGTTACTAACACAAAAGTTTTTCTCTACACATTAAGCCTCCATTTGAATTGTGATGCTTTTGCTAAAAAAAAATGCTTTTAGATGATAACATCACTTTTGGAGTGTTTGTAAACATCTATCCATAAATTTAAGAGTAGAAGTTTTTATTTCAAAGGCACTTTTAACTCAAGCTAAAAGTTAGTGCTTTTGTAATTAGTTTTTTCTTTCTAAAACAAGTAAAGGTAAAGTTTGACTATTTTATCATTAATTTAAAACTAAATAAAGATAGAATTACTTCTAAACAATTCAAAATCATTATCACATTAAACAAAGTTCTTGTTCAATTTTACCCCCAAACAAAAAAATTAAGATTTACCAATCATTTTCTTTCAAAATTCTAATGAATAAAGTGCTTTTCGACAAGCCACCTCAACCCCAAACGGGACCTAAGAGAAATAGGCATAGTACATAAAAGCTAGATGCAGGAGAACTAATTTGCAAGACAAGGTTAAAGGAAATGATAATATTTGATATCCTTCCAAACCAAAATAATTAAACCATAGGAATATGAAGATTTAATATCACTCTTTTCCCTAGTGTAGTCGAGAAAATAGAGCACTTAAATGTGTAAAGCAACAAAATTGCAAAAATGATTTAATAATTACCAAACATATTACATAAATAAGTTGGGTTTGGATGCCTTGTATGTGGTCTTGAGCTTTTGGGTAGGTGGCATGACCTTCTTTAATACTAGTGGAAACTTGATTTTGGAGTTATGAAACTACTAGGTACTCCCTCTCTTGCAAAGCTTTTTATTTGTTAGGTAATATGGGTTTGGCTACATCATCCTATTTTTAAGTTGTCATTTTTTTTTCTGACTTTGATATGTTGCAATGATTTAATATGTTTTGATCAATAATGTTTTCACTAAAATTTTGAATCACTAAAGTGTATAGGATGCTTTGCTCATTAGTTCATAAAAGTATGACTTTACCGTATTCTTTCTTGAGTTTTTGTTGAGTTAATTGAGTGCAGTGGTGAGATTTGTGTTTCTTTTTCATGAGTATTGAGTCCTTGTCTGGCATTGATTTGCAATTTGTTCGTATTGTGACATTGGTAGGGGTAGTGTGGACTTTTCACTTGACCGATGTATGGATGAACTTAGACTTTGAAAATGATTTAGGCCTTCTTTGGACTATTTATGCTAAACTGCCTATCTGGCTGTATGTTTTATCCTTAGTGTCCCCGCTGAGCCTAATTGACCATTTTCTTTGTTAGCCATATTATTTATCCTACTCTCTTTTCTACCCATCACCTTAGACATTGTTATTGAATTCATCAATATCATGATTGTTGTGTTTATGTTAGAAGGAGGGATTTGTTTTGTTTGCAGGGTAGAACTCAAAAGTTCTAACTTCCATTTGTGTTACTAATTCTCCATAGGAAAGTGACAAACGAGGAAAAAAACAAAATTGAAAGGATATATATATATATATATATATATATATATATATATTTGGAGAAAATAAGAAGTTTGCAAATCGAGTATTATTGAATAAAGAATGTTGTTCTTGCCTTCTAGTTTTCCTTCTAACGAGAAAGTTGCACTCCACTTTATGATGTAAATTTTTTGTCATGCGTTCTTTGGGACATTATTGGTGGGATCATGGTTCTTATGATGCTTTAACGTGTCTAAGATGATTTTAGTCACTCTTATCTATAATTTATCCTACTTGATTAACCTTACCCTTTACAAACTTGTGAAGTTGTAGTTAATCTTAAGTTGATCGTATTCGTATTCGCAACAATGGAGGTGAAGTGTTCTTTCCTACCGTGTTGTAACTTATTAAACCTTGTAAGCTATATGGTCTTGTCCAATAAGTTGTTGAGTGAGCATTCATTTTGAGCTTTTCTTGTTGTTTGATAATTTGTTGAGTGATATCAGTTGCATTTTCATATTAATTCTATGGATTTGAATGGTTGTTTTCTTCCATTAATTTACAATTGATTCTTAGTACCATTGTGATGCATATAGTCTTATATATGTTATTTCTGCCTTTGTTTGTGTGGTCCTTGTCTTGTTTTACTTGGGACTAGCAAAAGTTTAGATTGGGGTGTAATAACTCTACAAAATAGAGTTATTTTCTATGCATTTCGATTTAAATCTTTCTATGATTTGAGTACTTTTTAGGTTTTTTATTCATCTTTTCTTACTATAGTGGTTAAGTTAATATTTTCTTGTATGTTTGTAGTATTTATGTATTGTTTATGTGTTTTGTAGGTTGACCGATGGGTTAGAACTAAAATAGATCAAGAATACATAAAGCAGAGCACAAATAAAGAAGAGAATTTGGCAGCTTAGCACAGTAGCACTCTTCAATACACTAGAGTCCAGTGCCGTTATAGTATCAATAAACCTTGAGGATCTGAGGGCAGAGCATTGTGGCATTCTGTAAAGGTAAAACCTAGTGTCGCGACATTACGTTAAAATTCTAAACCGGCGATATACTGTCTTGACCTATTGGTTCTGGTTATTTGGGGTATATGAGCCCTGTCTCTTATACACATCTAGATGTGTATAAGAGACAGATCTTAAGGGCCATCTACTTGAGATTTCATTCTTTATCCGATTGAAGGGTCAAAGCAATGATTTATTCTCCAATTCCCCATGTAACTAGTATACACATCTAGATGTGTATAAGATTCAGGTTAATTCTTATATACTAATTTTTCCAAAGGCATTCTCTGTACACCTACTACTTAATTCATGAGTTCTTATTTTGCATAAAAGTTAAATCTTTTGTTTTTCTTGTTGTCCATAAAAATATGTGCTATTGTTCTTAATGCTTTTTCTTTGTATGATTTGTTCTTTAATCATGCCTAGAAATTTGAATATTAGTTGACAATAATGCATGCCATACTTTATTTATATTCCTATTGGGAGTTTGATCATAAATTTTGTATGGTCCGTTTAGTGGCTAAGAAAAGTACTAGCAACCCAGGGTTATAGAGATCCTGATGTTCTAATTATATTTACCAAAATTAAATTTGAGAAGACTTCTCTCAAAGTAAATATAATTGGAATAGTTATTAGTTTGAGAAAGTCTAATACAAATTGACGGAACTTTATCATCTTATGTGCATCAATATGACTCTTGTTTGATTTAAGTCTCATGGTTATGGTAGTTGGATGAAATCAATTTCCTAACATCCTTAGTTCTTGTTTTTGTCCTTATATATGCTTTTGTTGTTTAATTGTTTTATTATTAGTTTAGTTAGTTAATTTATTCTCTATCATTTGCTTAGATAACGTCTATACTTGAGTTGTGATTATTTGTTATTCATTCACTCTTCTTCATGAGAATGATACTCTATACTCTTATCATCTTATTAGTTGTTTGACTAGTACACTTGCTAGTGTAGCTAGCATGTATCAAAAGTGATGCTTTACCCCCACCTCACTGGTACAAACTAGCCTAGATTAAGGACCATTTAGGATTTTTTTTCAAACTTGTAATGTAAGGCTAAAGTTATAAGATAGGATAAATTTAGGTAAGAGCGACAAAAATCATCTTAAACACGTTAACCAAGAATCTCAAACCAACATCCCATGCACAAATGTTCCACAAACCCATATTACTCAACCAATATACTCTTGGAGGCAAAACACACCTCCTTTATTAAACAAGAACTTGAAGGTAAAGTAAACCCTCTTTGTTGAGCATCACTCATAACACTTCACAAGTAAGGGATTAGTAATATACAAAAACCCTCCATGATCCATCATAAACACAAGAAATCAAAATATTGCACAGCTCAAAGAGATCAACAATAGTTAAGGTGATGGTTTCAAAAGAGGATATATAAAAGAAAATTAATTAGCTAAATTATGTGACTAACAACAAAAAATTGGCTCAATTAGGCTCTAAAGCATCAAATTTATTTAATCATCAAAATCTTTAATCATGAATGTCACTTTTGGAATGTGAGGGAGAAGCAGCCTTCTCTTAGAGGTGTTAAGAAGTTGGTTCAAATGAATAATATTCAATTATGGGCTCTACTTGAACCAATAATTGGAGTTGATTAAATGGATTTGGCAAAAAATAAATTTGGGTTTGTTAATATTTCTTTGAATAATACCTCTAACGGTATAGGTATTTTCTGGACTTCTAATATTTCAATTAGGGTTGCCAATGGAGAAGCAAGTAGTTCATCTTTCTTGTGATTGTAATGCTTTTTTTTGAAGCTATTAATGTGTATGTGGTTGATGCTAAATGAACAACAAGAGCGACAATTGTTATGGGATTCTATTTGTGTTCGAACTGTCAAGGAGCTTGGATGGTTGGAGGAAATGTTATTGCCATTCTTTCACTTGTAGAATATCTAGGCTAAATACCTCAAAATGTGTCTAGTATGAATGAGTTTAGGGATACTTTCGATTATTGTGCACTTAGGGAAATTTTCTCTGCATCAAATCATACTTGGTGTGGAAAGAGAGTGGGTTCTTGTGTTTGGAAGAGATTGGATCGTGTTCTTTATAACCAACTACTTTCTAAGTTTCAACCCTTTGCATTTACTCATCTCAATAGGACTTGCTCAGACCATGCTCCTTTGTCCTTTGTTGTTCTTCCTTATCTGCTTCTTTTTGTTCAAGTCCTACATTATTCAATTTTTGAATATTTGGACTGCACACAGAAACTTCTCTTTACTGCTATTCAAATGTGATAGAGTCAACTAACAAATGAAACTGCTTTACAAAGATTTGCTGCTAAATTGAAAAATCTCAAGTTTGGCTTGAAATGCTAGAGTAAAGCTCAATTTGAGGACATTTTTCACAAGGTTAAGGTGGCACAAGAGGAAGTTTTGCAAAAAGAATTGGCATTTCAACAGCTTATTGAATTATCTCAATCAAGAGGCCAAAGAGACTTAATTGCTTGGCAATTGAAAAAGTTTTTTGGAAGCAAAAATCAAGTATCCTATGGTTTAAGGAGGTAGATCATCATAGAAAATTTTTTCACTCTCAGCTACAGTACAGAAGGAGTAGATTATGTATTAGAAGAATAAAGAGTTCAGATGGTCATTGGTTAGAATATTCAAAGTTAGTACAACTAGGCCTGTCAATAGGTCGAATCTAAATCCGGAACCTACATCGTCGATCTAGACCCATTTATTTAGGTCTGGATCTATGAGAAATTCTAATTACCCAAATCCAACTTAGACCCGTTTATCTATTATAATAAATGAATCGAATATAGATTTTGTTATTCTGATCCGATTAAGAGCCGAATTCGATTAAAATATTTAATATATAATAAAATTATATACAATTAGTGTTATTCTATAAATACATATACATAGCTATTAAATTCTATTTTATTTTAGAATCTATGCATAAATATAAATTTTGAAATAAATATTTTTTATAATTACAAAAAAAAAAATCTATAAATTATAAATTTGTATAGAATATTTTAAAAATTAAAAACTATTATAAGACCCTAATCTGCATTTGGATTTGACAAGACCTAACGAATCCAAATATAGATTTACTTTTATAGACTTGACGAATATCTGGATCGGGATTCGAATCCAAATATACTAATTGGATTTGGGTCCAGATCTACTAGTTCCAATCCAAATCCGCTCCATTTACAGGGGAACTAGTTAAGTATTGAATAAGAGGCAGTGAACTTTTTATAAGAATTGCTCTCTGCTAAAGATACTTCTAAAAGCAATCAATTGTTAGAATTAGTCCCTTCCTTAGTATTTGATAAAGATAATATTGGTGTACTTGTTCATCCAACCTTCGAGGAGTTAAAAAAGTGGTACTTTCTCTAAATTCTGATAGTATTACTGGAATTGATGGTTACAATAGGGATTTTTATAAGTTTGCAAATATATCACTGCACAAAATTTGCTGCTAATAGTTATTAAATTCTTTAATAGTCATCCTTCACTAAAGGTTTATTTCTAGTACTTTGATTTATCTAATTCTAGAGGCTCCTCCTTCCTTTTCAAAATTTAGGCTTGCTAGTCTTTGCGCTTTGCTCGTAAGGTTTTTTCAAAGATTTTGGCTAATAGATTAAAGGCTTTTGCTACCCAAACTCATCTACAAAGAAAGAGGCTATGAGATCAAAATGAAAAGAAAGAGGCAATGAATCCAAAAATAGAACTTTAGAAATAGGCTATGACCCTAAAAATGAAAAGAAAGAGACATAAAAAGTCCAAAAAAAAAAAGTCTTTGATCAAAAGGCTAAAGGTAAAAACCAAGCACCAAGGTTGATCAATGCATGAAAAATATCGAAATCGAACCCAAACAAATATGAAAAAGGCCGATCGACTAAGCCGATCGACTAAGCCGATAAATTAGCCAAAACCGATCCAAGAATATTAACTTGGAGAAAAATATATACATTAAGTGCTTAAACATACACTGAGAACCGATCCAAGAATATTAACTTGGGGATAAATATATACACTAACTGCTTAAATATAAACTAAGAACCAGTCAGACAATTAAAGTCAAAGAAGACCCAAGTATCATTGATAACAAGGGACAACCTAAATGGATGAACGAAACCAATCGGCTTGGTCCGAAAACCTACAACCTTGAACCCATCCGAGGAGACTATTGATGATATATCAAATAACACCCAATTGGATAATATTACATGCCAAACCCACTAAGGACAAATTAGTCAATTGTGTATCTACTAGTTGGAGAATTTATAAAAAGTTATACTCCTTTCATCCTAATTTTACTGTCACACATGAGCTGTGCATGTTAAAAAATTCAATTTTATCAAAATATAGATAAGTAAAAAAGTTGCAATTTAAATATTTTTTAAGGATAGAATTAAAATATGGTATGATAAATTAACAATTTTTTTAAAAAATAACATTATTTTTGGAATATTTCAAAATAATAAATGTGATAATATAAACAGGATAAATAGAGTAAAAGTAAATAAGACCCCAACCCCTCATTTATAAGGGGAAATTCATTATCTAGCAAATCAAATGCAAATCATATTTTATCTCCCTCCTCTCTCTTGCTCTAGCTCACTTTAGGATTCACAAGTTTTTTAATTTTTTTAATTTTTTTTCCAGCTTCACGATTGGATGTAAAAGAATTTGATCCCAAACAAGTGTAATGAGACGGTCTCAGCAAAGTTTAGGTTCGATTCATAACAAGTAAAACCTGAAGGCTACTGTTATAATCAATTGATCACCAAGATAGAATTATCTTTTTGGCAAATCTTGTCAATACAAGGAAACTTACAAATGTTACTGAAATTATAGTTGGCTCGAATTTTCTAGCTGGTATAGCTCAAAATAAACAGACCAAGCAGAGGATGAATTTCTTCCAGATTTTCTTTATATAGAAAACAATTCTGTTCCAGCAAAGACCAGTTGAATCCAAGTTTAGGTAATTTCCTTCCCCAAAAGTAGATTGCACATGCTTTTGAAAGGCTTGCCACATTTTTATATGTACAGCAGCTTAAACATAACATGGATATCTCATCTCCGTTAATTCACTCAAATGTGGCTATATCCTGCAAGTCAGTATAGGAAATAACGGTCTGCAATATTTATTTTTAAAGAGATGTTACTTCTACAGTACTTCAACTCCATTTGATGTAGCAAAATCAATAGCATAGCATTTGCAGTCTTACGCCAGGTTTCGAATTCCAAGCTCATAAACCTACCATATAGTTTAGAATCCACAGAAATGAAAACTTGGGTGCGCAAATAAATACGAAAAAAGCCAAAAAGGGATAATACTGTTCGCCTTGCTGTAAGGAGAATGCAGAACGCCGAGTCAAATTAATCAGGTGCTGCCATGCATCCAAGGAGTGGATTATGCACTGATGTTCATTGCTACAGATGTCCATGTAATAAAAGGGTGGAAGACCACCAGCTCCATAACAGTAGAAGTTTTTCAGACTGCTTTACACGAAGTATACTACATTTGCATCCCTATTAAAAAACAACTTGTTCTCGACTTCCATTATCTGCTCAAGAAAGGAATAGTAAAGCTTTAATGTCCTACCACTCATAAATGTAGACAGAAAACACAATAAATTCTGAATAAAAAAAAAAATACCTCTAACAAGGTCATAATCTCAACATCTGAGTAAGGCACAGAGGCTCCATTATTAACTACTCCCTCTATATCAGCAACTGATATTTGTTCTAAGATGCTGTGTGTGTCTGTGCCTTCCAAGTGCTGCACTAAAAGCTTCCAATCTGCAAGTATAGTGAATGAAAGTACTCCTATATTCAAACTGGACTTCCATTTACTAACAATAGAAACCAAAGCAATGTGCAGCAACTACATAATTTGTGATCAATACAAACCTCTCAGGGGATATATTGACATCTGTTCCAGCAGGACCATCAACTTCCATGGCCTCCCTGTCAATTAAACAAAGGAAGAAAGAGAAGAAATACTTCAAGGCAATGATATAAATGTCTAAAAGATCTAACCATCTATCAACTGGGACAATTGACAAGAAAACAAACTTGATGTGATTACATTATACTGTGTTTTTATTTGTCAAAGATTCAAGCAAATAAATTGCTGAGAAACACAAGTCCGTGGAGCAAAATAACAGAGTTTTACATCAAGTTCTTCAAAAACTTTCACAAAACTCCAAACTTAATTTGATAATGTTGCAAAATATTTACATAACATATCATCAACAGTTTAAAGCCATAATTTGCAGAGAACTGAAAAAGTCATTCCACATCCTTGTTATAGAAGCTTGTGCCACCTTACATGGAAACTCCAAGTTTATGTACAACACTAATATGAGATATTTAGCTCAGTTTTGCAAACACTAGAGCCACAAAAAAATGCTTTTGACAATTAAACAGTGTGACTAAAATGACCTGGATCAATAAATAACTTAAGGACCATGTGAAAGATTGACAGAGATTGATAGGGTTGTGACTTAGTGGAAGCCTAAGGACATAGTGAGGGCAAATTGTATTTATTTAGCCTCACAATAGATTCTGCATTTATTATGCATACCGACTTACTGGAGCAGAAATGGATGCAATTTTTTTTAAAAAGAACATAATGGATTATTCAAGACAATGACAAGAGAAATACAGAACCCGTCTTCCCCAGTGTAGTCAACAACACAAAAAATGCAGCAAAATCAAAAGTACAAGCAATTGGTCAATAGAGGCCTTTGAATAATAAAAGAAGCATTTTACATAAGAAAAGTTCAGGACTGAAGCATATTATGGAGAAAGAGGGTAGTAATAAATATGGCAAACAGATATAAAGTAGCCTCATTTGAACAAAGCAATGGGTTCTGTTATTTCTCATATTCCATAGTGCTTAAAATGAAACATGTATCGATGAGATTCAAAGAATTAATCAATGACTAGAACAGTTTAATACTACAAAAATTATAGTCCCAATCGAAAATGTACTATAATCCCAGCTTCCAGCTAAAGCACAGGGAAACTGCACAATCATGGAAACACAATTTTTCAGCTTGATCTGCACTGAAATAGCAATATCCTCACCCTGTGGATAGCAGAAGGCATCACCATTTTCTCCATCATTTCTCCCACCATGCTGAGCTCTACTAGTATTGCCAGGATCATTCTCGGCTCGAAGCTTTCTCTCAATTTCTCTTTCCCTTTCTTGCTCACGCTCCTCCATTTCCGTTAGCTCTTGATGATATAAATTGCAAAGTTCAGAACTTGAAGAGCCACATCGACATCAGACTTCAAAACCTACTCAAGAGCAATCAATGAGCATGATTAGCTGCATTTCGTGCCTTAAAAGCACAATAAGTCTCAAACTTGTCCAATTAAATTAATGAGCTGCATTGAAGACTGACACAAACTTGTACCTGTCTTCTTAATTTCAACTTGGCATGGGCAGTTGATAGACGTATTATTGTTTCTAGGGTCCTGGCAGTTATTGGAAGTGTTCCTGCCCCAGTCTACGAAGAACAAGCATTATTATTTTGAAAATATTTTGGCATCTTGATGCCAAATACTATATTCAGTTTGTCTGTTTATCAAGTACCTACCTTGGCATTTGAACTGGTGCTTCGAAGCTCCGCGTACGCAGTTGCAATTTGATCTGATGCCTGTACATAATAACTTCTAAAATCAGCAATGAATCAAGGTCCATGCAAGAGAACCTAATGACCGTTTAACATATAGGAAACCAAATAAGAGATGCAAACTGGAATTCTTAATCCAAATTACAGGATATTAATGTTCAACTTATAGTCCAGGATCAAATAATTAGAAAGAGGGGAAAGCAACCTCATCAGTTAGCTCAGGCTGAATCCTGTGTTTTGCATAATGGATGTACTTCTTTAGAAAATCGATGGTAAGGGTCTCCCGTTTACGACTTACTTTTCTCCCATGTAGCATTCGATTATACTTGACAAAAACTGTGGAATTTGACTCACCCTCATCCTCCCTTTCATATTGTGTACCTCCATCTGATGACATGCTATCTGAAGGTTTGTGGTGTTTGATTTTCAGCCACTCCATGCAAAATGATAAAATGATCTAAATTTCAATTAGAACTACCATCACTAACCTCCATCTGTAGTGGAACGAAACCTGTGCATCCGTAAGACATGTTCTGAAATCTGGCGGTCTATACCAGGATCCATTTGATCCAAAACAATGAACAGTAAATCAAAACGAGAAAGTAAAGAATCTGGAAGACCAATAGTATTTGAAGGAAGGTCAGCGGCGGTCATACTGTCATGTTATTCAATATGTAGTGAATAACTGAAAGAAATAGACATAAAGTCTCTTTTTCACATCGTAGACAGTGTATAAGCTTACAGGTACTATATGGGATTTGCAGCAGCTACAACACTGCACCGGGCATTCAAGGATGCATGAATTCCTGCTTTAGCAATGGTTACAGTCTGCTGCTCCATGACCTCATGTATAGCTACCCGATCTTGGTCATTCATTTTGTCAAATTCATCAATACAAACAATGCCTCTATCAGCAAGAACCATAGCACCAGCCTCTAGCCTTCTTTCTCCTAACAATGCACCAATCTGGTAAATATTTACCACAGATAGTTCATAACTTCACATGAAACCATAAGAATATATTACCTGTTTCTTGATCAGAAGTAACTGCAGCTGTCAAGCCAACTCCTGAAGAACCTCGCCCAGTTGTTGATATGGTTAAAGGTGCAACTATTCATAATTGCTCTTAGCAGCTGGGACTTGGCAACAGAAGGATCGCCAACCATCATCATATTTATATCACTATGAAAGAGCAGCAAACCAGACAGGATTTTAATTAACTGAGTTTCAACAATCTGAGCTGTAAAGTTATTTTTGGGTAGTAATAAGGAAGTAAGATTGAAAAGGCATTGAGTTAGGAATGGAAAATGAAGAAAAGGAAAAAGAAAAGTGGATGCACATAGCCATAAAAAAATGTAGGACAAAAACAACTACAATTAAAGTAAGGAAGAAAGATTGAAAAGGCGTTGAGTTAGGAATGGAAAATGAAGAAAAGGAAAAAGAAAAGTGTATGCACATAGCCATAAAAAAATGTAGGACAAAAACAACTACAGTTAAAGTAAATGACTAAGTACTAACTTACCCTCTCAAGTGAGTCCCATTTTTTAAGTTCTTTTCCGTTCCACCAAGCATCAAAAGAACCAATGCCTTCTTTATCCACATATGTCCATATATATATGATGGTGCAAGAGAATTAGCAAGTAGATCAAACGCATCATCTCTCTTAGATACCTTTATGATGTTATCTCGGTCTTTATTTCCAAATTGTGTAGCCATTGTGGATTTGTTGAGAGGAAAGACAGAATTTGCAATAAGAACAGTCCTGCATGATATAAAGCAGATTAAACTTCATATTGAGAGCACATTCGTATGAGGCCAAGCAAGAGAAACCAAGCCAGTAAAATGCATGTAACAACCTGAATACCCCATTGACATTCCCCTTGCTCTTTCCAGGAAGTGCTTTGTATACACCAACTATAGCCACACGGTCCCCAGGCTTGCACTTATCCACTAAGTCATCCTCTAGAATAACATCCACTGTTCTTGGTAGTTGACCAGGAGCAGAGTTTTCAGGCACTTCCTGCATTGACAATGTCTGGTGGTCTTTGTACGTAAACAACCCATACTCGGTCACCAATAATTTGCCTTGATCGTCCTGAAACACATTTGACCTTAGAGAAGACTTCATTTTGGGGAAAACGAGAAAGATAATTACATCAAGAAGCTCAAGGTTACCCGTGTTGGATACACAGAACCAGTTGGCAATCCCATGTTGGATGTTATGTCTCTATATTCACGGCTTGTGAACCTCCCTGTCTCAGGGCAGAAGTGAACACTCTTGACAACCTTTGGCCTCACAAGAGAGCCTAAACTTAAAAATGTTAGGGTCAATGATTAAATAGTGGATATAAGCCAAATCACAGGTTTAAACAAGTTAGTAAACAACAATATGAGCATGAAAAGGTTCTGAACCAATTTAACTGTATTTAAAAGGTCAAAGGCAATTGTATAACCTTAAGATGCCTAAAAACCCTCACTGATGTTCAATAGTTGATAAAGGATTTTATAATCTATTTGAGCAAAGGTCAGGATAGTCACTCTAAAACTAAGCATCATGCAACAAGCACGGAATATATTTGTCACTCAAGAACAGGCATATAATCCATCAGTATTTTGCCTCTTTCATCCTCCAACAAGATGAACACTTGAGATTATCCACGCGTGTGTGAAAGATAGAGAGAACGTGTATATGTGTACTAGTTACACTAAGGCATGAGAAAACAGCGCTGCAAACAGACTTGACAATGTCATGTATCACATGAGATGGGAAGGAGAAAAGGTGAATGAAAATCTGTTCCCCCTTTAAGTTCCTAGCGCACATATGTTAACCACCTTATTTTAACACAGGCAATATTTGAATAGTTTCATGCATGTAGATTCTAACTAAAATACTAATCCAAATCAAGAATGCTGAAAATCCCACGGCACCCACACTGCATCGTTCAACAAAATTCAAAAGACTAGAACATAAAATTAAATATTTCACAATTGGAAACACACCTTTAAGTGATATTATCTGAAATGCACTTTAAAAGTGGAACTAGACCTAAAAATGAGCAGTCTTAGACTCTTTTTGCCTCAAGTCAAAAACCAAAGCCTCAGAGTTTATGAAATGTGCCCTATTGTACTGACAGAATTTTATCCAGCACTAATTCACCTAGATTTGAAATTAGGAATAATTTAGAAACAACACAGGAGAAGAATAGATTAAACAATAACATCAAACTTGTAGTATCATTTAAATGGATGAAAGAATGAGAAAGTACATTTTGTAACAATTCCCTCAACACACACTATGGAACCAATGAAGCCTGACAAGAGGTCTCTTGGGGTCACTCTGCGTGAAACAAAAGGACCATCAAGCCCAACAAGGACTTGCTCTCCTTCCTTCAGATACTTTGCATCATAGTTTTGAACCATCTCTGTCATCGCATCACATAGTGGTTGCATATACTCACTGGGGTTCTGGAGAAGCCTATCATTTTGAAGACAAAAGAAAAAAAAAAACAAGAATTTATAAATAGGCCCCAAATTTCAAATAAAAACACAAATCGGAAACCAGACTGGCATGAATTCATACTACCATATCCAGATCTCTCCTTTTATTAAGTAATAAAAAAGGCCTCAAATCCAATTGCTCTTTTGGACATAACAGCCTATTGAAAACTACACACCTCTCTTGAAATGGTGCATCATCTTTTCTTTCTTTTTTTTTCTTTTCAATCCTTCTCCCATTCCTTAGTCATTTCTTCCTCTCTTTCAATGAATATCTATTTTGTCAACCTAATTGCATAATTTTTATGGCACGTATTAGTACATACCAAACTATTAACTATGTAAATTTTCCTTTAATATTATCCAGAAAAAAAAAAATCAAAATTTTCCTTACAGATTAAAGGATTAGAACAGCTTATAAAACTGTCTCTTAAATTTTGTCTACTTTTCGACTTGTCCTTTCTTCCATGTCCGACAAGTAGGATTATAGTTTTAATCCAATTAGAATATCAATTTGTTGATACAAGTTAAGAGATATAATTTTTTAAACTATCTGTCATCCCAGAATTTTATGCTATTACTTATCTACTCAAGAAAGCTTTTATTCCTAGTCCTGAGTTAATCATCTCATAGAACCAAAAACATAATAAAAGCCAAAAACATTACCCAAAACAAGCTGTCACATAAAATTATATCACAAAGACATCTACTGTGTAAAATAAAATCACAAGGACAAATGTAGGATGTGTTCACAATTTTGCATTTAACAGATGTAAATACCTCTGATTTTTTGATGTATTTAAGCAAAAACCTGCGAGCGAGATCAGCGCCTTCCTGGTGGTTGTAGAGATGAGACAGCTTTATAATCAAACGGCGCTCTTGTCTGTTAATCATGGTACTAACATCTTTCTTCAACTCGATATTCAATTCCTGAATAAATTTATCGGTCAACTCAATACATAAATGAACAGATGTGTATAAGAGACTGATTTTGAGGGAGAGAAAAAGAAACATTACACTGTGGTCGAAAAATTTGAGGAACTCTCGCTTGTGTGTTACCCTAACTTCCTCGCTGAGATCCATTGCTGGGCTTCCTCCTTCGTCTCCTTTTCGCTGAGAGAGATAGATTGGAAAAGAGAGTGAGAGCGATGAGCGTGATGACTATTTTTGTTTCTTTCGTCGGTCAAGGGTTTGGGGTTTGGCGGGAAATTGAGGGAGAAATGGAGCACATTTGGCGGGAAGTGGAATGGAGCATGGTATTCTTTTTTGGGATTAGTTCCAGTTGGACCCAAATTATTACACTTTATTTGAAGGAGAATATTAGACCCGATCTTTGGTGTTACCTACAGACTTTTCGATCAAAATTTAAATCTTATAAAATCTTACATGTGATATTATATATTTTATAATATTTAATCTAAAATATAAGGTTTACAAGTGGATTAAAAATCAAGTTTACCTAATTATTTCCCTTAAATAAATATATTGTTAGATTAATTACATTTTGTCCCGTTAAACTTTATCATCACTTACAGTTTAGTCCTTCACATTATCTTGAGCACTTTATTCATTTCATTATGCCAAGTAAAATTTTTGACTATTTTACCCGTATTCTATTCTAATATTTATTTTGGCAAGTGATATTTGAACACTCTACCCCTTTTTAACAAGTACTTAAAATGATTAAAAACCCTTCATCAATATTACTCCATTTTATATACCTAAAGTACCCTTGTTTTGATGTTCACATGCTAGAATAAGTTTGAATATATTTTATAAGTTTAAAAACATTATATAAGTTTAAAATTTTATTATAAAAACTTCAAATTTTTATAGAAATTTCTTTTTTGCACATAAAAAAGATTTACTTTATATTAATATTTATGGATATTTTTTATATTAGAGTATAAACTACATTGACAATTTATACAACATATTTGTGCACATAGAATAATTGATATATATAATTTATTATATATTAAATATTTTAATTAGATCTAAGTCCTAATCAGATTGGAATAATCAGATCCATATATAATCTATGTATTATATTACCGAAACAAATTCGGATAATTGGCCTAAAGTCGGATTACACCCGTTCGGTACTTGTTTATCCAGTATGGATCCATGTGTAAATACGATTATGCAGATATGATATGGATCCATTTAACCATTATAATAGGTATCACATGGATCAAATACAGATCTTGTTGTTCCAATCTGATTAGGACTCAGATTTAATTAAAATATTTAATATATAATAAAATTATATATTAGTTATTCTATATGAGCAAATATTTTGTGTAAATTACCAATATAGTTTATACTCTAATGTAAAATAGATGCATAAATATTAATATAAACTAAATCTTTTTTTTTTTAACAACTACAAAAAGAAATTTTATAAAAATTTGAAGTTTTTATATATAAATATTCAAACTTTTAAAATATTTTCAAATTTATTTTAGTAAGTAAGCATTGAAACTTACAAAAAAACAAAAAAAAGAGTAAACATTGAAACAAGGGCACTTTAGGTATATAAAAATAAAGTGACGTGGATGAAGGGTTTTAGTTATTTTGCTTGTTAAAAAGGAGTGGGAGCGTGTAAGAGATAAAAAAGGGACTGCAAATATCATTTGCCTTTATTTTTTGTTTATTTTGTTTAATGAATCAAATTTTTATAAGGATTAGACTTAATTCATACGAATAGACTATTAAAAACATAATTCAGCATTTTTTTAATGGTTTTTAGGCTAGATAAATTAAAAAAGATGACAAAATATGACTTACATCATATTTAAGCACACATTTTTGTAATTGACGATCAATTATAACAGTTTCATACCTATTGATTAACATGACTTTTTTAACTTGAAATTTGACTAAATAGATAGGTAAACTCATATGTTTATAAATTTTGAATTAATTTTTATTTTAAAATTATTTAGACCAATCATAATAATTTTATAAAAAAGAAAAAAATACATTATTTTTTGTTGTTGTTGTTGGCGATAATAGTTTATTGGAGGGATGGAGAATAAATAAAGGTAAAAAAGAAAATAGAATAGAATGGTCAAAACACAGACTTGACATAATAAAAGAGGTTAAATTTTCAAAATATAACGTTAGGGACTAAAATGTTAATGAGAATAAAATTTAAGGGGGTAAAGTATAATCAACCAAAGGGTATAATTTTCTATGTAGCAAAAATTTTAGACGGTATTAGAGTTAACAGTTAGTCCAGGGGGTTTAGTATTCAGAAGTCACCAACAATTTAATCCTTAAATTGTTGGTGACGCTTAAATTGAATGAGGTAGAGTGTAATTAATGAGATTGGTTCTAAGGAGAAGTTTAGTTCAACTAAAGTTATTTGTCAAAATTTGCTGTAATAATATCTTTTTCTTGACGCTTTATTATTGGAAGTAATTTTGTGTAAAAATATCTTCTAATTTTTCTCCATCTAGTTAAAAATAATTTATGGACCTGTTAATTTCAAATACACATCTGAATAGTTTAATACCTACCTCGTGAGTTTAATGTATTAAACTTTATTCTTGTTATCAAAATTTTTGTCCACTTATTTTTTTCATATGTTTATTGGCTCCTTTTGGCCTATTATTTTTTATTTTTTAAATAATATTTTATAATCATATTTTTAAACATGTTTTTAATTGCCTTTTAACTCACATACATAACATTTCAAAAATTGCTATAGTAATTATTGATCAAAATAATATTTAAATAATATCCAAAATAATAGTTATTGAAACGAGGCTATAATTATACACATGCATGCTTTTAAGAGACTTAGATAGACCTAATTTTGGATCCCACTTGTAAATTTTGTGGTCAAGATTAAATCTTATAAATATTTACTTACATCAATTGATGTCATTTATTCCATATGATTTAGTTTGTATCACATGGCATACAAATGGGTAAAAAATCAGATATGTCTAAGTATTTTCTATATTGTTTGTCCTTTGATCCTAAACAAAATCAATCTTTTGTTAGCTATAATTATTTGTTCAACTCACAACAGCAAAGCCGCAAACTAATTTTAAACAATATTTTCAGTATGCTCAAGCTCATAATATAGGCAGGCTGATTGCTCACACTGCAGATATAGCAGCAGGATTAGCTCACATAATACGATTGTACCACTTGTCAAATTTATTGAGGGTAAAAATGTAAATTAAACATATGTATAGCTTAAGCTATGTTCGACCAAGGATTAAAGTGACTAAAGTGGAAAATTCTTGCATGGACTAAGGTGTACGGTGGTGGTCTATATTTATTCACATCCACTAACTTATGGATGAAGTATTTTAAATTTTAATTTTTTAAAAGAAGTTGGAGGATGTGGATAAATATGGATTACAAAGTATACGGCGGGGTCGTTAGTAGTTCTTGGTCCATACAAGAATTTTCGGGCTAAGGTTCATGTGACATGTATAAATAGGAGACTGATGCCTTACTTACTAGTTATGTTTATAAAATATCTAAATCCTACCACTAACTAGGTAGCATCCTTATAAGTATATGGTTGTCAACTAGTAGTAAAGGAAAGTTGGGATTAGAACCACAAGGATTGATCGATTATACCGATCTATTTGTGTTAAGAGATTACAATTTTTAGCAGTTGATTAAGAGAAGATATTTAACTAAAACTAGATCTAATGGTACGAAGGAAACAATTTAAAGTAAAAATTAAATACTAAGAAAGCATTTTGTAAGAAAGCATAATTAAAAAGGAAGTATCTTTAGAAAGCAATTAAAAGGCACAATTAAAATTAAAACCATATTAAGCAAGCAATTAGTTAAACTAAATTACTCATTACACTAAGCATGAACAATTACAGAAAGCTCATAACCTATTCTAAGAAAGCATGTAAAAAGAAAATATTTTTAAAAAACAATTAACTAACCTAAAATACAAATTAGCACTAAGAAAACAAGATAAAAGGAAATCTATGTACTAATCTACTAATTAAACTAAGAAACCAATTAAATGAAAAGCCCATAAGCTAATCTACCCTAATTACCTAATCTAAACTGCCAATTACCACTAAAAAATATAATTAATTAGACTAATTAGACTAAGGGAATATGAAATTAAAAATTAACTAACTGAGTTTGAACATAAACAAGGAACTTTACCACTAAAAAGTTTCAATCTTTAGATAGGAATTAAGATTACAAGAAAGAAAAATCCTAGTCTACTCTAATCTAAGAAAACCCTCCCCAATGGATATGGGGAGGAAAAAAAAGAAAATTAATATATACTCTAGCCTACTTCTACAAGGTTTTTAATGGGTCTTCTATGCCTCAAATAAGTCTTAAAAAGGGTATAAATAGTACTAGTGTTGTGAAGTAATAGTGCAGCGAAAATCAGCCTCGAACAAAGTCATATTTGCCCCATCCACCTTAGAGTTGTGATATCAAATTTTGATGTCACGACATCAAAGTGCAACTTCTATAGCACTTCACAATTTTGCTTCGAAAATTTTCATCCAACGTCCGATTGATACGCCTTTTTCTTCATGCGACTCTAATACGTAGGAGAACATTATTAGCTATAATAAACACTTAAAATAACTCCTAAATATATAAATAAAATTCTCACAAAATAAGGCAAAAAACAAATAAACAAAGACTAACGAAAACCAAACTCCTAACGAAACTAGGTTAAAGACACGACACAACTCTAAATATAAGCACCTAATAAAATATGCTAATTAAGACCTAAATAAGTACGTGAAATACTTAATAAACACATACTAACACATTCTAATACTTAAAAGTAAAGTAGACAAAAGCGTACACAAAAACACTAAAAATGTTCTAAACTAGTAACAAAACCATTAAATTTAGGGTACATATAACTTTAGTTTCCTAAAATTATCCTACCCCCCCAATTTAAATTTTTTATCATCTCGAACAAAATAAAAAACAAGAAAAAGTACAACAATGAACAACACAAAACACAAGACATAATACACTAGACACCGCCAAGAAGACAACATAAAAGTTGAATAATAGATGTACTTTGAATAACTAGGAGATCTCTAAAGGGACCTTTAAATATCATATGAAAATTGAACTATTTTAACTAGTCACTCCAAGTTTTTCAACTTTACCAAAGAAAATAAGTTCAAATACCAACACAAGATTTCCAATAACCATGTATTAACTGTCATCAAAAAGGTTTTTGAAAAATATGTTCCATTCATCCAATATATAGTTTTGCTCAAATCAAAAGTGGATTACAATGTAGTATGATATCAATGATGAGTATTATAGACATTTTATTCTCAACTTGTTGGTATACTAAAACATAAAACAATCCTATGGCCAATTCAGAGAAACAACATAAGTACATGCCGAAATCCCGTACTAGCCTTATTACTATTCTAATAGCATATTTGGGAGGAACAATATGAGTACATGTCGAAATCTTACACTCGCCTTGTTCTTAAAATTAAATTTTGTTTTGTTTTGTTTTTTTTTTTCACGGCTCTAAACCAAAGAGGAGGAGTAAAAATGTACCCAAGATCATATTCAAACTAATCACTCATAGGTTAGAAGAAAACTCGCTATGCAAATACATAAAATGACCTAAATCACTTCCATTCCATTTAGACTAATTTTTTTCCAAAAGATGAATTGACCAACAAAGCAATACTATTATTTGATTAAAAACAATGTTTAAAATGTACTACTGTAAAAATCTGAATCTCTCACTTTTTGATTATAATAATACATATTGACTTTTGAAATTCTTTGATCACAAAAAACTACTCAACACACACCAAAATCTATAAAATGCCAAGTTTAAATAACTCAATCATACGATATTGTTAGTCATTTGTCATCCTTGAGACCAAAATCAATCAATTTTCCATCCAAAATTCATCACACAAATATTTACATTCACAAAAAGAAACCATTCCAACACAAGTAAATAACACCTCCAAACTTGTGATTTTATTCAAGTGATAAGTACGTTTCATCCTACTACTCACCCAAAATAGAACAAACGCATAATAATACTACTAGAAAGCATAAAAATAAAATACTAGGCAATGATTTTGAATTGCACTTGGACAATCAAAATACGAAAATAGATGATAGACAATACAATAGCCAAGTGAAAGAATTCAATTAAGCACAAGTTGAACTTAGAGACAAAATGTTCTACCGAACATCATGGAATAAATTAACATTAAGAACAACACTCATCAAGGCTAAGCAATGAGTAATTTCAAGTTATGATTATATAAATGTCATTTCTAATTAAGCACAAAAGTCTTATAAGTTGATCTACCTATTTCAACCAATCAAAGTTAAACTAAAAAGAGGTTATTAGGACTTCACGGGCACCAAACAATTTAAAGAAAAGAAAAACACAAATAAGTATATGCCCAACTCATCCCTCAAACTTAGTTTCACAAATTATTGGTCTCCAAAAGCTTTTAACAACAAAGACTACTCCTAATTCATATCAAACATTTACATGAACTCCTCAAAATTATACAAACATTTAGCCCATAAAGTGTACCATCAAGTCCAATTTTCACAATCTAATGATAAAACTAAATCCAATTTCAACTATAAAGCATATATCAATCACAAAGCAGAAGTTTTAAATTGCAATCAACATTGTCATTTCCGCCAAATTTGTGTAACAAAGTCCAAAATCAATCACCAGCATCAAAACATAATTTAAACTAATCACACGGCTACAAGCCTATATTACCAACCTGTTACATAAAATTTCGTTGGAAAACAATTAAACAAAAGAAAGCATAAAAAATAAAAGGAAAGGAAATACTCTCTGAACACCAATACTTGCCATGGATATTATAGTCCTTGGTGAGAGTTCCATTATTGAGAGAATCCGAAGTCCACAATCCTTGTTGAATTTTTTATTTTTTATTTTTTTTTGTAGTTGACACCTCCCCAGTCTCCTCTAGAACGTATCCCTCTTCATCTCCGTTTTCTTGAGCAGATCCTTTCTCTACAAACACCCTAAATGGAACCTCTTTTGTGGTAACCGGAATAAACGCACACTCATTTACATAAGCGTTGAGTGACCTGGTTGTTATGAATTCAAGTTTGAGTGGTTCTTCACATTCTATTTCTTCCACAATATATTCACTCATGTTGACTTCTTGAACCGGTTCATCACCTATTGGTAGAGGTGTTAGAGTAACTTGCTCTTCACAATTTATCATTTCTTGAACTTGGGCAAGTTGGTCTTGTAACCTCTTAGTGGATTCTCGAAGTTGTTGGCTGAGCTAGTTTTTGTCGATTTGTACCCTTCTCTTCTCGACCTTTGGCAATGTCTTCAAAATTTCAGAATTTGCTTCCACATGTCCATCCTTCTTGCCTCTTCACTTTGTTGAATTGTTTGGTGAAGAAAATATGACTCCATTTGATCATATGAAGGCTCTTGTAGTGGAGGGAAAGAGTAGGAATTTTCTTGATAGCCCTCGTAAGGATATGTATGGCTAGACCATCCCCTTTGATAATCTTGGTAGCTCTCATGATGGTATTGATGGCTAGATCATCCTTCTTGGTAATCTAAGGAATAAGAAGAGTAACCATAATAAGAATCATGCCCATTGAACATACCTAAATTCCTTAGTATGAAATTTCCTATTAGGTCCTTGCATGATCTTAAACAACCAACTAGATGTAAATAAAAACAAGTAAAGGATCTAAAACAATACAAACAAGAAAATTAGGGAAGTTTAGACTACTAGCTAGTCTAAATCACCCATCACAAAGAAAATCTTAGCTTGGATTTTTGAAAATAAGAACATAACTACAAATTGAAAATCTTTTTGGTTTTTTCAAATGGGTGAAACAACTATGCAAGAAAACAAAAGACTTCAATCTCGTTTTTCTTCCAAATTATATCAATATTACCAAAAACTAATACCCAGCAACGGCACCAGAAACTTGATACCTTACACACCTAGTTATACCTAAATCCTACTACTAACTAGGTGGTATCCTGCAAGTACACGGTTGTCAACTAGTAGCAAAGGGAAGTAGGGATCGTACCCACAAGGATTGGTCGATAATTATCGATTATTTAGTTAGGTTACAAGTTGAAGCGGTTGATTAAGAGAAGAGATTTAACTAAAAATAGAACTAATGGAACTATGGAAGCAATTTAAAGTAAAGATTAAACACTAACATCTAGCATTTTGTAAGAAAGTAATTAAAAAGGAAGTATCTTTAGAAAGCAATTAAAGGGAACAATTAAAATGAAAATCATATTAAATAAGCAATTAGTTATCATCTAAACTACTCATTATCAATAATCAAGCACAATTATAAAAAGCTAATAATCTATTTTAAGAAAGCATGTTAAAAGAAAGTATTTTTAAAAAGCAATTAAATAACCTAAACCACATGTAGCACTAAGAAAACATGATTAAAGGAAGCCCATGTACTAATCTACCAATTAGGCAAAGACTTAGGTAAACCCGGTCTTTGGCCTCGCTTGTAGACCCTGTAATGTGGATTAAACTTTAGAGAATCTATGACATCAGCTGATGTAAGCAAGATTCTTTAAGGTTTAATGTTGACCACAGGGTCTACAGGTGGGGTCAAAGACCAGGTCTACCTAAGTATTTTCCCTACCAATTAAACTAAGAAAACAAGTAAAGAAAGCAATTAAATGAACAACTCATAAACTAATCTACCCTAATTAACTAATCTAAACTATCAATTACTGCCAAAAAACATAATTAATTTGACTAATTATACGAAGGAAACATGAAAGTAAAAATTAATTAAAGGAGAGTTTTAACATAAACAAGGAACTTTACCACTAAAAAGGTTCAATCTTTAGTTAGGAAATTAAGATTACAACAAAGAGAAATCCAAATCTACTCTAATCTAAAAAACCTTCCCCAAAAGGGGAGGAAAAAGGAAGAAAATTAATATCTACTCTAGCCTTCTCCTACAAGGTTTTTAATGGGTCTTCTATATCTCAAATGAGGCTTAAAAGGGATATAAATAGTGCTAGGGTTTGGGGTAATAGTGCAACAAAAATCATCCCCGAACAAAGTCATTTTTGCCCCAGTCACCTCGGTGTCGCGACATCAAACTGCAACTCCTGCAGCACTTCACAGTTTTGCTTCGAAAATCTTCGTCCGATGTTCGATTGATGTGCCCTTTTTTTTTATGCGACCCTAACACATAGGAGAACATTATTAACTGTAATAAAAAATTAAAATAACTCTTAGATATATAAATACAATTCTCACAAAATAGTCCAAAATTGAAAAACAAACAAAGACGAATGAAAATCTCTAACTCCCAACGAAGTTAGATTAAAGACACAACACTACTCTAAACACTATTACCTAATAAAATATGCCAAATAAGTCCTAAGTACTGAAACACTTAATAAGCACATACTAATATAATCTAACACATTCTAACACATAAAAGCAAAGTAGACAAAAATACACGAAAACACTAAAATTGCTTGAAATTATTAGCGAAACCATCAAATTTATGGTAATATAACTCTAGGCTAGAGTTATCAGAGACCATCCCACATAATTGGCAACTTATGCTATGTAATGATACTCAATACAATTTCTCCCATTCGCTTTCTAATTTTCCTACTTTCTCTCTCTACATTCTCACTCTCATTATTTGGCCCCGTATGTGGAAATCGGAACAAAAAATCATGCTTTCTATCATATGATGAAGTGGAAATTACACAAAAAATTCAACTCTATGCAGCTAAGAATTGAAGAAGCTCAATTTAGCCCCTAGAGTTGCCGAGGCTCAAGCTCCTAGAACCAATATGGTTAACAGGCTTCTGGTCGAGATGGTCTCATCTTTAAAAAAAAAAAAAAACCTCAATCGAATACGGGGAATCTGCTTGTCATGAAAGCCACAAAGAATAATAAAGATGATGAGAATCCAAGCTCAATTTAGTTGTCAAAGCTAAATTAAGTTTATTCTTTTAAAATTTCTACTTTGGCAAAATATATCTTACCCAAAGTTTAGCTATTGAAAAAGGCAATTAGTTCCACAACCAAAGAACATATCAACTTTGGCAAAACTTTGCTGAGCTTCATAGTCAAAGAGTCAATATAGCCAACCTATAAATGTCCCAATGAAATGATGGAGGTCCATTAGAGCGCATAAATACGTGATAAAAGCCAAAACAAGAGGAGAAATGGAGCACACTACTTTGAAAAAATAAGAATAAAAGAATTGTACATTCTGGATGGCATGAATATATATATATATATGTCAACTTTATGCTCAAAATATGATTCATATAAGCAATATGAAGTTGTAAATCTATAAACGTTTATATGTTCCTGTTTTAGGTGAAAAAAGTTTTTAAACGGTATATTATACAGATTAAACGGATACCTAAATTGAGAGAAAAGTGATTTCAAAGTTTTATCAAGAAAAATTTAATTTTTTGTTTTGTTATTAATGTTCTAATGTAAAAGGAACGTGCGCTTGATTAGCTAGTGGATCAAAAAAATTTTTTTTTTAAATATGAAAACTACAAAAATTGTATTTTTTCCTTTGAATAATCATAGAAAATTAAAGAAAAATCTAAAAATATGATTCTTGCACTCAAATTTTTCTAATTTGATGCTCTATAAAAGTATCATAAAATATGGAATTTCTGGGCATGTTCTTTATTCTTTTCCTTATTTTGTGGTATATTATTTTATCATGAAATTGAGAATTTTGAATTTAGACTTGATATAAATTTTTACTAATTTTTATTTGTGTGATATATGTTTTATATCACAAACACATTCAATTTGAATGTTTAATATCATTAGGTAATGCCTTATTAAAACATCTAATTCATGAATAGTTAAAATATACATTAAATTTTATGGAAATTCAAGGAAAATGTTTCTTGTAATTATTTATCCTTGTATAATTGTGGCATATATTAACATGCATGAAATATGTTTTGGGCATGCTATAATAATTTATATGTAGTTTTGAATTTTATGCCATATAATTATATCTTTGTTCTAGTGGGAGCAAGAGTTAGTTGAGTTTAAGGCTTCTACTGGGAACTTAGCACAAATACATTGAAATAATATTATTTAGACATTTTAATTGTTTTTGACGAAAAACCAAATTTTATTAATTGATCGAGAAGTGCAGCAAGCTAGGTCGTAATCTAATTGATGGAACTCCTATTTCATCAAATTTTACATTACCATCGATTAGAGATGGAGCATTATTAATATCAAAGAGAAGATCAATACATCGTGAACTCCTTAACTTTGCTAATAGATCTGCTACTGTATTAGCTTCATATGGTAGATGTGGTGAAGTGAATGATTGGTTGTAGCTAAAGCAGTGGTCTTGTATGTTAGAATTGAATCCACCCTCCAAGGAACCTCAGCTTGAGCAGTCACCATGATGAATAGGTCCTTTGAATCGGTTTCAATTTGCACGTTAACAGAACCACTATCCTTGCAAATTTGAAGGCCATGTTGAAGTGCTAAAGATTTAGCTTCAAAATTTGTACAATCTGCCAAAGATTTAGAGAAACCAAGTAGTATTTAACCAGCTACATTACGAATGATTCAACCTATGCCAGATTGCCCAGGATTGTTTTTGGATGAGCCATCAACATTCATCTTGATTCCACTTGTAGGCACTTGCCATGCAATTACTATAGGCTGAATTGTACGAGGACGAAGTGTTTGAAGTGCAAGAGTGGTGACAAATTGTGATTGATCCATTACTGTAGTAACTGTGAAAGGACACGATCAAACTAATATGCAGCAGTGTATCATGAATTTGACGCACCATACGCCAAGGACTAGGAGCTTGATTGTTATCCTAAAAATATGCATTACGTGCCAACCAGAGCTGCCAGCAAATTAAGGCTAGAAGAATCCGAACCAACTGGCCATGTAAAGTGTTCGAAGAATGCAACCACCAAAGCTGAAGTTGATGAAGGAGCAGACTAGTTGAATGCACTGATAGCCCAATAGATGAACCAAAAGTTGTCCACAAATGTTGAGCTAAGGGGCAGGCAACATAACAATTATCAATTGTTTCACTGGAGTCACAATAAAAGCACTTCGATGGAAAAGAAAAACCCAATGATTGCAAGACATCCGCATAAGGCACATAAACATTGAATAGTTTCCAAAGATGTATAGAGATTTTAATGGGTATCTTAGCATCCCATATAAGCCTTCTTGACATAAGAGCGACTCCTTACCTAACCAAAGAGAAAGTCGTGGCACTTTAGACATTTTAGTTAACAAGAGATGAATGGAGGTTATGCTCACTTTTGATTTTGTATTATATGTCTAATAATTGTCATTTCAATGATGTAGTATTTCTAATGCAAAGTTAAATATGTCAAATGTGTTAAATGTGTCATGTCTTTATATGTAGTTTGTAGAAAAATGGGGGCTATGCTACAAAGAACAATGTGGCTGAATTAAATAAGGGAGAGAAACTGAACGATGATAATTACGATGTTTGGCATCATTATATTCAGTATAATAGCTTGAAGAATAGGAATATTTGTAAACTCTGATCATATATCTGGAAGAATCTCATGGTGACACTACTCAAATTAGAGAAATCTAGAGGCCTATCAGGTTTGGGAAAAGTAAAATAGTATTGCTCGCATTATGTTGCTGAGTAGTTTTCAAGATGATCTGATGGTTGAGCATAGGGGTTCAGAACTATTTATGAACTATAGGTTGCTCTGAAATCTAAGTTTGGAGTGACTTCATCCACTAAGCTTAAGTAGCTTACAATCAAGTTTGACACATATGTGAAAAAGTAACATTACTCCATGAAACAACAATTAAGAGAAATGTCAAACATGATTGGTGAGTAAATGTTAGCTTGATGCGAACCTCGCAGATAAACTAATGAGACCCGAAATCAATGCAAAACCCAATAACGCTTAAAAAAATTTGACTTGACGGATTCAAACCCATTGATTAAGAAATGTAGAATCTGATATATCTGTTCTCGACTGCACGAGATATCGATCTGTTGTCTATAAAGAGACAAGAATTGATAGTGTTCAATTTGGGTACTCGCAAGAATTAACACTATCAATTCTTGTCTCTTTAAGGAAGACAACAGATTAAGTTTGTTCTTATACAAAAGGTTTTTGAATATTGATCAACGAGTAATCAGCTGGGGGGGGGTTTTTAACATAATAGGGGTTGGACAAACCCTACAAAATAGGCCTAAGACTAATAGGAAACATCCTTGCCAAATCGTAGCAGGCTTAGGATTGGAATACTAGACAAAAAATGGCTGAACTAACATTGATATAGGTTGATATTTTTCACTCCAAATAAAACAAAAAAAAAATCCTATAAACAAAGTGCTAAAAAATATTTCCTACATTTAATTTGGATTGATAACATCCAAGAAGTATCAAGAAAATTCAAGTGGCAAGGAGTTAAGAACTGTCTCTTAGCTTCTTGTACTTGAGATTGTATCTTAGACATTCGTTATCTGGCCACTTGTGCTTTACTTTGAAGAATTGGACTTTATGTATTAATGAATTGAGTATAGTCCAATCCAACTTTACTATAACACCACGGATATGCTCCAATCTTGGCGAGCTTGAGTCCAAGCTTTCTCTAGTCTTCATCTTCTGAACTTGTTACATCCTTAGCCTATCCATAAATGTATCATTTCTTCTCTCCTCAATAGGATTTGTCTTCTTATCCGAACCTAGATGGAAAGGACAAATATTAAACAAAGTAGACAAAAATTTAAACAAATTATCTCGCTAATGCAAGAAAAGATACAATATATTCAGCTCAAATGCAAAAGTATGAAACACCAATATTGAAAATAGATGTTGAGAAAATGGTTTGTGAAATAAAGATGCACATCATGGAGCACACAAACAGTAAATCATGGAGCATTTTGGTTCGGCTAGCAAATAAACAAAAACCATAAAATATTTTTAAATGATTGAACAAATCATGCTCAAAAAGATTATCACGCCAAATTAAAAATTGATGCATATTGAAAGAACAAAAGAAGTTATGCACATATCGTGTAGAAGCACATAATTGTTAACCAAAACGTTCATGAACATACAAAAAGAATGGCAATTATGAGGCTTACAAATTAACTCAAGAAAAACAAATGTACAAAAAAAATTAGAAACATTAACAAGTAAGGAAAGGGATACACTATGAGTACTTAAAAAACTAAAATTATAAGAGTTTGACAAATCAAAATTTCTAAGTACACCCTTCACCAAACCATTGGCACTTAAGTTTGAATGTTGTATAAAAGTCACTAGAGCTTTGCATTTGAAAGGTGCAAATTTGAAATTTTCATTGTCTCCACTTGTTTCTTTGAATGGCTGAACAAAAGAACTTGTAGGAAGAAAATTGTTAGGCAACAAAAGATGAAGACTCTTAAAAACTTTTTCCTTGACATACAAGTTTTCTTCCTTTGGAATTACCATTAAAGCTGATTTTTATACTTAGGATTAGAGACGACTTTCTTCTTACCTTTTTTTTTAGATTTTCAACCAAGAATTTAGTATGTTCTTCCTATGATCTTTTAATATAAAGTTTCTTTTTATGGACTTGATCAGGAAGTAATGGCTTAAGAATAATTTTTTTACCATCTTTCTCAAAACTATATTTATTTGCAAATCTATCATGTATAGCTTTCAGATCATATTTCCATGGCCTACCTAACAAAATATGGCAAACATGCATAGGCACCATGTCACATAAAACCTCATCCTTGTATTTTCCAAAGGTTAAAGAAATTAAGGTTTGCTTAGTGATTTTTAATTCATTGCCTTTATTTAACCATTGTAACCTATATGTATGTGGATGTTCAGTGGTTGGCAAATTCAATTTATCTACCATGAGTTAAAAAGCTAGCTCTACATTCACGCAACTACTACGATCAATGATCAAACCACATGCACTATTTTGAACCACACACTTAGCGAAGAAAATATTAGAACGTTGTACCTCATTTTGGTCATGGTTAGATTGAGCATGATGTGCTCGCAATCACAAAGGCAGGTTTTTCAGAAAAAATTTCCTCCTGCTCATCATTCCGAGCATGTTGGAGATTCCTTGCCCTTGTACTTACATCATACAAATCGTCATTAGATTCATAGTCATTGGAATCGTAATTAAGATGCATACCTGATTCCAACCCCGTAGATAAACTGATGAGACTTGGAATCAATGCAGAACCCTAGTATGCTTAAACAAATTCGATTTGATGGATTCAAACTGGTTGATTAAGAAATCGAGAATCAAAAGTATCTATTCTCGACTGTACGAGATATTGACCCATTGTCTATAATGAGACAAGAACTAATACTGTTCAAGATAGGTAGTCGCAAGAATCAATCTTGCAAAATACCCAAGTCGTTTAGAAGACAAGTTGGAGAATTTTCTCACAAAGCTTTTTTGAATATTGATCAACAAATAATTAGCTGGGGTGTGTTTTTAACATCTAGAGGGGCTGGACTCACCACATACAAAATAGTCAATGTTCTCTAATTGGAAACATCAAGGAGGAATCATAGCAGGTTTAGGATTGGAATACTAGACTAGATGTGTATAAGAGACAGATACTTAATTCATTAATACATAAGTCCAATTCTTGAAAGTAAAGCACAAAAAATCCTATAAACAAATGCTGAAAAATATGTCCCAATTTAATTTTCAAGGCCGAATATTGGGGTTTTCTTGAATCATTCTTGGAGCTCTATCTTCTTGAACTTCTTGGACTTGAATCTTTTTGGAGTTGGATGTTATCTGGCCACTTGTGCTTTACTTTCAAGAATTGGACTTATGTATTAATGAATTAAGTATAGTCCAATCCAACTTTATTATAACACCATGAATATGCTCTAATCTTGGCAAGCTTGAGTCCAAGCATTACACTTTCTCTAGTTTTCATCCCTTGAACTTGTTACATCCTTAACCTATCCATACTTGTATCATAGCTGGATATAATATGACTAATGAGCAACAAATACAAGTTGTGATTAGGACGCTTTCCCTGAGATATGAACACATGAAAGTCAACATGATTCACAATCTTAGCATCAAAACGTTTCAGGATCTAAAAGAGAGTATTTTTCATATACTTTTAGCTAGATTTTTGTTCGTAATTTGAGGGTTTTAGTTTACAAAGGAGGAGTTTTTTTTTTTTTAATTCTCACCTTAAATCCATAAGTTAGGTTTTATTATTTTTATATAAAAAATGTATATTTATGCCCTTAAAATGTGTTTTTATAGGTTTTATATGCAATAGAGGTCAAATAACGCAACAATAGAGCAAAATAGGGCTTAACACAGAAGACCGGGTACTCCAAGTGGGAGAACCTTGAGAGGGGCACAAACCACTAACTTCTGGGTACTACCAATGCCCAGGAGACTGGTAGGGGTGCCCTAACCAAGCCCTTGCACTAGCGGGTTTTGAAGAGTTTTTATGTTTAGACCCTAGTTTTGGATGTTTTTGACCCATTTTTATGTAAACCCTACTTAGCACTAAATAAGGATCATGCTAGGTCATTAAATAGTATTCTTAGATTTATTAGAATGTAGAAAAAGTGAGAGTATAAGATTTGATAGAATTCATCAAATAGCCGTATCAAGAAAATCCCTTGAGAGTAACCGTTGGAGGAGACTCTTGGGAGAAGAAGAGAAGACTCACTTGACAAACCTGGTTTTTCATTCTCTTTCATATTTATTGTATTTAATTTTCTTTTCATGGTTTTATCTGAGTCTTGTGTTGTATCAATTTGTCTAATGATGTACTAAACCCTACATCTAGGGTTCCATTTATAACTTGTCATAAATCTCAGTTGATTTGATCTATTTTATTTATGATTATGATCTTATGCTTGATTTGCTTAATAATTAGATAGCAATAAATGTGTTTATAACCCTGACAAACTCATGGTAAATTAATTTGTACCCTAATTCAAAAATCGAAAGAGCAGTTTAGGGTAAGGAATTGGCCTAATTAGCTTTTGTTCAGAAGTTCTATTGGAAGGGACAAGCGTTTCGTGAATATGGATTGAAAGATACCTATTCATATTAGGTAGTGTTGAACTCCAGTTATGATCTAGATGTTTTGATGATGACCAAATCATACTAATGGTTTGCAAACAAGTGTGCGGAAAAACAGGAAGGATCAGATGAAAATGATCATCTGAACACAATCAAGAAAAACAACCAAAAAGTTGAACAACACCTTTTGGACGATGAAGAGCATCCGAAAGAAAGAAGATCGGAATCTAGGGAGCGTCTGACAAAATCATGCTCGAAATGAAGTAATTTTTCTGTCAGAGCTGTAGGACGCATATGACCGTCCGACACACTGTTCATCAAACTGTAGGATGCATATGACCATCTGAGACACTGTTCATCAAGCTCCTAGGACGCATGAACGGACGTCCGAACCCAAACCGTTCGAACCCCTAACGGCTAGTTTTTAACAACTAGTTTTTTGACCGTTAGAGCTCAAATTTCAGCACATCTTTCATCTATAAATAGCCCAAGGACTTTCAAATGATAGAAGGAACTACAAAATTCAATATAAACACTTGTAAGAGCTATTTGGGGAGAAATAGGCTCAAATATTGTGGGTTGTATTGGTTTGAGTAGTATAGTTCTCTTGGCTCAACTAGTGGGAATTAGTGTGAGCAAGAGTAGACTAGTGAGTGATCTTCAAATGTAAGAGTGGAGGGATAACAAGTGTACAAAAGTAAGGTTGTAGTGTAAAACCCTTTGGCTCAACTAGAGGAACTTAGTTGGTGCAAGGGTGAGCCTACTTTGTGTACAAGAAGGTTATTGCCTCACCTTCTTTGAAGAGGCACTACTAGTGGATGTACTCCAAGCTTTTAAGCTTGGGAGTTTGGTTTGATATTCTTTATCTCAATCTTTTATTTGTTCTTCAAGCTTTGATTGTTTAAATATTTATCTTTGATCATTTGTGCTTAAGTTTTCATTTGTTGCACAAAGTTTGTTTTTTGAGACAACCTAATTCACCCCCCTCTTAGGTTGTTTTGGGTCCAACAATTGGTATCAGAGCTTTGTCTCATATATTGAGCTTAACCGCTTTTGAGTAAAAATCATTATGGCAACCAATAATGCTTTATTTTTAGAGGGGCATTCTATCACTAGACCTCCCATGTTTAATGGCATTAATTTTGTTTATTGGAGAGATAGAATGAAAATTTTTGTTCAATCTATTAATATTGAATTGTGGTATATTATTTATGAAGGTCCTTTTGAGGCAAATATTCTTGATGAAAGTACTCATAGATTAAGGCCTAAGACTAGATATGAGTTAAATGCACAAGATAAAATAAATTTATCTTTAAATGCTAAAGCCATTAATATTTTGTATAATGCTTTGGATGCAGATGAGTTTTCTAAAGTAAAAGGTTGCATATCGGCCAAGGAGATATGGTTGACAAATTGAAAGAAATTCATGAAGGAAGTGAAGATATAAGAGAGCAAAAGAAGTCTACTCTTGTGGCTAAATATGAATCCTTCAAAATGGAACCTCGTGAGAACATTGACAAGATGTATTGTAGGTTCAATGATATGGTAAAGGATTTGGAAGGTTTGGGTAAAGAATATTCCTTGGGTGAAAAGAATAGAAAATTTTTGAATGTTTTACCTAAGGAATGGGAACCTAAATCCATTGCCATAGAAGAGTCTAAAAATTTAAATTCTATGTTTATTGATTCATTGATCAATTCTCTAACCTCCTTTGAATTGAAGTTGAAATACAAGGTACAAAATGAGGAGGCAAAGGAAAAAAGAAGCATAGCATTATAACAGCTTCATCAAATAAGAGACAGCACTAGGATGTGTATACATAAACAACTTCCAAATCACTTGGGATGATTGCAATTCGGATGGAGAGGTTGAAGAAAAATATGAGGAGGCTCAAATGGTTTTCATGGCACCTTGGCAATAATGAGGTATCCTCTAGTTGTGATTCGTGTGATGATTCAATGATAATGATGATGATTATGTTGAATCATTTATTTTTAAAATGCATGAATGTTAGAAAGAATCATATGCTAAGAACAAAGAGTTAAAAATTAAAGTTAATACCTTATTGAGTGCCAACTCAAAACTTGTGCATGAAAATAATTCTTTGACAAAAGAAAATGATGTCTTGAAAGAAAAATTTGTTGGAAAAACCAAGATCATCGAAGAACAAGCTTCATTAAAGAAGAGATTAGATGATCTTGATGTTATTTTGAAAAAGAAGAAAGAAAATGTTTTTGAAAAGAAAAGAACTAGAAATATGTTTTTGAACAAAAATTTTATCACCTTTAGAAAAAATGATTTGTGCTTTGTTAAATCTAAATCTTCTTTTTATGGCAATAAGAATATTATTTGTAATTATTGTCATCAACATGGCCATATAAAGAAAAATTGTTATGTTAAAAGAAATAAATAATTTGGGAATAAATTCTATTTGGGTGATTAAGCATGTTACTAATCCAATTGGACCCAAGAAAGTTTGGGTACCAAAAGTTATTGCTTAACTTTGTATGTAGGTATGCTTGGAGAGCACCAAGGAATTCAAGATAGATTATCTATGAAGGGTGTTCAAGGCATATGGGCTAAGATGATATTGAAATGGGTAACATCTAAAATTTTGTGTGCTTTCATTTATCAAGTTGAACTATGTTCTCTTGAATATTACTCATCTATGTGATTGAATTTGTTTAGAATGACAGGAAATATGTATCCACAAATTGTTTTCTATGGAAAGTCATTACTTGCAAAAGAAAGGGGGAGCATTCTCTTTTTTAAATGGATTATTTTTCTTTACATATGCTTTATTGTTTTGATGATGCTTTTTAGCAAGGAATGAGCAAAAAATGTTTTGATCCTAATTCTACTTGAATACATATTCTTGAAGGGAAGAAACGTTTGAATGTATAAGAGACAGGTATTAGTGTATATATTATATATAGATATTAAAATTGATTTATAAGGAATAAACTAAGGGGGGAGCTAGAATTGCATCTTTCTCTTATACATATTTCCTGATGATGCCAAAATTCAATAGAATAGATGAACAAAACTTCTTGATTGATGCTTCATATTTTATGATTGTTTTTAGAATTGTCCAAATGATTTGTTATCATCAAAAAGTGGGAGATTGTTGAACTCCAGTTATGATAATCATGTTTTGATGATAACCAAATCATACTAATGGTTTGCAAACAAGTGTGCAGAAAAATAGGAAGGATCGGATGAAAATGATCATCCGAACACAATCAAGAAAAACAACCAAAAGTTGAACAACACCTTTCGGACGATGAAGAGCGTCCGAAAGAAAGGAGATCGGACGCAAGGGAGCGTCCGAAAAAAGGAGCTCGAAATGAAGTAATTTTTCTGTCAGAGCTGTAGGACGCATATGACCGTCCGAGACACTGTTCATCAAGCTGTAGGACGCATTGACTTGTTCAACCCACCGTTCGAACCCCTAACGGCTAGTTTTTAACAGCTAATTTTTTGACCGTTAGAGCTCAAATTTCAGCACATCTTTCATCTATAAATAGCCCAAGGACTTCCAATGATAGAAGGAACTAAAACATTCAATATAAACACTTGTAAGAGCTATTTGGGGAGAAATAGGCTAAAATATTGTGGGTTGTATTGTTTGAGTAGTATAGTTCTCTTGGCTCAACTAGTGGGAATTAGTGTGAGCAAGAGTAGACTAGTGAGTGATCTTCAAGTGTAAGAGTGGAGGGATAACAAGTGTACAAAAGTAAGGTTGTAGTGTATAACCCTTTGACTCAACTAGAGGAACTTAGTTGGTGCAAGGGTGAGCTTACTTTGTGTACAAGAAGGTTATTGCCTCACCTTCTTTGAAGAGGCACTACTAGTGGATGTACTCCAAGCTTGAGAAGCTTGGGAGTTTGGTTTGATATTCTTTATCTCAATCATTTATTTGTTCTTCAAGCTTTGCATTGTTAAATATTTATCTTTGATCATTTGTGCTGTAAGTTATCATTTGTTGCACAAAGTTTGTATTTTCATTAAGCACTTCAAAAGGTTTGTTTTTTGAGACAACCTAATTCACCCCCCCTCTTAGGTTGCTTTGGGGCCAACAGGTAGTCCTTAGAATAGTCATTTATGCATTAAATTTGAGTAAAATTTACATAAAAATATAGTGAGTTGCTTAGTTTAGTAGATTTGTGAGATAAGTTGAAAGATAACTCATAATTACATACGACTCTAGACAAGTAAACAACATAAGTGAATAAAAAACTGATAAAATGAATAGTTAGATTAGTTGAGGGGATTAGTAAGTAGGGATGTTCAAAAGTCAGTCAAGTCGAATTGTCGAGTCGAGTCAAGTAAAAAAAAAATGACTTGATGTGTTCGACTTTCGACTCGACTTTGAGTTGAAGTAAAATTAACTAAGTGACTTCTGGACTCGACTTTTACTTCAACTTCTAATTCAAACTGTTGGTCGAATACTGATCTATAGATTGACTGGTTTGATTACTTTATCGGTCGAACAATTTGTTCGACTTTGCCAGTCAAATAAGTCAAACAAATATATATATATATATATGTATGTCTGTATGAGGATCTACAATTATAATAATATAATTATGCATTTGTGTACATAATTTTTATCCATAATTCTTAATTCTTAATAATTAAATAAGTTAATAACTGATAATATTATTTTTCTTAATATTTAAATATCTTTTCTTTGTACAATTGTTGGTTTTATGTACAATTTGTGTACTTATACATTAATATAAGTGTACAACTTATTAATGTAATACTTTTGTTTCAATAACTAATTAAATGAATTGCTAATTTCCTTTTAATACATATAGAAACTAGAGTTAAGTAATAATATGTATTTAAGTATTTAATGAAATATCTGTATATAATATATCTATAAGATACATATTCTTATGTTCATATATTTAAATTTGTATAACTTATAATTGTAATAAAAATATGTTTTTACATAACTCTAATTTAAATACACAGTTATACTACATAACTTATTAATATAACATTTTTACTATCAACAAGTATAATAAATGCATTACTAACTTACTACTATTATAGATGGAGTTAGATAATTATATAAATATATATTCCTATGTATTTATAGGATATAACTTATCAGGGATAGGTGATTCAATAAGATTTTTCTATACGAATTGATTTTGGTAAGTGGTTATGAATTTGTGACTTTATAAATCAATTTTAATATCTATATATAATATATACACTAATACACATTCATATATTAAAATTTATAACTTGTGTGTGTGTGTGTGTGTCTGTATATGTATAGTATACATATAAAGTTATGTGTGTTTAAATTTGTACATATAATTTATTTGAAACTTGTATATATAATATATTATGAATTATATTTTTGTACACACATTATATAAAGATCATAATGTGGATGATAATGTGAAAATTGGAATAATTAAAATAAAAGTGTTGCATTCAAGTAAATAAGTTGTACACTTATAAATTTAGCACACTTTTGTGCAATGCTATGGAATTTGTTGGATAATGTACTAAATTTTGGAATTAGAATATTAAAAGGAAGAAGATTATATGTTTGACTTGTTGACTTATTGGTCGAACAAGTAAACTACTCGACTTTAATCGACTTTGGGTTTATATGATTTGACTTTGACTTTGAGATTTTCAAGTCGAAAGTCGAACAAATTAAGTCATACAGATTGAAAAGTCGAACACCAGTCGAATGAACACCCCTATTGGTAAGGGAGCAAACCCTAGATAACTTATTGATTTCTCCATTCTTGACTTGAATTATTGTTTTGTTCTTATTATGTGTGTTATTATTTTCCTTTCTTTTATTTCTTAGTTTAGATAGGATCAAAAGTGTGACATTCAAATGCTTAATTGAGTGTTAGCGTAGTCTCTATGGGAATGATGCTCAACTCATCACTATATTGCTTGTTTGATACGAATACTTCGTATTTCGACTGAGTCGTGTCTAGTAACAGTTGATCACAGCACCAACAAGTTTTTGGCGTAGTTGCCGAAGACTTAGTTCTAACATTGTATAGTCTGTTAACATCTAAATAAGTACTTCAACTCTAGTCTTAACATATTTCTTTATTTATTTTTGTTTTGCATTATTTTCTTTTATTGTATTTAATCATTTTTTCTTTTTAGTGTTTTGGTTGGGAGGTCATTGTTGTTTATGCCAAGAAGGTCAAACATAGGAAAATTCTACCCTTAGACCTTGAAATAGAACGAACCAGACATGTACTATGAAAGGAAGTTAGATGAGGATTCCAAACGATAATTGAAATGGCAGACGATCAAGTTCCAATCAACCCGGTAATACCATACCAATCGAATGAAGAGGATCCGATCCCTTTAAGGGACTTTGTTATGCCAACCTTGGATGGACTTCAGTCGAGCATTATAGAGCTACCAATTTAGGTGAATAACTTTGAGCTAAAGTCTCAAATTAACCAAATGGTTCTTAAACATTGGCTATGTTCAATGGAGTACCAAATGATGACCCGAATATGCATATATTCAATTTTTTTGAAATATGTGAAACATTCTATCATAACAGGGATTTGATGATGCAATCACACTTCAGTTTTTTCCATTCTCTGTCAAGGATAAAGCTAAAGTTTGTTTGATATCATAACTCCCAGGTTCTATTACTACATGAAACGATTAAGCACAAAAGTTTTTGAGTAAAATTTTTCCACCTTCTTATACAGAAAAATTGAGAAATGATATTACTTCTTTTGTGCAACAGGATAATTAACTGCTTTTTGAGGCATGAAACTATTCAAGGATTTACTAAGATTATGTCCACATCACGACTTGCCAGGTTAGTTATAGATTCAGACGTTTTATAACGGGTTGCAGGGTCTACCTGGACCATAATTGATGCAGCAGCTTGTGGGACAACAATGAGCAAAAGCTATAAGGAAGCTATGCAGATGCTTGAAGACATGTCCTCAAATAACTATTAGTAGGCAAGTGAGCACAACATGCCTATAAAGACAACAGGGGTGTACAATGTAGACTCATTCACCATTCTAGTAGCTTGTGAAATATGCCATGAAAGACACCCCATAGATTAGTGGCTAATTAATTTGGAGAATGTCAATTACATGGGCATTTTCAACTGATTACAGAATAATCCATACTCCAACATACAACCTTGGCTGGAGAAACCATCCCAATTTCTCTTGGAACAACAACCAATGGGTGGTTCCAGGAACTCAACAAGACCACTAATGTCGCCTAGATTTCAAGGACAGAATAGGCAAACCCGACCAATCCCTGAAAAATGGGATAGCATAGAGGATCTCTTGCGACAGTATATGGCCAAAACTTAGATTTACTGATTCAAAATTAGAATGTATGTTCTCCAAAGCCATAAAGCATCAATTAGAAACTTGGAGACTCAAATGGAGCAACAAAACTTGGAGACACAAATGGAGAAACTTTCCATTGCCATAAATAATAGGCCCCATAGGTTCTTTATCAAGTGACATAGAGGTTAACCCGAAAATGATGGTAGGGAGTAATGTAAAGTGGTTACTCTACATAGAGGTAATCATTTAGTTGTCAAGAAAATCTGAAAATAGAAGATACTCTCTGGGTTGCTGATTCTAAACAAGAAAAACGGGAAGAGAAAGAGCAACCTATTAGTATTTAAGTAAACTAGATTGTATTGCAGTACCTTATCTGTAGAGGCTCAAACAATAAAGGGCAGATGGTCAATTTTGAAAAATTTTGGAAAATTTTAAGAAATTGCATATTAACATTCCTTTTATAGAGGCATTGGATTAAATACTTAGTTATGTCTAGTTTATTAAGGTATTGTAATCTAGAAAAAGGAGGATTATAGACTTTGAAACGATAACTTTGATGGAGCAGTTCAAAACAATTCTCCAAAAGAAGTTACCGCCAAGCTTAAGGATCTCGAAAGCTTCACCATCCTATGCACGATTAGCAATTAGTTTATAGGTAAACAAGCCTTGTGTGATTTAGGAGCTAGTATTAATTTTCTTGCCCTTGTCTATTTTCAGGAAACTTGGGATAGAAAAAGCTAAGCCTGATGTTTTCCAAACCTTATTTTAGATGATGAAATAAACACTTAACTCTGTAAACAAGTTTTTATGAAGGTCTGTTATTTGTTCTCAATAGAGATCTAGGGCTTTGTATTCTTAAGATGAAGTTTCAAAACATCTCGTGCATTACACCGTCCGAACGAACAGGGAGAAAGAAATAGGATCCTACTGCTTCTCTTTACGGACGAACATGACCATCCGAAGCATCTATCGGACGAAGGAACGGACGCATGCACGGACGTCCGAACGAAGCTCTTCAACAACTGCATGAAGATCGGACGCTGTGTCGGACGCATCCAATATGTCTCGGATCCGAAACCCCAACGGCTACTTTTTGTGCATTTATTATTTAGCCGTTAGGAAGTAGTTGCAACCACCATTTACTGCTCTTATAAATAACTGCAATTTGATTTTAAGTAAAAATCATCTAATACATTGAATACAAGCCTTAGAGAAAAGCAATTTGAGTACAAAGTGGCCATAGTGCTTTGTTGTATTAGTGTGCAGTTGTGAGTGAAATTCAACTTTGAGTGGAGTGATAATCTTGTACGAAAGTGTGGTTGTACGTAAGATTCTAGCTCAACTAAAAGAGTTTTAGTGTGAGCAAGAAGTTTCCAACTTTGTAAAGATTATTGGCTCACCAAGTGTGTGAAGCATTCTAGTGATTTGATACTTCAAGCTTGCTAGCTTGGAAGTATTGGTTGTTTAATTTTCTCTCTTTACTTCACTGTTCCATTGATTTTATTATATCAGTTTATATTTGAAAAATCTCAATATTTCTCTCTTATATATTTTCTAGATGTGTAATAAGAGACCTCTTGTCTTTTTGGGACCAACAATGATGGTATAAGAGACAGGAATCAAGCATTGTTCTGCTTAAACTGCTCTTATAAGGAGAAATATTATGGCAACCAGACATACAATGCTCTATTCTTTGAGGGTCAATTCGTTACTAGGCCTAGATGTTTAATGGGGCAAATTTTATTAGTTGGAGAGATAGAATGAAAATATTTTTGCAATCTATTGACATTGATTTGTGGTATGTTGTCAATGAAGGTCCTTTTGAAGCTCTATCATTGATGATCACACAAATAGAAGAAGAGAAAAGACAAGGGATGAGCTCACTCCACAAGACAAGGCAAACTTGACGCTAAATGCAAAAGCCATGAATGTGCTATATAATGCCTTGGATGCAAATGAATCAACTCGCGTGAAGGGATGCATTTCCGCTAAAGAAATCTGGGATAAATTGAAGGAAATCCATGAAGGGAGTGACGATGTTCGTGAGCAAAAGAAGGATTACTTGTATGCCAAGTATGGTTCCTTCAAGATTTCAATCAAATTGACAAAATGTACTAAGAGTCATTATACACATTATAAATGATATTGACGCCTTGGGTAAGGAGTAATCTTTGCAGGGAGGGTGAAAAAAATAGAAAAATCCTAAATGCTCTATCCAAAGAATGGGATGCCAAAACTATTGCTATAGAGGAAGCCAAGAATTTAAATTTAATGCCTATTGAATCGCTAATCAATTCTCTTACATCTTATGAATTGAAGTTAAAGGCTAAAGTATGGATGATGAAGAAGCAAGGCAAAAAAGGAGCATTGCTCTAAAGACCTCTCAAGAAGAAGATGAAAACAGCTCCATCAATCTAGAAGATGAAGATCTTGATGAAGGAGATCTTGCACTCATCACTAAAGGATTTCTTAAACACTACATCAACAAATGAAGAATGAGAAGAGGCGGAGCTACAAATTCAAATAATTTCAAAGGAAAGACAAGGCTTGAAATGAAGAAGCAAAACCAAAAATGTTTTGAATGCGGTCAACTCGGACACTTTGCAAATGAGTGTCCTTCCAAGAAAAAGAAGGAAGGAAGAAAACCTAGATTTAATAACTTTCAAATCACATGGGATGATTTTCGCAACTCCGAAGGAGAAGTTGAAGAAGAAATGGAGTCGACACAAATGGCCTTTATGGCTATTGGAGATGATGAGGTAAATTCTAACTATGACTCCAATGATGAAAATGATGAACATGATCTTGAAGCTTTCATTTTAAAATTTCATGATAGCTTAAAGGAATCATATGCTAGAAATAAGGAGTTAGTCAAAAAATCAAATACTTTATTAAATGCTAACTCTAAACTTGTGAATGAAAATAATAGGCTATCACAAGAAAATCGTGATTTGAAGAAAAGAATGCATGTGGGATCCAAGGTCAAGGAAGAACAAGCCTCCTTGAAGAAAAGAATGGATGATTTGAATGCTCTCTTGACTAGAAAGAAAGAAAATGTTGTTGATTTAAATAGAAATAGAAATGTAGTAATCAACAAAAATTTTGTCATTTTAGAAGGGATGACTTATGTGTTGTAAAACCAAAATCATCTTTATATGGAAATAAAAATATTATTTGTAGATATTATCGCCAGCAACATGGACATGTTAAGAATATGTGTTATGTAAAGAAGAACGAAAAGCTTGGAATGAAAGTTGCATGGATTGTTAGCAATTTCACTAACTCAAATGGACCCAAGAAAATATAGGTACCAAAAGTTATCAATTTATTTGATGTGTAGGTACTCAACATCACCAATGATGCTAAGTGGTTCATAGATAGTGGATGTTCAAGGCACATGACGGGTGATGCTTCTCTCTTCACGAATCTCACATCCAAAAACAGTGAAAAAGTCACTTTTGGAGATAATAATAAAGCAAAATCAATCGGCATTGGTGATGTAGGTAAAAATGGTGAAACTTTGATTAAGAATGTGCTTCTTGTTGATAATTTGAACTATAATTTATTAAGTGTTAGTCAACTTTGTGACAAAAATTTATATGTATTTTTTACCAAGCATGAATGTCTTATTTTTGATAAAAATCATGTTGTTTTATTCAAGGGCACTAGGCACAATGATGATTATGTGATTTTTCATCTTGATAAAATTAGCAATAGCAATGTAAAATGTCTTACCGCTTCCATAGATGACCCTTGGCTTTGGCATAGAAGACTCTGTCATTTTAATATGGATTTGATTGAAAAACTTGCTAAGAAAGATTTGGTAAGAGATTTGCCAAAACTAAAATTTTTGAAAAATAAAATTTGTGATGCATGCCAATTTGGTAAACAAGTCAAAGTTTCTTTTAAACCAAAGAATTTTGTGTCTACTCATAAACCTTCTAGAATTGTTGCATTTAGACTTATTTGGACCTACTCAATATGCTAGTCTTGGTGGTTGCAAATATGCTTTTGTTATTGTAGATGACTATTCTAGGTATACTTGGGTATTATTTCTTGTTCACAAAAATGAGGCGTTTGAAAAATTTGTAAAATTGTTTTCCAAAATTCAAAATTTATTAAATTTAAAAATCATTCGTTTAAGAAGTGACAATGGTGCCGAATTTAAATTTGGAGGTTTTCCCGACTTTTGTGATCACAACGGTATTTCTCATGAATTTGCGGTTGTTAGAGTCCCTCAACAAAATGGTGTTGTCGAAAGGAAAAATAGGACTTTTCAAGAAACCGCTAGAACTATGATTAGCAAATGCGACTTACCTCAATACTTTTGGGCCGAAGCGGTTAACACAATTTGTTATGTCATGAACCGACTTCTATTGAGATCCTTTTAAACAAAACACCTTATGAACTCCTCTTTTGTAAAAAACCCGTTGTGAGCTATTTTAAAGTTTTTGGTTGCAAATCTTTTATTTTAAAAATCAAAGAAAACCTTGGAAAATTTGACAAAAAATCGGATGAAGGAATTTTTCTAGGATATTCTAGTGACAAGAAAGCATACCGAGTTTACAATAGAAGAACACTCTTGATTGAAGAAGTTGTGCATGGTACATTTGATGAAACTAATGATGTTATTTCAAAGAATTTATGTGAAGATGAAGATGTAGGTATTCTAAAGGAGCTCGAAAAGCTTGTTATTCAGATGAAGATTATCAAGAGATCACATCAAGCAATGATGTCAACAACCATCAAATAGATGATGAAAAGAATGAGGATACTCGAAATGATCTTCCGAGAGCTTGGAGATTCCTCTCTAGTCACCCTCAAGATTTAATCGTAGGTGATCTATCCGATGGGGTAACTACTCTCTCTCATAAACCTTTGAATAGTAATTGTGCTTTACTTTCTCACATTGAACCTAAACATGTAGATGTTGCTTTGAGTGATAAATTTTGGGATAATGCCATGCAAGATGAACTTAGTCAATTTGAGAAAAATAATGAATGAACCTTGGTTGAAAGACCATCTTCTCATCCCGTTATTGGAACTAAATGGGTCTTAGAAACAAATTAAATGACCAAGGTGAAATCATAAGGAACAAAGCTAGACTTGTTGCTAAAGGTTATGCTCAAGAAGAAGGTATTGACTTTGATGAAACCTTTGCTCCCGTGGCTAGATTAGAATCCATTCGCATGTTTCTCGCATTTGCATGTTTCAATAATTTCAAATTAAAGTTCAAATGGATGTCAAAAGTGCATTTTTAAATTGTTTTATTGATCAAGAGGTTTTTGTTGAACAACCTCCCGGCTTTGAAAATAAAAATCTTCCAAATTATGTTTTCAAACTCTCCAAAGCTTTATATGGTTTGAAACAAGCTCCAAGAGCTTGCTATGAAAGATTAAGTGGTTTTTTGATAGAAAATGGATTCAAAAGAGGTGTAGTTGACACCACTCTTTTTACAAAAACAGATTTAAATGGTTTGTTAATTGTTCAAATTTATGTTGATGATATTTATTTTCGGAGCAACTAATGAAAATTTGTGCAAGGACTTTTCACATTTAATGCAAAAAGAGTTTGAGATGAGTATGATGGGCAAGCTGCAATTTTTCCTCGGACTTGAAGTTCATCAAACTAAGGAAGGAACGTTTATTACACAAATCAAGTACACAAAGGAGCTACTCAAACGATTTGGAATGGAAGATTGCAAAGTCCGCAAGTTGGTACGCCAATGTGCACTTCAACCAAACTTTATAAAGACGAAGAAGGTAATAGTGTTAATGAAAAACACTATAGAGGTATGATCGGAAGTCTACTTTACTTAGCAGCCAGTAGAGCAGATATCATGTTTGCTGTTTGTTTATGTGCTAGATTTCAATCTTGCCCTAAAGAATCACATTTGATAGCTGTTAAAATAATTTTTAGATATCTAAAGGGTACAATGAATTTTGGTCTATGGTATCCAAAGTCCTCTATATTTGATTTAATTAGTTATTCCGATGCTGACTTTGTTGGGAGTAAAATTGATAGAAAAAGTACCAGTGGTATGTGTCATTTTCTGGGAAATTGTCTTGGTTTAGCAAAAAACAAAATTCTATTTCTCTTTCTACGGCTGAAGCCGAATACATTGCTTCTGGAAATTGTTGTGCTCAACTTCTTTGAATGAAACATACTCTGAAAGATTTTTGTGTCTTTTTTGATTGTGTTCCTATAAAGTGTGACAACACACTAGTGCAATTAATCTCTCAAAAAATCCTGTTATACACTCTAGAACCAAACACATTGATGTTAAGCATCATTTCATTAGAGATCTTGTTTGTAAAAAGGTAATTCATGTTGCTTTGAAACTCTCAGAAAATGTTTGGGAATTTTACAGATCAACTTGGCATAGGTTCTTGGTTCGGACGCACTCATTCGTCCGAACGACTCTACCTTCCGGACGCTATGTTTCGTCCGAAAATTGCCTATCTTCCTCGAACGCTCATAATCGTCTGTACGATATTCATTTTCCTCACTAAGCTCTCTGGAATTCTTCCGGACGCGTACCATCGTCCGAAAGAACGTCGGACGCACTGGATCTTCCATCGGCCGTCCATTCATCAGCGTTTGGACGCTTCATCAGACGCACACCAAACGTTCGGCCGTTCGAACGGTCTCCCTGATCTATTAAAACCGTCCATCTTCCTCATTTCGGACTTGCCCAAATCCCCGAAACCCTCTCTGGCGAAAATTATTCAATGCTTCAACACCCCCTTCAAATTCCTACCCTCTTTCCCAAAATTGGTTGGAAGATTATCCTCTCTAGAGTATTTCTCACCTGAATCATATCAATGTTTCCACATCTACCATCCCATTTCATCAAATTCTTACCAATCTTTCAAAAATTAAAATTTTCCTCCTCTTCCTTCCCATCCTTCACAATTGTTAAATCTCGCGGAGGTTCTTCTACAGCAAATCATGGACGAAAAACTAAGGGGATAGCTCCAGTACGAGGAGAATCATCTGCTAATCCCCAAGTCTCCACAAATCCAATCCTGCCAAAATTCATCATGCCAAGGCATCTGAACGGTATACATCTCTTTTAAGTAAATCTGTAATCGCTCAACGTCCTGCATCTCAAAGTCTGTTTGATAAGTATAATCTTCCCATTGTCAAATCCTGTTTTGAAAAACAAAATTGGGGTCACCTAGTGCATATTGACTTACCTGTATATCATGACATCGTGCTTCAATTCACCGCCACTTATCTTCGGAAAGGCCCCACTATTTGCACCTTAACTTCTTGTGTTAACAGCACCAATCTTGAGATTTCATCCAACATCATTAACACTATTTTTGAATGTGAAGTCTCAAACCCAAATGATTTTTCCTATTTCTTTTCCTTAGATAAATGGCTGCTGTTGATACTCAATTTGACATCAATGCTGTTAGGGCTTATACACATTAATTTTATCAGGCATCGGATCCAAAACCACATTACTCACTCCTGAACTGAATAATCTATATACTTTTGTCACAAATTTGTTATTGCCAACTGACGGGCATCGTATTTTAACAAATCTTATATTGAATGAAAAGGCCTCTGATTTTTCAACGATCAATGGTTAACTAAGGCAGCCTTTGATATTGCACATTCACAGACCCCATGCCTCTACCTCTTATTTCGCTATTCCTCATTCTTCTCCTCCTCAACCACCTCCACCATTCCATGATTCTCATCCATCTACCTCTGAACCATCACTTTATCATATTTGTGGCCTTCTCACTGTTGGTCCCAAAGCAACCTAAGAGGGGGGTGAATTAGGGTTCTAAAAATTATGCTTTCACAAAGCAGTGAGTTTTATAAATTTAAATGCAGAGATAATAAATTTAATAAAACAGTAAGGCAAAGAAAGAAAATTTGAACAAACAATACTTCCAAGCTAGCAAGCTTGAAGTATCAAATTTCTTGAATGCTTCACACACTTGGTGAGCCAATAATCTTTACAAAGTTGGGAAGTTCTTGCTCACACTAAAACTCTTTTAGTTAAGCCAAGAATCACACTTACAACCACAATTTCTCTTGTACAAGATTATCACTCCACTCAAAGTTGAATTTGCACTCACACCTTCACACTAATACAACAAAGCTCTATAGTCAATTTGCACTCAAATTACTATTTCCTTAGGCTTGTATACTATGTATTAGATGATTTTTTCAGGTTCTTAAAGCATCTATTTATAATAGCAAAGCATCTATTTATAATAGCAATAAATAGAGCTTTCAACTACTTCCTAACGGCTAAGTAATAAATGCACAAAAAATAGCCGTTGGGGGTTCGGACGTCCGAGGAGGATTGAATGCGTCCGAGGAGGCTTTCGATCTACTTTCAGTTTATTGAGATGCTTCGTTCGGACGTCGGTGCATGCTCCGGTCCTGCGTCCGACAGAGGTTTCGGATGGTCCTGAGTGCCCGAAGAAAAGGCAGAGAATTCCATCTTCTCTGCCAGTTTGTTCGGACTATGCAATGCGTCCGAGGTGTTTTTGACCCAGTTCGGACGGTCCTGTGCGTCCGAAAGATCTGTTCCTGCAAAAGCTTGATTTACATAGTTAAGTGTTTATGTCATCATCAAAATCAGGTTTGGAAAACATCAATCTCCCCCTTTTTGATGATGACAAACCTCAATTGGATATGACTACTTGATTTGCAATATCTCATAATTATCAACAATCACATCAAGGCATATCAAGGCATATCACAGCATATCAATAACTACTCCCCCTTTTGACATCAATCAAAAAATACTCCCCCTTAGATCATGCAATCAATCATATCAAAGCATTAATCACAAGACAAGACTCCCCCTTAGATTATGCAGGTAATTTGATAGAAATTGAAATAATTCATTAAAGAAAAAATTCAATAGTGCAAAAGTCAACTACATAACCAAGCTACAGAGTAGTTGAAAGCAAATACAATGATAAATGAACTAATTAGAGTCATGTCGTTTTTTGGAGCGCTTTTCGGTTTTTTGGCGCTTGGGTGGAATGTCTTCTGCAGTGCCTTCACTGTCATCCTCTCCTCCGGTGCGATGTTGCATAAATGAAATCAAATTTAGCATCAATATCTTCATCCTCATCGTCATTGTCATCGTCATCATTAAGATTTCATTTGCAACATCGCACCGGAGGAGTGGATGACAGTGACCCCTGAGCATCTGCCTGTCTCTTATACACATCTAGATGTGTATAAGAGACAGTTGCTGGGACTGAAGTTCAGCGAACTGGACTTGAACCGAAGCAGACTGCCAAGACTGAGTGCCTCTTGGAGAATGATTTGATGAGTTTCAAGTCGTTTTAGCTTGAGTGCTCAGGGGTGTGAGGAGTTCACAGATATGTGAAAGAGATGGTTCAGAGCTAGATGGTGCAGATGTAGATGATGCAGATGTGAGTGGAGGTGGTTGAGGAGTAGGAGAATGAGGGATAGCAAACTCAGATGTGGAGGCATGGGATTGGGATTTGGAAATATCAAAGGCTGCCTTAGTTAGCCATTGATCATTAAAAAACCTAAGACCTTTACGTTCAATGTAGGATTTATTAAAATAAGGAGGATTATTGTTTATTTCCTGTAAAGGGAACATTGAGGGAATCAAAATTTATTAAGAAATTTTCCAAAGGAATATTTCTTGGCAATAACAAATTTGTGACAAAAGTATATGGAATCTGTCTCTTATACACATCTAGATGTGTATAAGAGACAGATGCCAAGGCATCGGAGCGATTGCATTTTCCGGGTTGATGCGATGCCGTCAATCGGCAACAAAAGATTTGTTACAAGGGTATACATAATATTAAGTTCGGGCTGAGCAGAGTAGTCTTGGCTTAGAAGCACTGTCTAGATGTGTATAAGAGACAGCTCACATCTATTGGAATCATAAATCCTCAGCGGGCCATTTATCCAAGGAAAAGAAGTAGGAAAAATCAGAGGGGTCGGAGATTTCACATTCAAAAATAATCATCCTCAAGATTTGTTTATTTCTTGAGCTTAGTTTGCTTTTTATTCTCAATTTTTGTAGGGTTACAGTGAAAAGGCTGTCTCTTATACAGAAGATTGGCCGTGAGTAGAAGCACCATATCGTGATAAACAGGTAAATCTAGATGGACTAAATGACCCCAATTTTGTTTTTCAAAACAGGATTTTATAAAGGAAGATTATACTTTTGGTTCAAAAGACTACTCTAAGCAGGACGTTCAACTATAATGGATTTACTAAGAAGAGATGTGTACCGCTCCGATGCCTTGGCATCGATAAATTTGGACAGCGTCGGAGTGGTGGAACCTTGAGGAGTTGTTGATGATTCTCCTTTAACAGGAGCTTTTCCTTTGTTTTTTGTAAAAAACCCGTTGTGAGCTATTTCAAAGTTAGCTGTCTCAAATGCTTTATAGATAAAAATCAGAGACAGACGGTATCTTTCATGAGTTTTCTAATACACCTCTAGATGTGTATAAGAGAAAGGAATTGTGATTTAGGGGCTAAGGACCTATGGGTAGGATGATTCTTTAATCAATTTCGGAAGTGAGAGTGTGAATTTTGATTTGGTAGGGAAGGGAAAAAATTCACCAGAGGGTTTTCGGTGGGGGAGATAAGTCCGAAAGGGAATTTGGATGGTTTTAATGGAACAGGTACCGTTCGGACGGCGAACGTTTGGCTGCGTCCGGCAGAGCGTCAAAGCTGAAGAACGGACGGCGAAAATGAGCTAGTGCGTCAAGTTTCTTTCGGACGAGCTACTAGCTCGTCCGAATGAAACCTGTCTCTTATACATTTATAGCTGTCTCTTATACACATCTAGAGGTGTTATCGTTGATGACTATTCTAGGTTCACTTGGGTATTATTTCTTGCTCACAAAAACGAAGCTTCGGACGCATGAGTGCCTCCGAACAATGAACTTATGCACAATTTTTCTGTAAAATCCCCAAGCATTTTCTGAGCAATTCAAAACGATCTAGAGCTAAGGGTTTTGTGAAAATATCAGCCAATTGGTCTGAAGTAGGCACATAATCAATACGAATTTCCTTTTAACAAACGAGATCTCTAATGAAATGATGCTTGACATCAATGTGTTTGGTTCTAGAGTGCAAAACAGGATTTTTTGTGAGATTAATTGCACTAGTGTTGTCACATAATATAGGAACACAATCAAAGATGATACCAAAATCTTTTAAAGTATGTTTCATCCAAAGAAGTTGAGCACAACAATTTCCGGCAGCAATGTATTCGGCTTCAGCCGTAGAAAGAGTCACTTTTGGTGCAACAACAAAGTTGCTCTGAAGCACAATTTAATTGTATGCATAAAAGTAAGGGGGACATTCCTCTGGTCTTTTTCATCAATTTTACACCCAAAATTGAGTCAGATCAGAATAACTAATTATATCAAATGTAGAGGACTTTGGATACCACAGACCAAAGTCCGTTGTTCCTTTTAGATGTCTATCTAGATGTGTATAAGAGACAAATGTGATTCTTTAGGAAAAACTTGAAATGAAGCACGAAAAATGTAATAGTGTTGATGAAAAACACTAAAAATGGTCACATAGTCTTGATGAACTCCTCACTTCCTTGAGCATATGATCTGAACTATACTTTACTTAAGTGTATTTTTACACTTCTGTGAAGGAAGTTTGTTATGTTGAAGTACACATTGGTGTACCAACTTGTTTGCAATCTTCCATACCAAATCGTTTGAGCAGCTCCTTTGTGTACTTGATTTGTGTAATAAATGTTCCTTCCTTGGTTTGATGAATTTGTAGTCAGGCTTAAAAGAATCTTATGCTAGAAAGACAGCTGCAAAGTTAAAAAATCAAAGGCCTTATTGAATGCTCACTCTAAACTTGTGAATGAAAACAATAGGCTATCACAAGAAAATTTCCTACAAAAAAGACTGTCAAAAAGGAAATTTCAACAATACCGCTAGATTGAAACCATTTTCTAACAAGAATCCACTTAATCTTTCATACCAAGCTCTTGGAGCTTGTTTCAAACCATATAAAGTTTTGGAAAGTTTGAAAATGTATGCTAGAAGAATCAGGTTTTAAGGAAGCCCCGGAGGTTGTTATGAAAGATTAAGTGCTGTCTCTTATACACATCTAGATGTCACTTTTGACATCCATTTGAAATAATTTTAAATTATTGAAACATGCAAATGCAAGAAACATGCGGATGGATTCTAATCTAGCCACGGGTGCAAAGGTTTCATCAAAGTCAATGCCTTCTTCTTGAGCGTAACCTTTTGCAACAAGTCTAGCTTTGTTTCTTATGATCTCACCTTTGTCATTTAATTTGTTTCTAAACACCCATTTAGTACCAATAACGGGATGAGAAGAAGGTCTTTCAACTAAGGTCCATACAACTTTTTCTCTTATACACTAAGTTCATCTTGCATAGCAATAACCCATGATTCATCACTCAAGGCAACATCTATATGTTTGGGTTCAATGTGAGAAAGTAATGCACAATTATTACTCAAAGGTTTATGAGAGCGAGTAGTTACCCCATCGGATAGATCACCTATAATTAAATCTTGAGGATGATTAGAGACGAATCTCCAAGCTTTCGGAAGATCGTTTTGAGCATCCTCATTCTTTTCATCATCAACTTGATGGTTGTTGATATCAACGCTGAACAATAATTGATGTAACCTCTTGATGATCTTTGTGAATATCGAGCTTTCAAGAAATTTGAATACCATGTCTTCATCTTCACACAAATTCTTTGAGATAACTAGTCTAGATTCATCAAATGTAACATGCACAACTCTTCAATTAAAAGCGTTCTTCTATTGTAAACTCGGTATGCTTTCTTGTCACTAGAATATCCTAGAAAAATCCCTTCATCCGATTTTTTGTCAAATTTTCCAAGGTCCTCTTTGATTTTTAATTATAAAGCATATTGAATCAAAAATGCTTTGAAATAGCTCATATGAACTCAAACTAAAGGCCAAAAAGAATCTTTCATGAGTGGTCGGTTGTCACAAAAGTCGGAAACCCCCAAATTTAAACTCGCCACCAATTCTTAGTTGGCTCAACTAAAAGAGTTTTAGTATCCAATAATACTTGAATTTTACAAAACTTATTGTACAAAACTTTTCAAATGCTTCTGTTTTTGTGAACAAGAAATAATACCCAAGTGAACCTAGAATAGTCATCTACAATAACAAACGCATATTTGCAACCACCTAGACTAGCATATTGAGTAGGTCCAAATAAGTTTAAATGCAACAATTCTAAAGGTTTATGAGTAGATACAAAATTCTTAGGTTTAAAAGAAACTTTAACTTGTTTACCAAATTGACAAGCATCACAAATTTTATTTTTCAGAAATTTTAGTTTTGTTGCTCTTACCAAATCTTTTTGGCTAATTTTTCAATCAAATCCATATTAAAATGACAAAGTCTTCTATGCCAAAGCCAAGGATCATCTATGGAAGCGGTAAGACATTTTACATTGCTATGAAGCTTGATGCTAATTTTATCAAGATGAATTACATAAACATCATTATGCCTAGTGCCTTTGAATAAAACAACATGATTTTTATCAAGGATAAGACATTCATGCTTGGTAAAGAAAACATATAAATTTCTGTCACAAAGTTGACTAACACTTAATAAATTATAGTTCAAATTATCAACGAGAAGTACATTCTTAATCAAGGTTTCACCATTTTTACCTACATCACCAATGCCGATTGATTTTGCTTTGTTGTTATCTCCAAAGGTGACTTTTCCACTGTTTTTGGATGTAAGGTTTGTGAAGAGAGAGGCATCACCCGTCATGTGCCTTGAACATCCACTATCTATGAACCATTTAGCATTGTTGGCGATGTTAAGTACCTACACAATAAATCAATTGATAATTTTTGGTACCCATATCTTGTTGGGTCCATTTGCGTTAGTGAAATTTCTTGCTATCCATGCAACTTTCATTCCAAGTTTTTCATTCTTCTTAACATAACACATATTCCGTCCGAAGTTAGTGTGTCCATGTTGTTGGCAATATCTACAAAAAATACTTTTATTACCATGTAAAGAAGATTTTGGTTTTACAATGCATAAGTCATCCCTTCTAAACATGACAAAATTTTTGTTGATTGCTACATTTCTATTTCTTTTCATATCAACAATATTTTCTTTCTTTCTGGCTAAGAGAGCATTCAAATCATCCATTCTTTTCTTCAAGGAGGCTTGTTCTTCCTTGACCTTTGATCTCTAATGCATTCTTTTCTTCAAATCACAATTTTCTTGTGACAGCCTATTGTTTTCATTCACAAGTTTAGAGTTAGCATTCAATAAGGCATTTGAATTTTTAACTAACTCCTTATTTCTAGCATAAGATTCTTTTAAGCTATCATGCAATTTTAAAATGAAAGCTTCAAGATCATCTTCATCATTTTCATCATTAGAGTCATAGTTAGAATTTACCTCATTATCTCCAATAGCCATAAAGGCCATTTGTGCCGACTCCATTTCTTCTTCAACTTCTCCTTCGGAGTTGCAATCGTCCCAAGTGATTTGAAAGTTGTTGAATCTTGGTTTTCTTCCTTCCTTCTTTTTCTTGGAGGGACACTCATTTGCTAAATGCCCGAGTTGACCGTACTCAAAGCATTTATCATTTTGCTTCTTAATTTCAAGTCTTGACTTCCCCTTGAAATTATTTGTGTTTGCAGCTCCGCCTCTTCTCATTCTTCGTTTGTTGATGTAATGTTTGAGGAATCCTTTGGTGATGAGTGCAAGGTCTCCTTCATCAAGATCTTCATCTTCTAGATTGATGGAGCTGTTCTCATCTTCCTCTTGAGAGGTCTTTAGAGAAAAGCCCCTTCTTGGCCTTGCTTCTTCATCAAAGACAACCTTGGCCTTTAATTAGAGTTCATAAGAGGTAAGAGAATGAAGATTAGTGATTCAATAGGCATTAAATTTAAATTCTTAGCTTCCTCTATGGCAATTGTTTCGGCATCCCATTCTTTGGATAGAGCATTCAGGTGATTTTTCTGTTTTTCTCACCCAAAGAATACTCCTTACTCAAGGCTTCAAATCTTTTATAATGTCATTGAATCTGCAGTACATTTTATCTATATTCTCATGTGGTTCCATCTTGAAAGACTCATACTTGGCAACAAGTAGAGATTTCTTTTGCTCACGAACATCATCGCTCCCTTCATGAATTTCCTTCAGCTTATCCAATATTTCTTTAGCAGAATTGCAACCCTTCACGCGAGTTGATTCATTTGCATCCAAGGCATTATATAGCACATTCATGGCTTTTGCATTTAACGTCAAGTTTGCCTTGTCTTGTGGAGTGAGCTCATTCCTTGTCTTTTCTCTTCTTCTATTTGTTTGATCATCAATGATAGATGCTTCAAAAGGAACTTCATTGACAACATACCACAACTCAATGTCAATACATTGCAGAAATATTTTCATTCTATCTCTCCAACTAATAAAATTTGCCCCATTAAACATGGGAGGCCTAGTAACAGATTGGCCTTGCCTACTCAAAAAACAGAGCATTGTTGGTTGCCATAGTTCTTTTCTCAATAGCAGTTTAAGCAATATTGTGAGACCAAGCTCTGATACCAATTGTTGGTCCCAAAGCAACCTAAGAGGGGGGGTGAATTAGGGTTCTAAAAAATTATGCTTTCACAAAGCAGTGAGTTTTATAAATTTAAATGCGAGATAATAAATTTAATAAAACAGTAACGCAAAGAAAGAAAATTTGAACAAACAATACTTCCAAGCTAGCAAGCTTGAAGTATCAAATTTCTTGAATGCTTCACACACTTGGTGAGCCAATAATCTTAACAAAGTTGGGAAGTTCAATGCTCACACTAAAACTCTTTTAGTTAAGCCAAGAATCACACTTACAACCACACTCTTGTACAAGATTATCACTCCACTCAAAGTTGAATTTGCACTCACACCTTCACACTAATACAACAAAGCTCTATAGTCAATTTGCACTCAAATTACTATTTCCTTAGGCTTGTATACTATGTATTAGATTAACGCAAATGGACGATGCAATGCGTTCGAGGTGTTTTTGACCCAGTTCGGACGGTCCTGTGCGTCCGAAAGATCTGTTCCTGCAAAAGCTTGTTTTACATAGTTAAGTGTTTATGTCATCATCAAAATCAGGTTTGGAAAACATCACTCACATCCTTGAGCACTCAAGTCGGTTCCTTTCAACGTCGCACTAATCAAAAGTTAAAGCAACTTGAAACTCGTTAGATGATTATCCAAGGACAAGAGGCCCTTAGCCTTGGCATGTCTGCTTCGGCTCAGGTTTAATTTGCCAATCTTTAGTCACAATATCCACTCGACTCATCTTTTGACAGTGATGAAAATGAAGATGGAAATGTTCGTGAAGACGATGAAGAAGCTGCCAATACTCAAGGAGCTGCAAATGACGATGAAGACGACGATGAGAATGTTGACGACACGTTTGATTTCATCATGCAACGCCGCATCGGAGAAGAGGAAGACAGTGAAGCCACTGATGAAGATGTTCCATCAAAATGTCAAAAGACTGAAAAGTGCTCCAAGAAGGAAAATGACTCGCATTAGTTCTTTTGACATCTGTGTTTAGTTTTTAGCATTTCTCTTTTAGGACTTTCCATAGATTTACCCTTCTATGTATTTCCTTGAATTAAGTACTGTTAAATTTTTAAGTTGGGGTTATGAAGTTTTTTTTGAATTTCTACTCAATACTTGCATGTTCTCAGGGGGAGCTTTATTTGATAATGTCAAAAGGGGGAGTAGTCCATCTATATAAAAATGATTAGTCATATCCATTTGTTTTCTCCATGAAGGTTTGTCATCATCAAAAAGGGGAGATTGATGTTTTCCAAACCTTATTTTGATGATGACATAAACACTTAACTCTGTAAACAAGTTTTTGCAGGTCTGTTATTTGTTCTTGCTAGAGACAGGGATTTCGAACACACTGAACCGTCCGAACTGGTCAAAACTTCTCGGACGTATTGCACCGTCCAAACGAACAGGGATAAAGAAATAGGATCCTATTGCTTCTCTTTATGGACGAACATGACCGTCCGAAGCATCTATCGGACGAAGGAATGGACGCATGCACGGACGTCCAAACGAAGCTCTTCAACAACTGCATGAATATCGGACGCTGTGTCGGACGCGTCCAATATGTCTCGGACGTCCGAAACCCCAACGGCTACTTTTTGTGCATTTATTATTTAGCCGTTAGGAAGTAGTTGCAACCACCATTTACTGCTCTTATAAATAACTACTTTGATATTAAGTAAATAATCATCTAATACATTGAATACAAGCCTTAGAGAAAAGCAATTTGAGTACAAATTGGCTATAGTGCTTTGTTGTATTAGTGTGCAGTTGTGAGTGAAATTCAACTTTGAGTGGAGTGATAATCTTGTACGAAAGTGTGGTTGTACGTAAGATTCTTGGCTCAACTAAAAGAGTCTCTTAGTGTGAGCTAGAAGTGTATAAGAGACAGATTATTGGCTCTCTTAGTCACAAGCGATGTCTTATAAGAAACTAGGAGTTGTAGCTAGCAAGTTATTAAATGATTCAATACTTAATATAAAAGACAGTTCAATTGATTTTATTATATCAGTTTATATTTGGAAAATCTCAATATTTCTGAAAGTATATTTTTTTAAGAAACCTAATTCACCCCCCCTCTTAGGTTGCTTTGGGACCAACAAAGCCAACAAATGTGACCATTTAACTTACCAATAGGCCTTTGGCTTATCCATTGAGGACGTCTTGGTAAAGGTTGACAAGTTTATATTTTTCTTGCTAACTTTATAATTCTTGATTTTGAGAAGGATGAAAATATTCCTATAATCCTGGTAGGCTTTTCTTAGTTACAGGTAGAACCCTTATTGACGTGCAAAAAGGTGAACTCACCATGAGAATGAACAATGAGGAGGTAAAATTTAAAATTTTTAATTCTATAAATAGTTTGACCAAAATGAGGAATGTTTTGTAGTTAAAACCGTACTAAGGGATGACAAATAAGTGGTATCTCAACAAGGAAAGTTAGATAGTCAATAGAGATTAAGATTCCAAGAAGTCCCCTGGAAAGTTGGAAGAAAAAGAAATTGATGACCTTGTAAAAAAAATGTGGTGAAATTATCCTTAGGAAACTACTCCCAAAAAGGAAAGATCCAGCAAGTTTTATATACCTCATAAAATTGGTGGTGTTTCAATTCATAAAACACTTTGTCATTTAGAAGCTCTTATAAATTTAATGCCTTTGTCTATTTGCAGGGAATCTAGTTTGACAATCAGTCATAAGATAGACAAATCCATTCAACTCACAAATAGAAGTAAGGGACATACCTGGAATTTAGAATGTGCAAGCCGAATAAAGCAATTTATCTTCCCAGCAGACTTTGTAATAATAGACATGGAGGAAAATGACTTTGATGATAGTTAACTAATCTTATGAAGTTCATTCTTAGCCACTGCCTTAGTACTGATTAATGTTCAACAAGGAACGATAATAATTAAGGATCACAAGTGGAAAATATCCTTTCATATTGTGCAAGTAAGAAGATATCCGCATGAGCATTTCATTTGTTTTATTGGTGGTGTGACAAATCAACTTAAAGGAATCCCCAATGGAGATTCAAGAGGTTTAATTACATGAAAAGAGTAGTAACATCTAGCTAAAGATGTTAAACAAGCGCTTAGTGTAAGGCAACCCACGTTTCTATTCTAACTTTTAATTTTTGTACTTAATTTCCAAGTTTTAACATATTTTGGTTTAGACTAACATTAGTTAAATTTGATAATTTTAGGTCTTAAATGATGCATGGAGGTGGTTTACAAAAAAAAATTTGATCTACACACGTGAAGCAGTCCAAAAATAAACCGAAACAGTGAAACGACACGTGGCCGGGCATTGGCTAGTGGGAGCCATACTCGCCACTGTGTGTTGGGCACTGGCCATGCCCACAGGTTTGGAAGGTGCGCCCAGGCCTTAGCCAGCCATGTAAGAAGAGCTGCACTTATGCAACAATTCTTTCCCTGCCCATTTCAAAGAGTTTCAAAATATCCCTAAACACATATAAGTGCTTCACTATCCTTTGCCGCACAAATACCTCTCCAAATACACTTTACTTCATGAATCTAAACATCGAAATTTGACTTAATTTGCTTCAATTTTCAAATTTTAAGAAAGAAGAAAAGGTAAAAATCAAGAACTCCAACAAGAAGAACTTCCTGGGAAAGCTACTAGGAGCCAACAATCAAGCATAAAGTCTTCGAAAAGCTTCAAATTGGTGAAATCCTTCTCCTAATTTAATACTTTTAACTAATTTTATTCCATATATGTGAGATTAAATTGATGGGTTCATGTTTTCTTAGATTGTATGTGCTTTTGATCGTTCTACATTGCACTATTGGACAATTGGCAGCTTAAGAAGAATTCTTGGTCTATTTTGCAATATAGATGAGAGGTCTTAAATGGTTTATTCAAGTTCAATTTTTTGTCTCTATTGAAAATTTTATTATGCCTCCCAAGGGTAAAAATTTGGCAAAAGAGCATAGTTCCAAGAGGAAATTTGGCAAGAAAATTTTCACCTCTAAAAAAGCTTTTCAAAGATATGAAGAAAAGGAAAATGATAAGAAGATAATAACATGTGAAAGGGGGTTTAAATTGAACTTAGATTGGGCATGTAGGCCGCGATAGAGAAGAACATTCGTAATCGGCATTAGGATAGGTTGTGCACACACCTGAATTTTACTATAGAGGAAGTACTTAGAAAGTTCTATGCTAATGTCTTAGAGCATAAAAATGTTAGTATCTATTTTTGTGTGAGGAATCAACGTTTTATGCACACGTGAATCTTTCAACTGTTTCTTTGGTTTAACAAACATAGATAATGATGATTTGTATCATTATCAACATCATATTACGTCGAATTTGGATAAGACGGCTAAGACTATATGCATTGGTGTTGATGTAACTTGGATGAGAGGACAAAATGCGTCATGAAAAAAAATTTCTTTTCCAAGTAGTCATTTGAGTCCAATTACAAAAATTTGGCTCAATTCATTAACACTATCTTCATTCCATCCGGTCATGCTACACATATCACTGTTGATATAGTTTTGTTGTTATTTTGGCTTCTTGAAGGGTATTTAATTGATGCTTGTTGTCTTATTCATGTTCAAATTATGCATATGGCCAAAATCAAAAGTAAGGCATTATGGTTCCCTTGTTTAATCACCCAACTATGTCTCCATGCAAGTATAAAATAGAATGAAGCTGTGGACACGAAAGTCTTAAGATAACACCCATTAACAGATGGGAGAGCTGTGACAAGAATGCTTCCAAAGGAAGAAAGGAATCCCAAAAGTAGTGGGATAAGCTCTAGTCAATCTGTGGGTTCAATTCAATGCACGGAGGATAGGTTGTCAAGGATGGAAAGACAATTGGAGCAATTGGAGCATCAACAACAATACATGAAAGCCATGGGCAGGTTGATAACCCACATTGGCAAGTCCTCTAGGATTGACATGAATGAAGCTCCAGTTCTACCAGAGACACCTATATGTGATGAGGGTAAGGAAGAAAACAACAACGGTGACAGTGATGAAGAGAAAGAGAAAGATTCGTTGAGTGATGATGATAAGGAAGAGCAGTGGTAAATGCATTTCAAGGATATTAGGGGAGTGTTTATTTTATTATGTTTTTGTTTCGTTATCAATTTTCTATTTGTGTGCGAAACATTGGGGATAATGTTTTGTTTTAACTTGGGGTTGTGTGTTTGTGTTTTGGTAGTGTGATTTGATAAGCTCATAAATGTACTCGTCTATTTCATGTTTTGTTTTTCATAGTTTTCATGTAATGTAAGCAATAATTGAGTTGTGTATGAGCTTAGAATAGTTTTTTTTTAGTTTTTGTCATAAAAACCTACAAAAGGAGTCAAGATGATCAAAAAGTTGGAGAAAAATCAAAATCTAGAACAAAACATGACCGACAGGGAGCAAATTTGGACACTGTTCAGTATTTTAATCATAACTCTCAGGTCCGAACTCCAATTGAGGGGATTCAAGGTGTTTTAGAAAGTTAAAAGAGAGAGATATAACTTGCAATGTTTGAGTTTTACCAAATTTCATCAGCCTCAAGGTCAAAATTGAGGTGAAATTTGAGACTGGTGCATTGGAATCTACCAATGTGTGCAAGCCGAGAAAAAGAAGTACTTTTGCTTCTGGAAATTGTGCACATGCACGAGAAAATGGTGTGCATGTGCACGAGCCGAGCAGTTGGTGAGGTAAATTACTTATTTGGAAGTTTTGTCCACTCAGTTGGATTCCTTTTCGGGTTTGTATGGCATATTTTTATCATCGTAAGGGTCTAAAACCTTGATATATCCCATATAAATACCCAATTATGAGGGGATTTCAACATAAGTAGTCGTCATTAGTTAGATTAGACATTATATTAAGAAAATCATAGCTAGAGTTTTGTTTTTCTGGTTCAAGACTTCAAGCACATCAATTTTTATTCTGACTACACTATTGAGTTTGATCTCTTTGTTTAAATTAAATTCAATCTCAGTTTTTATTTCTATTCTGTTGTTTTAATTTAATCTTGCTACGTTTCCTTTCCTAGTTCATTAATTTAAATTTTCTTTCGGTGAATGTCATTGCTTTCTCTGGTTTTAATTGTTGATAATTGTTCTTAGATTTCTTAGTGTTTAAATTTAATTTAGTTAAGTAGGATAAAATCTTGCGATTAATTTGTCTAACTAGCTTGTAGGTTTGTGAATCCTACCAATTGTCCAATAGTGCTCATGTGAACGATCCTTACTCACCAATCCACAAACATACCTTACGTATCCTTGCGAGCATGTATAAGTATTGATTAAGGTTGTTAAGACTTAATTTATTACTTATTTGTGAATCGGATTACCTAATCAATATTTACCCAAACAAGTTTTTGGCGCTGATGCCGGAGACTATTTATGTGCAATATTAGATTTAGCGAGCCTTACTAGATTAGACTTTTATTTATTTTTTAATTATTTACGATCTCAGATGCTTTTATTCTTTTTAATTTTTCTTTTGGATTTTTTCTTTAATATTCAAACTTTGGCCTTTTTCCTTGTAGTTTATGGTAAATAGTCATTCTTCTAACTTGTCACTACATCTAGATGATTTGGATATTGAATGAACTATAACCAGAAACAAAAGAAACCACAAAATCAAGCCAAGGAGAAAATATAATGGAGAATCCAAACCATAATGCTGGGGAGCAAAAAGGAAAAGGATAGTTGACCATCCTGAAATGCTTACAATGATCAAAAGTGCCAAAGTCGAACATACGACTATAAATAAGGGCGCTGCTTTGATGGGAGGCAACCCATGTCCTTTTACATTATGTTTGTCATGTTTGTTGTATTTGTTATGTATGCCCTTACAAGATTAAGTTTTTTTTTTCTGACTATCATGGAATCTCATTCCTCAATGTTTATATTTTTCTTAATTTTTTAAAGGGTTTAAAATATTGTTTTTGTTCTAGTGTTAACACCAAGTTTCAACTCGCGGTCTGGATATTCATGTCGGGATACACTTCACCAACCGTTATACATTGCCAGAGAAGCTTCCCTTTCCTTTTTGTGCTTTTATTTTCTATATCATTAGGGACAATGTTTTTTCTAAGTGTGGGGTGGGTAGTTATATGGATTTATATTTGCGTGGTGTAGTTTGCTCAATTTTTGCTTCAATATTTTAGCTTTTCTTTCTAATTGAGAGCTTTTTAAGATTTTTGAAAATATTTGTGCGAATTAGTAGAAATCTTTAAAATTTTCGCAAATTTTGCAATCGTTAGCATGTCTCTTTGATTTTTTGTGTGATAAGATATTGTTGAGTTGAACCGTCAATAGTAGGTAGTCGATATTAATATTTTCCTTGAATGATTTTTGAGAATTTTTGAGCACACTAATAGCCAAAAATTATTTTTATTTTTGACACTCAGAGATAATTATGTAAATTTATTTATAATGCATCTCGAAACTTGTTTTCTTACATTCTTGAAGTGAATTTAATAGGCAATTTGATTTGGTTTAAAGATGAGGGTAGCGTATTTCTTTGGACATTTGAACCTTTCAAACCAGCCCTTATTGGAATTTTATCCCTAATACACTATTTGAGCCTTAATTTATAATAAATGGAGAGAAACACCATTTGTGTTCTTTCATAAAAATTCATTTTACCTACCTTTATAAGCTTAGTTAATTCTTTAATTTTTTTGTCCCAAATTGTCCCTTAATAGCTTTGATGCACACAATTAATTGTTACGAGGATTAAAGGGCGAAAGGTAGTTGAATGAGGGTGGAATTTATAATAAATGAGTGGTGTATATTTCTAATGATGGGGCAAGAAAGGATACTGGAAAATTTTTTGAGTTGAGAAGAAAATTTTCGACAAGTGCAGTAGTGCCTATCACTGGTACTTACATTGTTGTGATACAGGTAGTGCCTATCACTAGTACTTGAATTTGCAAGTAGTGCACATCATTGGTACTTGCATTGGTGTTTACGGGTGGTGTCTATCACTGGTACTCATATTGGGAACGGACATAAAAAAATTGATAGATAAATGTCCGGGAAAAAGGTTGAGTTGGGTTGAAATAGAAGAAGGTGGACCAATTGTTGTTTGGTGTATGACATTCTTATGGGTGTTTGTTGATTAAGAGTGGGTTATTTTCTGTGAGGGATTGGTATTTAATGTGTTGGAGAGGAAGTTTTATTTTGATGTATGGCCACCATTAATATAGAGCTCTTTCTTTATTTTGTGATATCCTTTTCCCTTCCTTGATTAGCCAATACCTTAGCCTTCGTTACAAGCTAAAAGTCCAAGAGTAGTCTAAGAACTCAAGGGTTAGTTGTCTATATTAGTGAGGATGTGTAAGAAAAGTGATTTATGGGTGTTCAAAAAAATTCTAAGAGTTTGCATGATTTGATCTGAGAGTCTTAAAAATTGTGTTTTTATTGAGTGTTTATATTCACACATACACCAGATTTCATTTCTAGGTTTTATTGGCATTTGAACCCTTGAGTTCTTAGACTACTCTTGATAAAGGCATGGCTCTTGATTATTTATTTAGCTAATTGTTGAGATGTGTTGGGTGCATTTGTTATTAGCTTATCTATTTATAATTTTATTTTTGTTCGAGGACGATCAAAAACTAAGTGTGGGGTATTTGATAAGCTCATAAATGTAGTATATTTCATGTATTGTTTACCTCAATTTTTGTGTAATGTAAGCAATAATTGAATTAATTATGAGCTTCATTGACTTGTTTTAGTTTTTGTAGGTTTGTAATGAAAAAAGAGTCAAGGATCAAAAAGTTGGAGAAAAATCAAAAGGATGCAAAACGTGCACCAGTAGAGAGCGAATTTGGACACTGTTCGGCATTTTAATCATAAAATCAGTCAAAGCTCCAATTGAGGTGGTTCATGGTTTTTTGGAAAGCTAAAAGAGAGAGGTACAACTTGCATGTTTTGAGTTTTCCCAAATTCCATCAGCATCAAGGTCAAAATCGAGGTGAAATTTGAGACTGGTGCACTGGAATTCGTGCACACGCGTGAATGAAAGTCTGTGCATGTGTGCAAGCCGAGAAAAAGAAACTTTTTCTTCTGGAAATTGTGCACATGTGAGAGAAAATAGTGCGCATATGCGTGAGCTGAGAAGCTGGTGACGTAATTACTTATTTTTGAAGTTTTCTCCACTCGGTTGGATTCCTTTTCGGGTTTTGGCGTATTTTTATCATCTTAGGGATCTAAAACCTGGATATATCCCCTATAAACATCCCATTATGAGGGGAGTTCAACATAAGTAGTCGTCTGTTAGATTAGGAAAATCATAGCTAGAGTTTTATTCTTCTTATTCAATTTAGACTTCAAGCACGTCAACTTTTGTTCCGGCTATGCTACTGAGTTTGATCTCTTTGTTTAAATTCAATTCAACCACAGTGTTTATTTCTATTCCATAGTTCTAATTTAATCTTTCTACGCTTACTTTTCTAGTTCATTAATTTAAATTTCCTTTCGGTGAATATCATTCTTTCTCTTGTTTTAATTATTTGTGATAATTGTTCTAATTTCTTAGTGGTTAAATTTAATTTAGTTAAGTAGAACAAAATCTTGCGATTAATTTGTCTAACTAGTTCGTAGGTTTGTGAATCCTAGTAATTGTTAGTCATCGTGGGAACGATCCTTACTCACCCGATCTACAAACAAACCTCGTGCCCTTGTGAGCGTGTGTAAGTATTGATTAAGGTTATTAAGCCTTAAGCCTTATAGGCCTTAATTCTCTGTTTATTTTAGCCAATTAATTTCTTTTTTATTTTATCTTTCTTTCTACACATTATCTTAGTAGTCAGTGTTGGTGGTGCACCATCAACATCAATTCTATTTGCACAATGTTATGGATGGTCGGGAAGAATGTGAGCTTTGTTGTTTGGGGAAAAGGTTTTGTACGTCCTGTTTGATGCAAATCTATTATATGTTGAAAAAAAAAAAAAAGAAAAAGAAAAAGAAACAAAGAAAGAAAAGAAAAAGAACAAGAAAAACAAAATAAAAGAAGAACAATTCCTTCTAAGTTTGTGCTAAATGTTATGAATAAAGAAGGGCAATTCCTTTTAAGTTATAATAAAGAAGATACATCTTCGCCTTCAAAAGTGTAGTTGGTTAAATGCTTTGGTTTGTAAGGGAATGTTCTAGAGGATTATAGGTTGAAGTTATTCACTAACATGTCTAAGGAGATTTAAGCTACTTATTATCTAGATATATCCTACCTTTCTCCCTTAAGCTACATTACAAGCTTTAAAGACCTATTTGATCCTTGGTTTGAGTTCATTTGTATTAGTGAGTATTTTATGTGCTTAAAAATTTCTTCCCACAAATTTAAACTTGTATGTTGACACTTGATGAACTTATGTTCAATGGGATTGGTAAGCGAGTGATATCTACTTTCATGAGTGGAGAGTTAAAACTAATGCACAAGTGAGCCATGGATCAAGTGATAGGGTTGTGGAACAAGCTCATTAAGTTCAAAGAGTGGATTCAATTCAAGTTCCAGTCGGGCAAGTCACAAGGTCAAGGGCCAAGAAGCTACAACAAGCCTTGTTGCTTATGCGGCCAATAGTTCATTCAGGCTCAAGTTAAGAGGCCCATCCATGTTTTAGAAGTCCAAGTCCAAGAAGCCCAAGAATTGAAGAGCTCCAAGAAGGGTTCAAAAAACCCTAATTCAACCAAGACCCCTATTTGACCATCCATTCCTAATTAAACTAGATTAATTTTATTGTATTTGATTAATTCACTGGACAAACAATTAGTCCACATTAATTTGGTTTAGCTAGTTTTAAGTCTTGTGTTACAATCCTAAACTAGTTGAGATTCATCATGTTTTTGTCCTAAGTGTTGGTTGGACTTATGTGTAGGGTTTGTGGTTGATTTTCATGTTACATATACCCCCTATAGCCAAAATACTCAATCAACATTCAATAAAACTATCATGAGTTTAATTCTCCAACTTGTCTTCCAAAGACTTGTGGTATTTTGCATGATTGATTCTTGTGATTACCAACTAGAATACTATTGGTTTTTGTCTCGTTATAGACAACGGATTGATATCTTGAATAGTTGAGAACAGACACATTAAATTCTTGATTTCTTAATCAAAAGGTTTAAATCCGTCATGTCAGAGTTGTTAAGGTGATCTTGGTTTCCGCATTCAATCTTGGGTCTCGTTAGTTTAACTACTGAGTTCGTATCAGCATGGTATCAGGAGCTTTGGGTTCCCTAAACAAGTTTGTTTTCTTGTGCTTTTATAAATCTTTTGAGATTATATCCTATTATTTTAAGCGTTCTTGTTCGATTGTAGTTAAGCAAAATTTTTTTTAGCTTTGTTCATATTTTCATTCTACAACTATGTTCTTATTCTTGTTCGTTTTGTTCCTGGAAAATTGTAGCCTTATTCTTGCTCTTTTGAACTGATTATTTCTAATTTTTCTTATATTCAATTGTTAGATTCATTGTTCTTATTGTCTAAAAAAATCTAAATTATTATAAAACCCTAGCCAATTAGGGTTTCCAGCTGATTTATTGTTCTTCAAGCTTAGCGATCTTGTGCAAGTTTTTTTCTTGGTGATCATTTTTTTTTAAATTTTCGGTACTAGAATTCGTGCATAACCTATTGGAAAAAACACCAAGTTATAAACCCTATCCATTTAGGGTTCCTGGTTTCGTGCTTTGAATTTTGTGGCTGTTTTGTTCAAGTTTTGGTGATCTCATTCTTATAATTTTGTTCAAAACAGCCACAAAATTTTCTAAATTAGAAAATGAACCCTAAAAAAACCCCTAGGAATTAGGGTTTACATTATTTTTCTTGTGTTCCATTGATTTCTATTTCTTGTTCATTCATACTTGCACAACTTAAATTCAAGAGATTTTCTTTGTTGAATTATATTACTCATTTGAATCCTTGTCCAACTTGGAATCCATGCTAAAATCCCATGTCATCTAGGAATTGTTGTAATTCTCTTTCTATTAGGATTTTCATTAATTTTCTTTACTTTCTTGCTCCCTGGAATAAAAAAATTCTTTATTCAGTTTCTTCATTATATTTGTTCTTGGGTTCTAAAAATGCTTTGTTTTTGTTCTTTTATAAATTGATCTGCCATTACTTTGTTATTTCTTTGCTTCCTTAGTCTATAATTACTAATTGTGTTCCACATGTTGTAATTATTTGTGCCATTCTTGCTATGTACTTTCAAGTCTGCGATAGACTTTGAGGAGATTTATACGAGAGAGAAAAAGGAAAGAATAATGAGTTCATTAGAGGGTAAAAGGATTAAATTTAAGTGAAACACGAGTAAAATTACGTGACATCTTCAAATTTGAGCGTAAATGACAACTCTAGTAAGCTAGAGTTATTTCCCTCTAAATTAGGAGTATTTTGATAGTTTATATCCCGAACTTTGGGTAATTAATTGAAAGTTTTAATTAATTTCTTTCATATGTATTTATATTTTTATTCTTGTTAAATATGATAAGTTTTTATTAACATTTTAGCTTAATTAATGGTTTACTTGTGTTAATATTATGCAGGTCAAAATGAGAAGTTGAAAGCTAGAATGAACAAAGCTCAAAGGACCAAATTGCAATTATAGAAGAAATGAGGGATTGCTGGAATCTGGATTCTCCATATCGCGATCTGGACTCGGTTAAAAGGACTTGAGTAATTAGCGAGTCGAGATCGTGATGTAAACTCTCCATATCACGATCTCAACTCGGGAAATTGCTCTAAATGTATTAATTCTCCATATCGCAATCTTGACTTGCTGAGGGATAAGTTGTGAGGGCAATTTTGTAATCTTCTAGCAAACAACTCCTGATTTTTGCCTTGTATAATACTATACTATTTAAGCTACTTAAAATTTTTTTGTAATGGTTCAAGTAGGATTAGAATTAGGAAGTTGTTAGGATAGATTAGGATAGCTTGAACCTCAAGTCTCTTCTTTAATAAAAATTCTCTTTAATTGTCTTTTAGATCTAGTTTTTATTTCTTAGCAAGTTTCAATTTTGATTAGAAAATTGTAGTGGGTTTATATTAACTTCAAGTAGATATAATTTTACTTGCTTTCTAGTTTAATTTAGTGAAAATCTCTTAGCTTGCAATCTAGGGTTTCTTAGAAGAATTAGGGTTCTTGTAAATTTCTTGCTTTTTAATTAAGAATTCTCAATTTCTTGCATTAATTTGTAGTTAATTTTTAGTGGGCTTTCTTTATTATCATCAAAAATCCAAAAATATTTAGATTTCAATCTTAACTTGTTCTAATTTCTACGAAGAAATGGTCTCTTTTATTATTCTTCAAGGTTCTTAATTGTAGTCTTTTTAATTGGGTAACTTGCTTACTCTTTATTTTAGCTTTATTTTGGTCAATTTAGGGTAGATGAATTAAGTTCTTTTAGTTAATTGCTTTTGTTAGAATTTAGTAGCTAGTGTCATAATTTCATAATTGCATAGTTTGAATTACTTGTTTTAGTAGATAAATTAGATTAATTTGGTCTTGTTTACTTGAGTTCAAATATGAACTTGATTAGTGTAGTTTCATCTCTCACTCATTGATTTTTTCTTGACTATACAAATACCCGTATATCTCGTTATTTTCCTTCCAACAATCCTAGTGGGAACGATCTCTACTCCTTTTTACTACTAGTTGACAACCGTATACTTGCAGGATGTCACCTTATTGGCAGTTGGAGTTAGGAGTTTTATAAATATTTTAACTAGGTGTGTTGCTAAGAGCATCAAGTTTTTAGCGCCGTTGCCGGGGATTGTCCTTGGTTTTTGGCAATATCAAGCGGTATACGAGTCGTGTAGATTAAGCACTTAGTTTAATTTAGTTGTTAATTTTGTTTATTTTTATGTTAGTTGGTTGTCTTGTGGAATTAACTTCGGCACTTCAATTGACTATTTACTTTGGTTTTGTTGTAGTGCATAGTAGGAGGAGATCAAGGGCCATTCATTTGGTTGGATAAGGAAAATGAAAGAGAGCTAAGGGAAATCGAAAGTTGAGAAGGGTACAACAAGAGCAAAAAAAGGATTGAAAGGGCAAATGCTAATGCTCATCAAAGGAATTTGAACATGGAAAACGAAGAAGAAGAGGTTGTTGGAAATAATGGGATAGGTGGATATGGGAATGGAAATGGCATGAATGGGAATGGAAGGCCATTAAGGGAATATGCCTTGCTGAATTTTGATGGAGCAAACTCTAGCATTGCACGCATGCCCGCGCAAGCTAACAACTTTGAAATTAAGCCTGCCTTAATCCAAATGCACCAAGCTCATGCCATGTTCGAGGGTGGTCCCAATGAAGATCCCTATACATACCTCATGAATTTTGAAAAAGTTCTGGACACGTTCAACTTTAATGGAGTACATACGGATTTTGTGCGAATGAGGGGTGTTTCCTTTCTCTCTCCGGAGACAGGGCAAAGTTGTGGTTACAATCCCACGCCCAAGGAGCATTTACTACTTGGATTCAACTTGCTCAAGACTTCTTGGCAAAGCATTTTCCACCGCAAGAACCGCCAAATTGAGAAATGAAATCACCCTCTTTAAGCAAGACATTGGTGAAAGCTTAGGAGAAGCTTGGGAGCGGTTCAAGGAGTTACTAAGGAAGTGTCCTCATCACTTGATTCCTTTGTGGCTTCAAATCCAAACTTTCTATAATGGTTTGACTCAAGAGACCAAATCCATAGTGGATGCTTTCGCCGATAGGTCTATCTCATATAAAACTCCGGAAGATGTTCAAGAGTTGCTTAATAGGATGGCATACAATCACTATTATCATGGACCAATGACCTAACTGGTGGCTCAACACCAAGCTAATCAAGCCAATGCCAATAGTGAAGTGTTAAATTTGAACATGCAAAATGTTCTTTTGGCACAACAAAGTATGCTATGAAGTGTGATGAATAACGTTTCAAAGGCATTGGAGAATTTGGGGAAACCAAGTAGTGTAAATGCCATGTCTTCTTCTCCAACCCAACCAAGCACGATATGTGATTTTTGTGGAGGCGGTCATGCAAATGGACAATGTGAGATGCCTTATGGGTCAAATGAACAACTCAATTATGTGTATAATCAATCATCATTTCCAAGGAACCCATCCGGAGCTTATGGGAACACATATAATCCTTCTTGGAGGAACCATCCTAATTTTTCATGGAGCAACACCAGTAATCAATCCAACCCTCCTTACCAACCAAATCCCCCACCTCAAAATGTCCAACACACTCAAGCCTCAAGTTCCTCACCGAAATTTCCGACCCAACTCATATCAATCTTTTCCTAATCCTACATTTCAAAACCAACAACCAAGCCCTCAATTTCATTACGCAAACTCTCCCCAACCTATGTATCACGACCAATATGCTCCAAGAGAGAATGTGGGAGAAAATGGTTGGAGAAAAGAGAAGCCGAGTTCTTGAGAAGAAAGTTGGATAGGAAAAATGAGGAACACAAGAGTGATTACGAGAATTTGAAGGCATCTACAAGGAATTTGGAGATTCAATTGGGCCAATTGGTGAGGTTGAATAATGAGAGGTCTTTAGCGGTACTTCCAAGTGATACCATTCCAAACCCCAAGGAGCAATGCAAGGCCATCACCCTTAGGAGTTGTAAAGATTTGGAAGAAAGGGTCGGGAGAAATTTGTTGAAAAGTGGAGAAAAAGAATGAGCTGAGGATGAAGAGAAAGAAAAATGGGAGTCTTCACATGGGCAAGACAAAATGATAAATGAATCTACTATGCCCACTTTGCAAGGCAATGAAGGCAAAGATCCAAAGCATCATGAGCCAAAACATGTTAATGTGCCCTTTTCTAAAAGGCTAAATGATGAAGAAAAGGCAAGGGAGTTTAAGAAATTTCTTGAGATTTTCAAAAAGTTTAAAATCAACATTCCATTCATGGACTTAGACACTTGAGAAAATGCCCGCCTATGCTAATTCATGAAACAAGTCCTCACTTCAAAAAGGAAATTGCATAGGTATGTAATCTTATGCTTAACGGAGAATTGTAGTGCACTCCTTACAAAACGGTTGCCACCCAAGCTCAAGGACCCCGGATAATTTTCCATACTTTGTGAGATTGGGGATTTACAATTTGGAAGAGCATTGTGTAATTTGGGACCTTCAATAAATCTCATGCCTTTTGCGATATTCAAGAAGTTAAATGGAGGACAATTGAAGCCAACAAGTATCTCATTGCAACTTGTGGACCGGAGCCTAAAGTTCCCAAAGGGGATCATTGAAGATGTGATTGTGAAAATTGACAAAGTCTACCTTTCGGCCGATTTCATTGTTCTTGATATGGAAGAGGATGAAGAAATACCAATCATTCTTGGGAGACATTTCCTTGCTACCGACCGTGGTCTTATTGATGTTCAAGAAGGGAAGTTGGAATTCTGGGTAAATGATGATGATTGTTACATTCAATGTTTTTAGTTCATTAAAGCTTCCTCCAATTTTTGTAGATGTCATGAATATAAATGTGGTAGATGATTTAATTGATTATTGTTGTAGGAATGCAATGGAGAATTTCTCATTGGAGGAAGAGGTCTTAGAGTCAAATGCTCTAAATCAAGATGATGAAGAAGGGATGAAGAATTTGAATCAATGGGAGGATGATACCTTATTGCAAAAGGAAGATGAGGAGAATCAAGAAAAATGTAAAGAGGGTCTCTGACCAACGAACCCCTCATATTGGAGCTTAAACCTTTTCCTACTCACTTACTGTATGCATATCTTGATAAAAATGAGACATACCCGGTGATTGTGAATGCATCGTTGACAAGTGAGCAACTTGAAAGATTGATTGTGGTGCTTAAATTGCATAAAGATGCCATTGCATAGTCTATTGATGATACAAAGGGAATTAGTCCTTCCATATGCATGCATAAAATCTTGTTGAATGATGGAAATCAAATTCAAACGGGTAAGGCAACCTCAAAGGAGATTGAATCCTACTTTAAAAGAGGTTGTGAGGAAGGAGGACTCAAACTTTTGAAAGCCGGTATTACTTTCCCTATTAGCGATAGTGGATGGGTTAGTCCCACTCAAGTCATTCCAAAGAAGGGTTTTATATTACCCTAATCATAAGTGAAACCAATGAGCTCCTCCACTCCAGATTGGTTACGGGTTAGCGAATGAGTATTGATTTTTGAAAATTGAATGAGGCCACCCGAAAGGATCATTTTCCTTTTATTGATCAAATGCTTGAGAGGTTAGCCGGTTTTGCATATTATTGTTTTCTTGATGGTTATTCTGGTTATCTCCAAATTGTCATTTGTCCGGAAAATCAAGACAAAACAACTTTTACATGCCCATTTGGTTCCTTGCATATAGGAGAATGCCCTTTGGGCTTTGCAATGCTCCAAGCACATTTCAACGTTGTATGTTTGTCATCTATCATGACATGGTCAAAAAGAGCATAGAGATTTCATGAATGATTTTAGTGTATTTGGTGTCTCATTTGATGATTGTCTCACAAATTTGTCCAATGTGTTGTAAAGCTGTGTAGAAACTAATTTGGTTCTCAATTGGGAAATGTGTCATTTCATGGTGACGGAAGGAATTGTTTTGGGTCACAAAGTTTCATCAAAAGGGATAGAAGTTGATAGGGCAAAGGTGGAGGTGATTGAAAAGTTGCCTCCAATTAATCTTAAGGGGGTAAGAAGTTTCTTAGGTCATGCGGGCTTTTATAAAAGATTCTTTAGGAACTTTTCACATATCGCTAGATCTTTGTGCTTGTTATTTCAAAAAGATTGTCCTTTTCATTTTGATGATTCTTGTTGGAAGCATTCAATGAGTTAAAACATGCTCTTGCGATTGCACTGGTCATTGTAGCACCAAATTGGTCTCTTCGATTTGAGCTTATGTGTGATGCTAGTGACTATGCAATAGGTGCCGTTTTATGTCAAAAGGTAAATAAGATGTAAGAAAATGCATGTCATCTACTATGCAAGTAGGACCTTAAATGATGCACAACTTAATTATTCTACAACAGAAAAGGAACTACTTGCTGTAGTTTTTGTATTTGATAAGTTTAGAACATACTTGATTGGATCAAAGATAATTGTTCATACCGATCACTCCGTATTAAAGTATTTATTTTCTAAACAAGATGCCAAGCCACGGTTATAAAGATGGATACTTTTATTGCACGAGTTTGATTGGGAGGTAGTGGACAAGAATGGTGTGGAAAACATGGTAGCCGATCATTTGTCAAGGATTGAAGCATCTAGACTTACCAATCTTGAAGAAAGAGCCATCAATGAAGAACCATCAATTGAGAAATTGTTTGAGGTGAAGGAAGTGAGTCCATGGTATATGGATATTGTGAATTATCTTGTGGTAAGGATAGTACCAAAGATGCTAAATTTCAATGGGAAAAGGAAATTCTTTGCCGAACTTAAGCATTACTTTTGGGAAGAGCTATATTTGTTCTTCAGGTAGAATGATCAAGTCCTCAATTCATGTTTCTTCATTGAAATTAGCAATGTGTTGAGACATTGTCATTCATTACTGGTTGGTGGACACCATGGAGCTCAACGAACGGCTTTCAAGATTCTTCAAAGTGGTTTGTATTTGCCAACTATGTTCAAGGATTCCCAAGAATTTGTGCTCAAGTGTGATGAATGTCAAAGGGTGGGTAATATTTCAAGGAAACATGAAATGCCCCTTCACGGCATTATTGAGTTGGAGGTATTTGATACATTGAGAATTGATTTTATGGGACCTTTCCCGCTTTCAAATTCGAACAAGTACATTTTGGTTGCAGTGGACTACATGTTAAAGTGGGTTGAAGCAATCGCCACCCCAACCAATGAAGCCAAAGTGGTCACGAAATTCCTTAGAAAGAACATTTTCTCTCGGTTTGGAGTGCCTCGGGCTATCATTAGTGATGGGAGCTCTCACTTCAAAAATTTACACTTTGAGGCCTTGATAAGACAAAGTATGGTTTGAAACACAAGGTTGCTTTAGCCTATCATCCTCAAACATCGGGTCAAGTTGAGGTTTCAAACCGAGAATTGAAGAAGGTCTTAGAGAAGACAGTGAATAAGGCTAGGAAGGATTGGGCACTTAAGTTAGATGACACATGTGGGCCTATTGGACGGCATTTAAAACTCCCATAGGCATGTCCCTGTACCGTATTCTGTATGGAAAAGCATGTCATTTGCCGGTAGAACATGAGCCTAGAGCATATTGGGCAATAAAGAACTTGAATTTTGATTTGAAGGAAGCATATGAAAAGAGGATGCCTGATTTGAATGAGTTGGATGAATTCCGGAGGGAAGTATTTGAAACATTCTTTGATCTATAAGGACAAAACTATGGCATGGCATGACAAGCTCATCCTAAGGAAGGAATTTAAAGTTGGTGATTTGGTGCTACGTCATAATTTACGACTCAAGTTATTTCCGAGAAAACTCAAGTCAAGGTAGAGTGGCCCCTTTGAAGTGGTTCAAACTTTTTGTCATGGAGCAATGGAAATAAAAAGGAAAGAGGGAGCTTTGAAGGTTAATGGTCATCGGCTCAAACCATACCTTAGAGGAATCATTGAAGGCAGAAGAGAGATCGTCCAATTTGTGCAAGTATAAAGCTGTGCCATAGTCAAGATAGTGACTATTAAAGAGTGCTTCTTGGGAGGCAACCCAAGTCTTCAATTTAATTATTATTGTGTTCTTTTTGGTGTGATTTTTCATTAGTGTAATTTTGATTAAGTTAGTTTCAATTAGGTTAGAATTTTAGTTAAAAATCTAAGTTTTATTTAGTTGAATAAATGGTGCTAAAGAATGAGTAAAATTTGTCATCCTAACTTGTAAATTTTGTGCTTGTATGTTATGCATGGAAGTGGAGAAAAGTGATGAAGAGTGGAAAAATTTTGGCTAAGTGTAAAAAAATACACTTTGAAAAAATTGAGCTTGATATCGCGATCTCAATTTTGAGATCACGATCTCAATTTTTTCAAAGTGTACTCAGACTCAAACTTCTAGGGGGCATAATGGTAATTGTGTTCGATATCACGATCTCAAAATTGAGATCGTGATATCAAACCCAAATTTCTGCAAAGGCATTTTTTTCACTTAGTCGAGATCGCAATCTCGATGTCAGGCCAGATCGCGATCTCGAAACAGAACAAGTTTTATATTCTTAGAAAGTTTTCTTCTTTTTCACAATTTTCTTCTATCTTTCTTCTTCTCAACCGAAAATCCCCTCCCCAATTCCTTAATATCTTCCATAAACTTCACTTAAAAACCATTCCAAACTAAATAATCTTATGGAATTCCATCTAATTCCTTTTAGGAGCTTCAAAGAAAGAGTTCTTTTGGGAGATTTCTTGGAGGATTTTGGAAATCACAAGACTTTTTGAAATTCTCAATCCAAAATTAGGTAATATCTTTCTTTGACTTTGTGATTCCAATGTTTCAATCATTGAAGAAAATAGTTGGGCTAGATGTTTTTGGTGAAAATTTTGATGGCCAATTGTTGAGCAATAATTTTTGCAAAATTTTATTAGAAAATTTTGGATGTTAAATTGTTCAATTATCTGAATTGTTGGCTTTGTATTTGGATTGGTTTGAATTGTGTTGAGAAATCTTGAAAGTTTGTTGGAACTTTGGTGAATTGATTGTGTTGGCTGTGATTCTTGGAATTGTTGGGAATTGTTTGAATTGTACTGGTAAAATGACTAAAGGAGTCTAGATAGTGTTGGAAGAAGGGCTAGGATGAGTGGAAAAAAGCTAGGTTCTAGGAAGAGAAAAGCCGGAGAAGGTACTAGTGGGGAAGGGGGCTTGGAACAACAATTAGAAGGTCGTCAACATGTGGAACCACAGTCCTCTAGTGATAGGGCTCTTCAATTGTATAAGAACAATGAGAAACATGAGGTCATTAGAGAGTGGAATTTCTACCTTTCAATCCATTGGAGAGTTTATGATGATGCTAGAAATGCAATTGAGGATCAAATTAAGTCGAGGCAATTTCCTAGGAGGGATTCAAACACTCTAGTTGACTCTGGGGGTTTCCCAGTTAGTGAAAGAGTTTCACTGTAATATGTGTGAGTTGGAGAATGGTATGGTACGAGTACGGGGGGTATTAGTGGACTTTAGTACGGATTTGATTAATGCTTATTTTAACATGCCCCCCGTATCATCCAATCAATATTTGCAATTCTTAAATGATGAGGAGAAAGACATGAATGCAATTAAAGATGCCATTTGCGATAAGCAAGTTGATTGGGTTAGGATTGCTTCCTCGAATATTGAGTTGAAATTTGCACGCTAGGGACTCTCTTTGGTAGCCAAATTATGGTTTTACTTTATCAGCTGCCGAATTTGGGGGTCCAATGCCTTGAGTTATATTCAGAGGGATAAAGTGCTCCTAGTTTATGCTATAATGACGGGGGTGCCGGTGAATATTGGTAGCCTTGTCAGGCAAAAGATTTTAGACAGTGGGAGGTCCAGGCGACAGGTATATTTATGCCCCTAGCTTGATTTCTACCATTTGTACGCTTTGGCAGGTTGCCCAATTGATCATGCAGAGCCAATGACCTATTCAATAGAAATGATTAGTCGGGAGTATGTTTACCGAATGGTGAGAGAGACCGAAAAGCACCACCAACAAGAACACCCTACCTAGCCACCGCCACCACCGCCTCAGACTACTTCTTTGATTCCAATACCCCCAGGTTATGTGCTAAATGCTCTGGTAAATGATGAAGAGAGGAATGAATTGCAAGGGTTTTGGACATATAGCCAGATGGTGATGCATAACAACTTGACCCTGATTGGAGAAGTTTTAAGGACCACTTCATTGAGATCACGATCATGATCCAGATCACGATCTAATAGAGTCCAGATCACGATCTGGACTTAAGTAATTAGTGAGTCGAGATCGCGATCTCAACTCTCCATATCACGATCTCTACTCGGGAAATTGCTCTAAATGTATAAGAGTCTCGAGATTGCGATCTCAAATTCTCCATATCGCGATCTCACTCGCTGAGGGATAAGTTGTGAGGGCAATTTTGTAATCTTCTAGCAAACAACTCCTGATTTTTGCCTTGTATTATACTAAATTATTTAAGCTACTTAATTTTTTTTTTGTAATGGCAAGTAGGATTAGAATTAGGAAGTTGTTAGGATAGATTAGGATAGCTTGAACCTCAAGTCTCTTCTTTAATAAAAATTTCTCTTTAATTGTCTTTTAGATCTAGTTTTTATTTCTTTGCAAGTTTGAATTTTGAGTAGATAATTGTAGTGGGTTTATCATTAGCTTCAAGTAGATATAATTTTTACTTGCTTTCTAGTTTAATTTAGTGAAAATCTCTTTGCTTGCAATCTAGGGTTTCATCAGAAGAATTAGGTTTCTTGTAAATTAAATATGTAAGAAATGGTATCTTTTATTATTCTTCAAGGTTCTTAATTATAGTATAAGAAAATTGAAAACTTGCTTACTCTTTAGAAGCTTTATTTCAGTCAATTTAGGGTAGAATTAAGTTCTTTTAGTTAACACATCTTTTGTTAGAATTTAGTAGCTAGTTTCTTAATTTCATAATTGCATAGTTTCCATTAATTGTTTTAGTAGATAAATTAGCTTAATTTGGTCTTGTTTACTTGAGTTTAAATATGAACTTGATTAGTGTAGTTTCATCTCTTACTCTTTGATTTTTGCTTAACTATACAAATACCCGTATATCTCGGTATTTGCCTTCCAACAATCCTAGTAGGAACGATCCCCACTCTCCTTTACTACTAGTTGACAACCATATACTTGTGGGATGTCACCTAGTTAGTAGTAGGAGTTAGGTGTTTTATAAATATTTTAACTAGGTGTGTTGCGAAGAGCATCAAGTTTTTGAACTCTTGGACTACCTTGAGGTCCTTCTTGATATTTTTATTAACCCTCATTCTCGAAATTCCTTGTGTTTTTTGTTATTTTGGCGATTTGAAATGTCTCCAGAAAGGGAGAGTTCAAGGGTTAATGCCGTGGAATCTTGACAGTGCCAAGATAGCAATGTCTTTTGAAAGTATTCTACGCTCTCTCAAGACATTAACTAAAGGATAAAATGAACTACCTTAGCAAGTTGGTCAAGTTGATCCTTATGCTTGCACGATGAGACAAGCTTGTTAAGGTATGTATCTTAATTACGATTTCAATGACTATGAATTTGACGACGAATTGTATGATGTTGGTGCAAGGTCAAAAAATCACCAACATGTTCAGGATGATGGTTGTATTGATGATGATACTAGTAACATTAAATTTACTATTCCTCCATTTCAAGGTAATCTTGATCCTAATGTCTATCTTGAATGGGAAAGAAGCTATAGGTTATCTTTGACTGTCATAACTATTCTAAAAGAAAGAGCACAATTAGCCATAGCTGCATTTAAGAGCCATGATTATGCTTTAGAGTTGTGGGACCAATTTAAATCTAGTAGAATTTGGTGTGGAGAACCACCAATTAATGTGGACATTCTTAAAAGTTGCCTTAAGTAAAAGATTTGGACCTTCTACATATCATCGTGGTTTGCGTCAAACATCTCAAACATTTAAGGCAAGGTAATAAATCTTTAGAAGAGTATCATAGAGAGCTCCAAAAGTATCTAATGAGAGTTAATGTAGTTGAGGATCGTGAAGCCACTATGGCTCGATTAATGTGTGGACTTAATAGAGAAATTGCCTGTATTGTAGAGTTGTATCATTACATCGAATTGCAAGACATGGTCAAAAGAGCAACTAAAGTGGAAAGGAAACTTAAAAATAGAGGTAAGTCTAGGGTTAAATCTAGTTCTAATTGGCAAAAAAAATTTTCTACTAGCCCTTCTCAGCCTAATCAAGTTTAAAATAGACCAACTCTCCTTAAAACCAATGAATCTAAATATAGGCCAGTTAAACACATCCTATGGATTCTTTAGTTAAAGGTTCATGTTCTAACATTCAAAATGTACAAAGTATTATTGTTGTTTGGGTGTAGGTCACTATGCAAATGAATTTCCCAACAAGGGTGCACTTTTCATGCAAGGAAATGATGTGGTAAGTGAAAGAAATGAAGACAAAGATGACTCAATGCCAGTATTGGAGGACCCTAGTAATGATAATGGGAAGCAAGAGGTTTTTCTGATATACTTGCCTTGGTGATATTGTGGGCATTTCATACTCAAACCAAGGATGACCAAAATGAAGTACAACGTGAGAATATTTTCATTACTAAATGTGTTGTTCAAAGTCATGCATGTGGTTTGATCATAGATGTTGGCAGTTGTGTTAATTTTGTTAGTAAGTTAATGGTCAAAAAATTGAGTTTGCCTTGTCAAAAGCATCCACATCCGTATAAATTACAATGGCTAAATGAATTTGGTGAAGTCAAAGTAATTAAACAAGCATTAGTTTCATTAGCTATTGTGAAAATATAAGGATAAAATTTTGTGTGATATTGTTCTAATGCAAACGAGTCACATATTGTTCGGTAGACTATGGGAATTTGATAAATACACTAACCATGATGGCTATTTGAATAAGTACACATTCCTTAAAGATGGCCAAAAGTTTGTACTTAAATCACTGCCTCCTCCTCAAGTACATAAGGAACAATTGTACATTAAAAACTCATTTGTTGAATATTATAAGCAAAAGGCTGAATAAAAAAAGGGTAAGCAAGTGGAAAACCCTAATGAAACCCTAAAATCTAAAAACTCTAAATGTGAATTGAGTAAATGAAAAAATTATAAGGGTAAGGAATTGAAAAAGAAATCTAGTTTCCTTGTAGGGATCAAAGAGGTTTAATCAGTCATGATTTCAATATTGCCAGTGTTTTTCCTTATATTCAAAGAAAATTATTTTGTACAGTTTGACCTAGATCCAGCCTTGCCGAGATCTTTTAAATCTCTTTTGTAGGAATTTGAGGTCATATTTTTCTCGATGAGACCCCCAAGCTTGCCACCTATCAGTGGTATTGAGCATCAAATTGATTTGTCCCAGGCCCGGTCATCCTTAGCAAACCAGCCTATAAAGCCAATCCTAAAGAGATAAAGGAATTTCAAAAGCAAGTTCATGAGCTAATAGCTCAAGGGCATGTGCAAGAAAGTATGAGTCCATGTGCTGTGCCAGTGATTTTGGTGCCAAAGCAGGATGGGTCATGCTGTGTATGCATAAATTGTTGAGCTGTAAACCTATTACGGTAAAGTTTGCCACCCTATTCGTCGATTGGATGACATGCTGGTCGAGTTATTTGGTTCTATGATTTTCACTAAAATTGACCTAAAAAATGGATATCGCCGAATTCAGATGAAATATGGACTTTATGAGTGGTTAGTCATGCCTTTTGGTTTAACAAATGCACCAAGTACTTTCATGAGATTAATAAACCATATTTTTCATGCTTTTATTGGGAAATTTGTGGTGGTTTATTTTTGATGATATTTTGATTTACAACAAATCCCTAGATGACCATCTTTTGCATGTGCGTCTAGTACTTGAGACTTTAAGAAAATAACAACTTTATGCTAAATTGAAAAGTGCTCATTTTGTATGAATGAAGTTGTTTTTCATGGTTTGTTGTTAGTTCTAAAGGAATTCAAGTAGACAAAGAGAAGGTTAAGTCCACTAATGACTGGCCGACTCCTACTAATGTTTATGAAGTGTGGAATTTTCATCGTTTAGCAAGTGTTTATCGTAGGATTGTGAAAAACTTCAGCACTATAGCCTCCCTTCTAATTGAAATAATCATGAAAGAGGTAAGTTTTAGGTGGGGTGAAGCACAAGAGCGTGCTTTTGAGGCGCTGAAGGTTAAGTTTTCTACTCCTCCAATTTTACTTTTACCAAATTTTTTTAAAACTTTTAAGTTAGAATGTGATGCTTTTGGTATTGGTATAGGAGCAGTCGTGATGTAAGACAAGTATCTAATTGTGTATTTCAGTAAGAAGTTGAGTGGAGCTATGTTGAATTGCTCAACATATGACAAGGAGCTCTACATCTTGGTTCAGGTCTTGCAAAATTGGCAACACAATTTGTAGTCGAAAGAGTTTCTAATTCAAACGAACCATGAATCGTTGCAATTTTTGAAGGTCCAGGGTAAGTTAAAACGACATCATGCAGTTGTGTTCATTGAAATGTTTCCTTATGTTGTACAGTACAACCAAGGAAAGGATAATGTTGTTGTTGATGCTTCGTTTCTTTGATATGCTTTGATTTCAAATTTAAATACTAGATTTCTTGGTTTTGAAAATTTAAAAGATTTGTGTGCTAAATACCTTGATTTCTCGAATGTGTTTGAGGAATATAAATCTATTGGTTTTGATAAATTTTAATAGTATGAAGTTTATCTTTTTTGTGAGAATAACTTGTGCATTTCTAGTTGCTCATTGCGTGAATTACTTGTTAGGAAATGGGGAGGTCTAGTGGGTCAGTTTGTTGTAGACAGACTATGACATTAGAAATGCTAAATGAACATTTTTTCTAGCCTAACGTGTGCAAATATATGGAACGTCTATGTGCTAAGTTTCTTACTTGTAAGAAAATTATGTCCAAAGTTAATCCATATGGTCTTTATATGCCTTTGCCTATTCCGAGTCACCCTTTGTTTGATGTTTCCATGGATTTTGTCTTAAGGTTACAAAGAACTCAAAGGGTAATGATTTAATTTTTGTGGTAATGCATAGGTTTTCTAAAATGACACATTTCATACCAAGTAATACAACTGATGATGCTGTGCATGTTGCTAAATTGTTCTTTAAAGAGGTTGTTCATTTGCATGGGGTTCCTAAGACCGTAGTTAATGACAGAGATGTCAAGTTTTTCTTTTGGTGTGTCCTATTGGGCAAATTGGGCACTAAATTGTTATTTTCTATTGCATGTCACCCTCAAACTAATGGCCAAAGCAAAGTGGTCAATAGAACTTTAGAAAATTTGTTGCATGCTGTCTGATTAAAGAAAACTTGAAAATATGGAAAGATTATTTACAATTTGTTGAATTTTCTTAAAATCGTGCAATTCATTCTTCCACTGGTTTTACTCCTTTTGAAGTTGTTTATGGTTTTAATCCACTAATGGCTTTAGATTTGATTCCTTTGCCTGTGAAGGAACTAGATGTTTTAATGGACAAAAAAGAGCTGAATTGATCAAGTTCATTCATGAGAAAGCTAGGCATCAAATGCTCAAAACAAACCAACATAATGCCACAGGGATTAATAAGGGTCGTAAGAATGTAGCTTTCCAACCTAGAAATTGGGTTTGGGTATATTTTTGAAAAGAAAGGTTTCCGAACAAAAGGAAATCTGAGTTGGATCCTTGTGGTATTGGACCTTCTCAACTGCTTGAAAAGATCAAGGACAATGCCTATACAGTCAACTTTCCTGGTGAGTATACGTTAGTGCAATATTAAATGTTACAGATCTTTCTCTTTTTGATTTTGATGTTGGAAGTGATTCGAGGATGAATGATCTAAAGGGGGGAGAAAGATGATGCACACATTAGCCATGGATCAAATGATGGAACAAGCTCATGGAGTTCAAGGAGTGGATCCAATTCAAGTTCTAGTCAGGCCAATCACAAGGTCAAGGGCCAAGAAGCTGCAACAAGCCATCTTGCTAGCGGCGGCCAAGAGTTCATTCAAGCTCAAGTTAAGAGGCCCATCCATATTTTAGAAGTTCAAGTCCAAGAAGCCAAAGAATCGAAGAGCTCCAAGAAGGGTTCAGAAAACCCTAATTCGGCCAAGACCCCTAATTGGCCATCCATTCCAAATTAAATTAGGATTTAGTTTTAGCATTTGTGTCTAGGGATTTTATTTTATTTGGTTAATTCATTTGGACAAAAATCAGTCCACATTAATTTAGTTTAGCTGGTTTCAAGTCTTGTTTTCCAATCCTAAACTAGTTTGGATTTGGCAAGTTTTTGTCCTAGTGTTGGTAGGATTTTTGTGTAGGGTTTGGGGTTGGGCAATTTTCACATTACATATATCACCCTACAACCAAAATACTCATTCAACATTCAATAAAATTATCGTGAGTCTAATTTGCCAATTTGTTTTTCAAAGACTTGTGGTATTTTTCAAGATTGATTCTTGTGATTACTAACCAGAATACTATTGGTTCTTGTCTCGTTATAGACAATGGATTGATATCTCATACAGTCAAGAATAGACTCCTTAAATTCTTGATTTGTTAAACAAAGTGTTTAAATCCATCAAGTCGGATTTCTTTAGGTGATCTTGGTTTTTGCATTCAATCTTGGGTATCATCAGTTTAACTGCGGGGTTCACGTCAAAAACTTTTTTGATAATGATTCGGTGTTAATTACCAATAATATTTTATATCCATGTTGAATCCTTATCTCTTCTTGTTTAGTTTTACCTTTGTTATGAAAATTGACATGTTGAAGAAAGTTAATGTGCTTGAATGTGTTCGTGTTTTATTGGGAACGAGTAAAAGTTCAAGTTGGGAGTGTGGATTAACTCTCTAAAAGAGAGTATTTTCATGTACTTTAGCTTGTCTTTTGTTCGTAATTCAAGGGTTTTAATTTATAAAGTAGGGATATTTTTTTAATTTAACAACCAAGTTGATAAATTAGGTATTGTTATTATATCATAAATGTATATTTATACCCTTAAAATGTATTTTTGTAGGTTTTATATGCAATGGAGTCAAATAGGGAAAAAATGGAGCAAAACGAAGAAGACCGGGCACCTTAGCAGGAACTGGGTACTTAGAAACTTGGGAGGGGTGCTCGCAGTTGACCTTTGTTGGCTGCCAATGCCCAAGAGGCTAGAAGGGGCACCCGAGCCCTTGCACTAGCGGGTTTTAACGGGTTTTAATGTTTTAACCTGAGTTTTGGATATTTTGACCCATTTTCTTGTAAACCCTTCTTAGCACTATATAAGGGTCATGTCAGGTTAGTAAATATCATACTTTGACTTATTAGAATTTAGAAAAAGTGAGAGAGTTGACAGAAGTCATTCACCAGTTAGCCGCTTTCAAGAAATTTAACATAAGAGCAACTGTTGGAGGAGAGAAAAAGAAAGAAGAAAATAAGACTCGGCTTGACAAACCTAGTTTTTCATGCTCTTCCCAATTTCTTGTATTTAATATGCTTTTCATAGTTGTATTTGAGTCTTGTGTTGTGTGAATTTGTCTAATGATGCACTAAACACTAAATCTAGGGTTTCATTCATAACTTGCCATGAATCTCAATTGATTTGATTTATTTCATTCATGATTATGATCTTATGCTTATTTTACTTAATTAGATGGAATTAAATGTGTTTATAAGATGATCAACTTATTAATTGATTTGTAATCCTAATTTAGAAATCAAAAGAAAAGCTTTAGGGTAAGGAATTGAACTAAGGATGGAGATTTCATGAATATGAATTGAGAAATACCTATTCATCGTAGGTTGTCCTATAGAGTGGTCCTTTATGCATTAATCTTGGCTCAAATTCACATGGAAATATAGGGTTGAGCTGGCTTGGTTTAGTAGATTTGTGAGACAATTCGAAAGATAACTCACAATTATATACGACTCTATACTAGTAAACGGCATAAGTGAATCAAGAATTGATAGAATGAATAGTTGGATCAGTTGAGGGGATTGGTAAGGGATGAATGAACCCTAGATAACCTAATTATTGATTTCTCGACTCTTGACTTGAATTATTGCTTTATTCTTACTTTGGCTTCTATTATTTGACATTCCGTTATTTCTTGGTTTAGATAGGATTAAAAGTGTGATGTTCAAGAGCTTAATATAGTGTTAACGTAGTCTCTGTGGGAACAATACTCTACTCATATTATATTTCTTGTTTGATATGTATACTTGCTTATTTCCTGAGTCGTGGCTAGTAACAGTTAATCACAGCATGAATAGCTAGGTGTCATGTTGAGTAAGAAGATGAGCATGTAGAGGCAGCTTGAACTTTTGATCAAGCTTATATTGCTGAATCTAGTTCAAGAGAACCTCCAAACCCTTCAAAAGAAATAAGAACAAAAACTTCTTCAAGAAAGCTATCCCTAAGTTAAAGAAGACTTAAACTTTTCACTGCAAGAGAAGTAAGCGCAGTGGTCAGAAAAAGGACAAGAGCAATCAGTCATGTTATAATTGTGGCAAACAAGGCAGCTATGCTTGTGAATGTACAAAGCTGAAAAAGATATTGTTTTCTCCTTTGTGTTACAGTTTTGTTTCTAGCATTGTCAAACTCGTTGAATCGAATCCTTTATAAACTCTTGACTCAAGAGTCACGGACCATGTTGCTAGCGATAGAGGAGTTTTTGTCGAATATCGTCGAATCACCATTGATTCGAAGTGGATATATGTAGGAAACAATGCTGGAGTAGAAGTCAAAGGCATTGGTACTTGTAAACTTGTTTTGAAAGGTGGTCATACCTTATTCCTACATGAAGTATTGTACGCACTGGATATTTGATACAACTTATTATCAGTTACTCTCCTTTTCATTTGGGTTTTGATAAGACATGTATCTTTATGGTAGTGATGTAAATATTTATTACGTCACTAAATATGTTGGTTGCACACATCTTTAGATAATTTTTTTGTACTAGATGTAGTACAAAATGATAAAAAATAGATGGTGCTTGCTTTTCTTTGACTGCATCTTCTAGTAAATATCATGTGGATGTAAATGTGTAGCATTTTAGACTTGGCCATATTGGGCAAGAATGAATGAACAGGCTAGCCAAAGAAGGACTTTTGGGCAGTGTCTCGAAAATAGACTTGCCAGTATGTGAGCATTGTCTAGCTAGAAAAGCAATGAGAAAACCATTTATTAAAGGAACCAGAGCAGAACGTCCACTGTAAATAGCCCATTCTGATATATATGGTCCAATCAATGTGAAGGAAAGGCATGAAGCCTCATATTTCATCACTTTTATTGATGATTTTACTCATTTTGGTCATATTTACTTGATCTCTCATAAGTGAGAAGCATTGTATTGCTTTAAACTGTATTTGAATATCGTTGTTAGAATCAACTGGACAAAATGTTTAAATCATTAAGCACAGATTATGGACGTGAGTATCTATTAGATCAATTTAAGGATCTATGTGATGAAAAAGTAATAAAGGGACAACTGAGTATTCCTAGTCATCCGCAACAAAATAGGGTTGCTAAAAGAAGGAATAGAACTCTTATGGACTGCTTAGATCAATGATGACATAAGCAAATTTACATATTAGTCTGGGGAGATGATTTGTCGACGACTGCCTATGTGCTTAACCGTATGCCATCTAAATAAGTTATTTCCACTCCATATGAACTTTGGATAGGTCAAAAACTTGATCTAAGTAATTTGCGTTCCTGGGGGTCTGCAACATAAGTTCACGATCCAAACCATAAATATGGAAATTGGGTCTCAGAGGAAAGATATGTATCTTTATAAGGTACTGTGAACATTCAAAGGGATATGTGTTCATTGGTGAACACACAGATGGAGGTATAACTAAATTAGAATCACGAGATGCCATATTCTTGGGTAATGAATTTCTATTGAGGGGTGAAATTGATAAAGACTTTCTCTTGTATGAAATGCAATTTTGATGAGGTTAGCGTCCCTAGTAGTTCAAATATGAGACAAGAGGAAATTCTTCAATGTCTTGAACCAAGTGGGAGTGAAATGCCATAAAATAACTCAGTTTTGCCAGAAATTCATTTGTGTAGAAGCAAACGTAAAAGTATTTCTTGTTGTTATTTTGAGATTGAGGGAAAAATTTTTATGGTAGCTTTGACAGATGAAAGTAAGCATACAACATTGGAAGAGCACTTTCATCAATAAATAAAGAAGAATGGAAAAGGTCAATGGAAGAATAATTGGAGTCAATGAAAACAAATAATGTTTGGGTTTTGCTTGAACTACTTCTAGAGCACAAAGCCATTAGCAAAAAATGGGTTGCAAAGTTAAAAAGAAGGCAGATGGATCTATTAATAGATTCAAAGAACGTTTACTGGCTAAGGGATATACTCAACAAGAGGGTATAAAGCTTAACAAGAAAATTTTTTTCTTGTTGTGAGATTTGCTTCAAATGACCTTGGATATTGTTTCCTATTTGGATTCGGAATTGCACCAAATGGATGTTAAAAATGCTTTTCTCAATGGAGAATTTGATGAAGAAATCTACATGCAACAACCTATAGGTTTCATTATTGAAGATCAGGAGCGCAAAGTTTGCAAGTTTCAGAGATCTATTTATGGCCTTAATCAATAATCCATACAATGGTATTTTCGTTTCCATCAAGCACAATTTATTATGGGTTTATGATGATTGATGAAGACCATTATGTATCTATAAAGAAGTTTGATGACAACTTTGATATATTTTCACTTTATGTGAATGATATTCTATTGGTTGGAAACAACATATGTGTTGTTATTTCCATTAAAGAATGGTTATATTTGAATGTTGAAGTAAATGATATGGGTGAAGCGGCATATATTTTTGGAGTGAAAATCCCAAGAGAATGTTCAAAGAAGTTTCTTTCTCTAATTCACAGAAGCCTTACATTTTGAAAGTTCTTGGATGATTTTATATGCAAGATTGTAAATTAATTGACACACCAATTGCTAAGGTGATCTCATTGTAAAGAAATATGTCCTGAGACTCCAGAACAATTAAAGAAATATGGAAAGAGTTCCATATAAAAGTGCCATTAGAAGTTTAATGTATACCTTGATGTGCACTCATCCTGACATTAGCAATGCAGTCGGTATCGTAAGCTGATATCAATCAAATCCTAGTCTACTCATTGGCGGGCAATGAAATGGATAATGAGATATCTCAAATGTACCTCCAATTATACCATATGCTATTAGGGAAGTGATTTACAATTGGTATGTTACTTTGATGCAAATTGGAATGGCGACCTAGATGAATGAAAATCCACGTCAAGATATGTTTTCTAATGGCGCCATATTTTGGAGTGGCAAGAAACAAACATGCATAGCAATGTCTACCATAGAGGCCGCGTTTGTGGTATATGCAGCAGTCGTGGACAAGAGGCATCACAATAGATAAGAGGTTTAGTGACAAGAATAATTGTAATTGAACCACAAGAAGTTGTCACTGAAAATTTAAAGTGATGGTAAAAATTTGTTACTCCGTTGTTACAATAGGTCCATCACTATAGCTCATGGTGACAACTTTCTTAGTGTTGTCATAAATAGGTCAATTTCTGTGACAACTTATCAAAGTTGTCACTAGGAGAGAGACAATCATTGACAACAATAGTCGTTACAATATCTATATAAAATTGTCACTAATATAAAAAAGTTGTCACATACAACCCATATGAGTGACAATGTGATTAGTTATGTGACAACCTTAGAGTTGTCACTAACAAAGATACTGTTTTTTGGAACCTTCTATCCCCCAATCAATCACCCTTCGTAGGAGTCCTCTATACAACATCAATAATGAAATTCATATTTTTCTTAAAAAGTAAAGTAACAAGATAGATGCCAAATATTAAATCGAACTACAACATAGTATACACTAAAAACAGCAATACTTTTCCAACTCCACGACAAAATAAAAGGTCCATTACAAGCTTACAAGTTGTTGTAAACATGCCATCAATGTAGCCATATGACAAAGTTGAGTTCAAGACAATGAAAACTTTAAAAAGCATCTAAAAGAAAATTTTGTACCATGCTAGAAATGATGTCATTTGAAAGTGCTATGCACAAACATCAACTAATGTACTGGGTCCAATTGTCCTTCCGATCACACTAATATAGAAACAAGAGCTTCAATCTTCCTGCAAAGAATGACATACTCAATGGTTTAGCCTTCCAAAAACTACAAGCCAAACAACAATGCCATGAATAATAAAGTAAAAGAACGAGCAAGGAAACATAATAGGCATACTAATGGAAATATTGCTGTGACCGATAAAATATGAACACATTTTGCAGTTTTCTAAAAGGAGCATGTGAGCCTTGATAAGAACCAGTTCTAAATATTAATATTTTTCTCATGTTTCCAGGTAGTAAGTAAGAAAATACATCTATATAGAGCAAGAGAAATGAAAAGACTTTCAATCAAAAAAATCAATCCAACAACTCTAGTGGTCATAGTAGCCCTTTGATGAAATGATAATAGGCAAGGCTTATTCAAGGTGAACAATCACGCGTGATTTTATTTTTTAACCAAGAATAACCTGATGAATTTAAAAAAAATCCTTATTGGTGATAAACTTTATTAGAGATACGAATATGGACAAAAGGAAAATGTCTACTTCCTCTTCATTTGGGCTGGTTACTCGTTGAGCTATATGAAGTATCCACCGCTATGGCTAAAAGCCCACTGAAAGTAAGCAAGCTACTGTCATGAAAACCCAACTAAAAAAAGAAGTAACAAAAATTTTAGTTCTGACAAAGGAAGAGAGAAAGTGATTGTGCTATTTCCTCGAGCTACTGAATAGCTTTCCATTTTCGATGCTACATGGCAAAGCAATTATTTGGAGGGTAAAGCAAAAACACATGCTGAAATCTCCGTAAACTCATCCATTGCTAAAATATGCAAAAAAAGAATATCAATGCTACTATAATATAAGAAACACCATCCTAGACAAAATAGGAAAAACAAATCATGCTTCAAAGCAAGAAAACGAGAATATTATGATATGTCATGGTAATAAACATGTACAAATTAGCACACGAGTCCAGCATGGAAAAGATATCCCTCCTCCTTCCCTAGAGGTAAATGTGAATATCTAAACAAGTGTGACAATGTAGTCAGTTTCAAATGAAAAAACCAGAACGGAGGTACTGGATCCATTACAATAAGTTATTGAGTAGAAAGGATAGGAATAATGACCACAATTATGAGGTGTATGATCCAAAACAAAATAGATGATAAAAACTATCGGGCCAAATTGGCAGCCAAAGGGTGATACTGATGACCAGCTGAAACTTAACATCGAGACCACAAGGGTTGTGCTGATATAAAAAAGTTGAACCCTGTCTGCAAGGGCAGGCCCATGAGCTACATGTCTGTGATAAAAGAAGGCAAAAGAAGGCAAAATCTTAGAAGGCAAAAGAAGGACATGAAGCAATCTTGGTAATAGGACCACAAGGGTAAAAGCAGTTAGAGGGAACAATTGAAGTATTTGAAATCATAACTCATGCAATGCAGTTACCAGACTGGGAATAGAAAGGCGAGACATGCAAAAAAGTGAGGACATAGAAAAAAACTACTTACATCTGAACAACAAATAAGAGATAAAGGGAAAAAGTGCTTTCTAGAATAGGTCTTGGGGATTTTAGGTTAAGATTAGTCAGTCATCGATCGTCGATCTCTGAAATTGCAGCCGTAACTGATTTAGGAACTATTGTTTTGTTCTTCCTAGAAACAATCAGTAGTTTTAGTCATGTTTTGTGATGTATCAACTTGCATCAATGTTATACATTGTTTTAGTTAAATCATTTTCTTCGATTCTAATAGTAAGCCTTTTTCGAACATTTTTTAATTTGTGCACTAATTTTAAGTCTCTGAGTTCAATCTAGGTATACGAACAATAATTGTTGAGAAGTCAAAATTCCTGTGATGGTGCACTCAAAATTTGATTCACAAAGAAAACGACATGCTCTTGAAAGATAGGAACGACACATTTGCATGAACAAAGTTTTCTCACGCCTGGTGGGACAATGTTAAAATTAAAAAATGGTGAAGGATAAGGATTCAGTCAAGGAAAGTCTTGATTTTTGAGGAAAGCATTTCAAAAGAAAGTAAAATAGAGTATTATGTGTCATTAGGCAGTCAGGTAGTCCCCGCAGATGATATGGTGTCAAAGTCTCTTATTGAGAAAATCTTCGAGGTAATGTCGAGTGCAATTCAAAATAGCTGGGTCGTGGTAAGAGAGGACATGGCCAAAGAGGCCACAAGAGAAGACTTTGAGTTAAAATTGATGATCGAAAAAGTGAGGCAAGAAAGTTCAGCCAAAAGGGGCTTAGGTGAGAAGGTATTGATAGAAGTAAGCCTAAAGCTAAATGAAAGCAATAGGGTAACTCATAATCTTGGCCAGGCAGTTAACGAGATATGCCAAAGATGTACTTCAGACAGTCACGCCAATCACCTTGATATAGGCATGAAGAGGATGAGCGCAGCCACAAACTTGTTGATAATGTGGTGCTTGTTGGTCCCAAAGCAACCTAAGAGGGGGGTGAATTAGGTTTGTTAAAAATTACTTTGAGAAATATTGAGATTTTCAAATTTAAATGCAGATATAACAAAATCAATAGAACAGTAAAGTAAAGAGAGAATAAATTAAACAATCAATACTTCCAAGCTAGCAAGCTTGAAGTATCAAATCTCTTGAATGCTTCACACGCTTGGGCAGCCAATAATCTTTACAAAGTTGGGAAGTTCTTGCTCACACTAAAACTCTTTTAGTTGAGCCAAGAATCTTACTTACAACGACACTTTCATACAAGATTATCACTCCACTCAAAGTTGAATTTCACTCACAATTTGCACACTAATACAACAAAGCACTATAGTCAATTTGCACTCAAATTGCTCTTTTCTAAGGCTTGTATTCAATGTATTAGATTATTTTTTCTAGTTCTTAAAGCACCTATTTATAAGAGCAATAAATAGTGGTTTCAACTACTTCCTAACGGCTAAATAATAAATGCACAAAAAACAGCCGTTGGGGTTTCGGACGTCCGAGTCGTATTGAATGCGTCCGAGGCGTCCGATCTTCTTTTTCGCTTTGTTGAGGAGCTTCGTTCACGTCGTGCATGCGTCCGTTCCTTCGTCTGACAGAGGTTTCGGACTTGAGATGAGCGTCCTTATACAGAGGCTAGATGTGTATCCCATTCTTCCTGCCAGTTCGTTCAGACGATGCAATGCGTCCGAGGAGTTTTGACCTAGTTCGGACGGTTCTCTGTGTCCGAAAGATTGTTTCTGCAAAAGCTTGTTTACAGAGTTAAGTGTTTATGTCATCATCAAAATAAGGTTTGGAAAACATCAATCTCCCCCTTTTTGATGATGACAAACCTTTATGTAAAAACAATTGGATATGACTAATCAATTTGCAATATATCACAATTGAATATCAATCATCAAAGCACGAACAGTATAGAGAAGACTACTCCCCCTTTTGACATTAATAAAAAAGACTCCCCCTTAGATCATGCAAGTAGTTTGACAAAAATATATCACAATTTAATATCAATCATCAAAGCACAATAGTATAGAGAAGACTACTCCCCCTTTTGACATCAATCAAAAAGACTCTCCCTTAGATCATGCAAGTAGTTTGACAAAAATTGAACAAGCTTCATATATCCAACTGAAAAGTTTAAAGGTGCTAGAGTCAAAGAAATACACAACCAAGCCATAGAAATTTTGAAAACCAAAAGAAATGCTGAAAGGGTAAACAAAATACAAATGTGAAAAGAACTAATATGAGTCATTGCGCTTCTTGGAGTGCTTTTCAGTCTATTGTCATTTGGATGAAACATCTTCAGCAGTGGCTTCACTGTCATCCTCTTCTCCACTGCGACGTTGCATGATGAAGTCAAACGTGTCGTCAACATCCTCATCATCGTCGTCATCGTCATCGGCAGCTCCTTGAGCAGTTTCTGCTTTTTTTCATCCAAATGTGTATAGACTTCAGGTTCATCACAGTCAGAAGATGACTCAAGTGGATTCTTGGGACTGAATGGTTAGCAAATTGAACCTGTAGCCGAAGTCACAATTTACAAAACTTCCAGTTTTCGTTTGTTAATCATTTGACGAGTTTCAAGTCGCTTTAACTTACGATTTGTGCGACGTTGAAATGAACTGACTCAGTGTTCAGAGAGGTGAGAAGTCCACTGACATGTCAAAGAACCTGGTTCAGATGTAAGTAGAGGTGAGACATGAGGAGTAGGAGAATGAGGAATAGCAAAACTTAGTGTCTTTGAGCATGGGATTGTGACTGTGCAAGTTGCAGTAGAAATGAAGTAGTTAGCCATTGATCGTTGAAAAAACAGAGGCCTTTGCGTTCAATGTATGATTTGTTAAAATAAGGAGGATATTGTTTGTTTCCGCTGAAAGGAATGTTGAGGAAATCAAAAATTTTGGTGAGAAATTTGCCTAAAAGAATGTTTCTTCGGGTATCAGTAAGAAACAAGAGTTCCCATAGGGAACAAAAGAGATACCCAAAATCAAGAGGAATACCCTGAAAACACAAAAAAATTAAGTAAAGTTGCATTTTTCCGGGCTCAGTACGATGCCCGTCAGTTGGCAATACAGATTTGTGACAAGAGTGTACAGAATATTGAGTTCAGGAGCGAGTAATGTAGTTTTGGCTTCCGAGGCCTGTTTAAAATGGATGTTAAAAATAGCACTAACTTCATCGATATCAAACTGAGTATCATCAGCAGGCCATTTGTCTAACGAAAAGAAATAGGAAAAATCAAAGTGGGGTTTGAGACTTCACATTCAAAATGGTGTTAATGATGTTTGATGAAATCTCAAGATCGGTGTGTTAACACGAGAAATGAGAGAGCAGTAAGAGGGCCTTTCCGAAGATTGGCCGTGAATGAAGCACCATGTCATGATAAATCGATGAAGTTAGTGCACAAGATGACCCCAATTTTGTTTTTCAAAACAAGATTTGATAATGGGAAGATCTTATATTCATCAATTAGACTATGAGAAGTAGGACGTTGAACGATTATAGATTTACTTAAAAGGGACGTATACCGTTCGGATGCCTTGGCATCGATAAATTTTGATAAGATTGGATTGGTGGATCCAATTTGAGGATTAGCTTATGATTCTCCTCAAATTTGTAGAAAAAAGGAGTAGCTATTTCAACCGTTTTTGGTTGCACATCTAGATTTCACCATTGTGATGGAAGAAAAGGAAAAGAAGAGAAAATTGAAATTTTTGAGGATTGGTGAGAATTTGAGGAAATGAGATGGTGAATGGGGAAAATTGGATGTGATTTAGGTGAGAAGGGATTTGGGTAGGACAATTTTCCAATCAATTTTGGAAGAGAGAGTGGGAATTTGGTGGGGATGATGGAGAGACAAATTTCGCCTAGAGGGTTTTCGGGGGAGGTTTTAAGTCCGACCTGGGGAAGATGGACAGTTTTAATCAAACAGGGGCACCTGTCTCGGACACATCTACGTTACATATTAGATGTGACGGTTCTGAAAGTCAAGAACGGACGGCCAAGGAGGAGCCAATGCGTCAAGTTCTTTCGACGATGATGCGCGTCCGGAAGATTTCCAGAGAGTTTGGTAAAAAAAAGATTAATGTTCGGACGATTATGATCGTCCGAGAAGTAACAGAAGCTTTCGGACGATCCAGAGCGTCCGAAAGAAAAATTGTTCGGACGAATAAGTGCGTCCGAACTATGAACCTATGCCAAATTTATCTGTAAGACCCCCAAACATTTTCTGAGTAATTCAAAGCGATCTAGAGCTAAGGGTTTTGTAAAAATATCAGCTAATTGATCTGAAGTAGGCACAAAATCAACACGAATTTCCTTTTTACAAACGAGGTCTCTAATGAAATGATGCTTAAATCAATGTGTTTGGTTTGAGAGTGCATAACAGGATTTTTTGTGAGATTAATTGCACTAGTGTTGTCACACAATATAGAAACACAATCAAAAGACACCAAAATCTCTCAAAGTTGTTTTTTGACAGTGATCCAAAGCCTCTTCATTAGATACAAATACAAAACCCTTATGTGCTAGATTTCAATCTTAGAAGGATCACATCTTTTGTTTTTGTTAAAAGGAGCTTTAGATAATGTAAAGGGTACAATCTACTTTTCTATCAATTTGACATCCAAGAAAGTCGCAGACGAATAACTAATCAAGTCAAATGAAGAGGACTTTGGATACCACAGACCAAAATCCATTGAACCCTTTAGGTATCTAAAAATCCTTTTAACAGCTATCAAATGCGATTCTTTAGGGCAAGATTGAAATCTAGCACATAAACAAACAACATACATGATATCTGGTCTACTGGCAGTTAAGTAAAAGTAGACTTCCGATCATACCTCTATAGTGTTTTTCATCAATGTGTATTTCCTTCTTCGTCTTTTGTAAGTTTGGTTGAATGGCACATTGGCGTGCCAACTTGTTTGCAATCTTCCATACCAAATCGTTTGAGTAGCTCCCTTGTGTACTTGATGCCATTTGTGTAATAAACGTTCCTTCCTTAGTTTGATGAACATGTAATCCGAGGAAAAATTGCAACTTGCCCATCATACTCATCTCAAACTCTTCTTTGCATTAAATGTGAAAAATCCTTATACAAACTTTCATGTGTATGCTCCAAAGGTAATATCATCAACATAAATTTGAACGGATTAACAAATGATTTGAATCCGTTTTTGTAAAAAGAATGGTATCAACTACACCTCTTTTGAATCCATTTTCTATCAAGAACCCACTTAATCTTTCATACCAAGCTCTTGGAGCTTGTTTCAAACCATATAAAGCTTTGGAGAGTTTGAAAACATAGTTTGGAAGATTTTTATTTTCAAAGCCAGGAGGTTGTTCGACGAAAACTTCTTGGTCGATAAAACCATTTAAAAATGCACTTTTGACATCCATTTTAAATAATTTGAAATTATTGAAACATGCAAATGCAAGAAACATGCGAATGGATTCTAATCTAGCCACGGGTGCAAAGGTTTCAAACGTTATGATTTCACCTTTGTCATTTAATTTGTTTCTAAAAACCCATTTAGTACCAATAACGGGATGAGAAGAAGGTCTTTCAACGAAGGTCCATACTTTATTTTTCTCAAATTCACTAAGTTCATCTTGCATAGCTTTAACCCAAGATTTATCACTCAAAGCAACATCTATATGTTTAGGTTCAATGTGAGAGAGTAATGCACAATTAATATTCAAAGGTTTATGAGAACGAGTAGTTACCCCATCGGATAGATCACCTATGATTAAATCTTGAGGATGACTAGAGACGAATCTCCAAGCTTTCGGAAGATCATTTTGGGCATCCTCATTGTTTTCATCATCAATTTGATGGTTGTTGACATCAACGCTTGATGTAATCTCTTGATGATCTTCATGAATAACGAGCTTTTCGAGCTCCTTTAAAATACCTACATCTTCATCTTCACCATCTGTAAATTCTTTGAGATAACATCATTAGTTTCATAAAATGTAACATGCACAACTTCTTCAATCAAAAGCGTTCTTCTATTGTAAACTTGGTATGCTTTCTTGTCACTAGAATATCCTAGAAAAATTCCTTCATCCGATTTTTTGTCAAATTTTCCAAGGTTTTCTTTGATTTTTAAAATAAAGCATTTGCAACCAAAAACTTTGAAATAGCTCACAACGGGTTTTCTACAAAAAAGGAGTTCATTAATTGTGTTTTACTCTCTCACATTGAACCTAAACATATAGATGTTGCTTTGAGTGATAAGCCTTGGGTTAACCGCCTGTCTCTTATACACATCTAGATGTCCCATTGTCTAATCTTAGTACTGATTAGTGCTGTCTCTCCTATGACATCTTTTTTGTGGATATTCTACAGGAGGACTCTAACAACCGAAAACTCATGAAAGATACCGTTGTGATCACAAAAGTCAGAAAAACCCCCAAATTTAAATTCGGCACCATTGTCACTCCTTAAGAGAAGAACAATTTTTGTATCCAATAAGTTGTGAATTTTGGAAAACAATTTTAAAATTTTTCAAATATTTCATTTTTGTGAACAAGAAATAATACCCAAGTGAACCTAGAATAGTCATCTACGATAACAAATGCATATTTGCAACCACCTAGACTAGCATATTGAGTAGGTCCAAATAAGTCTAAATGCAACAATTCTAAAGGTTTATGAGTAGACACAAAATTCTTTGGTTTAAAATAAACTTTGATTTGTTTACCAAATTGGCATGCATCACAAATTAGATTAGAGACAGACTCATTATGCACATCAGTTTGGCAAACCTCTTACCAAATCTTTCTTGGCAAGTTTTTCAATCAAATCCATATTAAAATGACAAAGTCTTCTATGCCAAAGCCATGGATCATCTATGGAAGCGGTAAGACATTTTACATTGCTATTGCTAATTTTATCAAGATGAATCACATACACATCATTGTGCCTAGTGCCCTTGAATAAAACAACATGATTTTTATCTAAAGGATAAGACATTCATGCTTGGTAAAAAATACATATAAATTTTTGTCACAAAGTTGACCAACACTTAATAAATTATAGTTCAAATTATCAACAAGAAGAACATTCTTAATCAGGGTTTCACCATTTTTACCTACATCACCGATGCCGATTGATTTTGCTTTATTGTTATCTCCAAAAGTGACTTTTCCACTGTTTTTGGATGTGAGATTTGTGAAGAAAGAAGCATCACCCGTCATGTGCCTTGAACATCCACTATCTATGAACCACTTAGCATTGTTGGTGATGTTATGTACCTACACAATAAATCAATTGATAACTTTTGGTACCCATGTTTTCTTGGGTCCATTTGAGTTAATGAAATTGCTTTCGATCCATGCAACTTTCATTCCAAGTTTTTCATTCTTCTTGACATAACACATATTTTTAACACGTCCATGTTGTTGGCAATATCTACAAATAATGCTTTTATTACCATACAAAGATGATTTTGGTTTTACAATATAAGGTACATAAGTCATCCCTTCTAAACATGACAAAATTTTTGTTGATAGCTCTATTTCTATTTCTTTTCATATCAACAATATTTTCTTTCTTTCTAATTAGGAGAGCATTCAAATCATCCATTCTTTTCTTCAACGAGGCTTGTTCTTCCTTGACCTTTGATCTCACATGCATTCTTTTTTCAAATCATGATTTTCTTGTGATAGCCTATTGTTTTCATTCACAAGTTTAGAGTTAGCATTCAATAAAGCATTTGACTTTTTAACTAACTCCTTATTTCTAGCATATGATTCCTTTAAGCTATCATGCAATTTCAAAATGAAAGCTTCAAGATCATCTTCATCATTTTCATTGTTGGAGTCATAGTTAGAATTTACCTCATCATCTCCAATGGCCATAAAGGCCATTTGTGCCGACTCCATTTCTTCTTCAATTTCTCCTTCGGAGTTGCAATCATCCCATGTGATTTGAAAGTTATTGAATCTCGATTTTCTTCCTCCTTCTTTTTCTGGGTTGGAAGGACACTCATTTGCAAAATGCCCGAGTTGACCGCATTCAAAGCATTTTTCATTTTGCTTCTTCATTTCAAGCCTTGACTTGCCTTTGAAATTATTTGAGTTTGTAGCTCCGCCTCCTCTCATTCTTCGTTTGTTGATGTAATGTTTAAGAAATCCTTTGGTGATGAGTGCAAGATCTCCTTCATCAAGATCTTCATCTTCTAGATTGATGGAGCTGTTTTCATCTTCTTCTTGAGAGGTCTTTAGAGCAATGCTCCTTCTTTGCCTTGCTTCTTCATCATCCACTACTTTAGCCTTTAACTTCAATTCATAAGATGTAAGAGAATTGATTAGCGATTCAATAGGCATTAAATTTAAATTCTTGGCTTCCTCTATAGCAGTAGTTTTGGCATCCCATTCTTTGGATAGAGCATTTAGGATTTTTCTTTTTTTTTTCACCCAAAGAGTACTCCTTACCCAAGGCTTCAAGATCCTTTATAATGTCATTGAACCTACAGTACATTTTGTCAATGTTCTCCTGTGGTTCCATCTTGAAGGACTCATACTTGGCAACAAGTAAGGATTTCTTTTGCTCACGAACATCGCCGCTCCCTTCATGGATTTCCTTCAATTTATCCCAGATTTCTTTAGCAGAAATGCATCCCTTCACACGAGTTGATTCATTTGCATCCAAGGCATTATACATTCATGGCTTTTGCATTTAGCGTCAAGTTTGCCTTGTCTTGTGGAGTGAGCTCATCCCTTGTCTTTTCTCTTCTTCTATTTGTGTGATCATCAATGATAGAAGCTTCAAATGGACCTTCATTGACAACATACCACAAATCAATGTCAATAGATTGCAAAAATATTTTCATTTTATCTCTCCAACTAATAAAATTTGCCCCATTAAACATGGGGGGCCTAGTAAAGGATTGGCCCTCAAAAAACAGAGCATTGTTGGTTGCCATGTTTCTTTACTGAATTTGTGTATAAGAATTTAGTATGTATATCTTGTTTGTTTAAATGAATCTTAGTCCCAAAGCAACCTAAGAGGGGGGTGAATTAGGTTTGTTAAAAATTACTTTGAGAAATATTGAGATTTTCAAATTTAAATGCAGATATAACAAAATCAATAGAATAGTAAAGTAAAGAGAGAATAAATTAAACAATCAATACTTCCAAGCTAGCAAGCTTGAAATATCAAATCTCTTGAATGCTTCACACGCTTGGGGAGCCAATAATCTTTACAAAGTTGGGAAGTTCTTGCTCACACTAAAACTCTTTTAGTTGAGCCAAGAATCTTACTTACAACCACACTTTCATACAAGATTATCACTCCACTCAAAGTTGAATTTCACTCACAATTTGCACACTAATACAACAAAGCACTATAGTCAATTTGCACTCAAATTGCTCTTTTCTAAGGCTTGTATTCAATGTATTAGATTATTTTTTCTAGTTCTTAAAGCACCTATTTATAAGAGCAATAAATAGTGGTTTCAACTACTTCCTAACGGCTAAGTAATAAATGCATCAAAAATAGCCGGGGGGTTTCGGACGTCCGAGGAGGATTGAGTGCGTCCGAGAAAGCATCCGATCTTCTTTTAGTTTTGTTGAGAGGCTTCGTTCGGACGTCTGTGCATGCGTCCGGTCCTTCGTCTGACAGAGATTTTGGACAGTCCTGAGTGTCCGAAAGATAGGCAGTAGGATCCCATTCTTCCTGCTAGTTCGTTCGGACGATGCAATGCGTCCGAAGAGTTTTGACCTAGTTCAGACGGTCTGTGCATCCGAAAGATCTGTTCCTGCAAAAGCTTGTTTTACAGAGTTAAGTGTTTATGTCATCATCAAAATAAGGTTTGGAAAACATCAGTGTCGAATCTAGTCACGATTGTGACAGTTGAAAAAGGAGAGACTTCTAAAATTGTAGCCCAAGGAACACCCTTGGGGCTGTAACCAGGTTATGCCATAGATAGTCTGTCTGACAGTGAGTCCAGTGCCAAGGGATCAAACAACTTGTATTCGACAATCTGGCCTTTATGGGGAATGGATCTACATTAGAAATAGCATCAGAAAAAGAAGGAATACAACAAAACTCTAATGTTGGCTCAAATAATCGACCTGTTATAGCCATCGACTATCAAGCTCACGCTGAATCGATGGCACCAAATACGTGGGCTATTAGGGACTGTTGGTTAGGATTTGTGGTTTTTCTACCCATTAGGGATAAAAAATGAATAATGTACACTAACACGGTCAGGTTGCATAATTTTCAGACACGATCAGGTTGCATAATTTTCAGAATATACCAAATCGAGAATGGTCTACATAACTGTTGTACATTCCCTGTTTAATGAGAAATGAAGAAAACCCTACTGGCGGCAAATGAAGGAAACGTCGAAGAGGCAGGTAGCTTTTTCGATCAGAAGAGGAGATGTGGGACCGTTTCCCAAGACATTGAAGGAATAATTAGGATGATCGCAAAATGGATAGCAATCACAAGAATGAAATAAGAGAGCCATGGGAGCTAATAGTTGACGACAATCTCGACCAAGGGTCAAGGATATAGTATATAGGACCATGGGAGAAGCCAACTATCCCAGGGAACGTATAGGGTACAGAGAGTCTTGTCCAGAGTGGATTGATTAGACTTATGAGTTTCTAAGAGGATTTTGATTCCTAGACATTACCAAATTTTTAGGGAATGAACAGAATTCATTGTCCGATTGAATCTGCTTGTTATTGGATGCTGTATAGGAATCCATGGCTTTTCCTTTCCAAAGGTTCATTCCGTACTCAAATGTGGAACACATCGGCTGTTTCACTATACAATGTGGTGAGGTAAGTAACCATGATTTTCTTAAGCTGAGGTTGTTCCCTTATTATTTAACTGGGACAACATTTGAGTGGTATACTAGATTATCACCAGATTCCATTGAAGAGTGGCATAGGAAAGAAGTTTTCACAAATCAAAAGACAATTCACAATCGTCGGTATAAGAGAGGTTGTACACTCTTAGATTGTATAAAGAGCAGAAGAAATGGCTAGTCAGTACATGGAAAGGTTTTCAAAATTGCTAGAATGAGGTGTAATAAGGATACTAGAAGAAGAATTTGTTGCCACTGCTTTAGTATGCATAAGGATTTTGAACCAGTGAAACACTTTGAACGTAGGACATTCAGGGATTTTTTCGAGTTGGCTAACAGGGTTGGCAACTTTGAAAACTTTCACCAATGAGAGACTGAGATAAAGGCTACCCAGGAAGAACTTGTTGTACAAGGAATCAGATAATGAAGTTTCTTTTGTACAATGGGGCAAAGTGAAGTGATTCAGTTCGAAGAAGTTGACGTAGCAGAAATTGTGGGAAAGAATCCTTTCACTTGCAAGGCATTGATGCTATCGAAGTCTCAGCAACACTTGATATAGTCAATAGCAACAGTTCCGAAGAAGTGACCTGCTGATGCAGATCGAAGGTACAGACGTTACCTACCTAGATGCCATATTTGAGCATTCGAGGGCCGAGGTTAGGATTAGTTTTCCTAAGAATTATAAACATCCCTTGGCACAAAAAAATCAAGATAGCAGAAGTTTAGCAAATATCATGGTAGTCGGTCATACTCGACCAATAACTGCTTGGAGTTTAGAAACTTTGTACAAAATGCAATTGAGAAGGGTTTATTACAGTTCGGGAAAGAAAAGAAATTGCTACTGAAGTAGAGAAAAACCCTTTCCAAAGTGTAATGGGTGTTAACATGGTGACTATCGAGGTGCTCTCTGGTAATAAATCTAGGAGCACACTAGAACAAAGAGATAATCCCAAGCATGTTCGAATCATCAGATGGAGATGTTCAGATGAGCATCGATGCAACCATTTTCTTTCTTGGTTAGAGCAGGGATTAGTCTCTATATCTGAAGTTAATAAATGTGATAACGATACGGTTGTTTCAAGAAACGATAGAACAGGAGAGACTGAATCGATTACTTTAGTCATTGATGGTAAACCCTTGACATGGATCAGGAAGAAACAAGTTCCAGAGGGTAGTCACAATAAGCAAAATGAGACAACCATGTGAAGCGTAGATCCTATGGATAGTCTTCGACTTTGAAAGAGGCCATGCAATTGTTAATATGGCTACTGACGGTTGAGTCTATCGATAGGTCAAGTGCCCATTCCAGATTCAGTTACCGAGATCAAAGGCTCGTATGATGCAATACATAGGGAAAGACCACCAATAAGGATCTTTCGATGAGCTCATGGTCAGATGACAACTAGGGAAAGCCATGTATACAAAAAATTTGGTGGACCTAGATATGTCGAATACAAGAGAGTCGATGTTGTGAGAGAGTGCCACTTCGCAAAACAACAGTGGGATGGAAAAGAAGACTTACCTCAATGTACGAAGTATAGACCGAGGATGGTTAGACCTGCGATTCCTAAGAGAGAGAGCATCGCTTAGCAAAACAGCGGTGGGATGGAAGCAATATTAAAAAATGATAGAAAAAGAGGCAAAAGAGTCGAGGAATAAGTGGGTTTATCGAAGAAAAGTAGAATCAAAGATCAAAAAGATAAAGATGAATCGGTCAAAGGGTCCAAGAAGCTAGATTCATTGGAAAGCAGGCCAATGATAAGAGACAGACCGTGGTCAAAATCGATGATTTGGAACCTATGTTGATGGCATGGTTGTAGCTTTACCAATGAATTTCATGCTGGATAGAGACCATCCATACTTTGAAGGAGAACAAGAGGAATCAGACTCCTTAGCTGTAGCGAAAATATTGTTTGCCGAGAAGGAGAAAGAGGTTGAAGTTTCTACATCAATAGGAATCGATGAATTCGAGGATAGGGATGCAAGAATTGGCTTGGCTCAGGTGATGAAAATGCACTGTCTAATTTCTTTTGGCTTTACATAACCTTCTCGGGTTTGGCTTTGCCTAGGTGATGAGGGTCACTAGCAGGTTTTATTGCATAGCAATTAGCTGTTCCAAAATTGCTTATAATGCTAAAAACAAGGTCTTCTTCCTAAATTAGATGCTGGGCAAATCTTCCCTCGAAATGCCAAAGAACTAAAATAAGATCATAATTAGTGCTAGATTTTATATGTCATTTACTACGTTTTTATGTGTTGTAAGCAAGATTTGAGTTATTATTGAGCTTAATTTGGTTATTCTTAATTTTTGTAGGGTTAAAGTGAAAAAGAGCTGAAAAAGATGAAAAAAGATGAAAGAAAATGCTAATACAAAAGATGGCATGAATGAGCATGAAGCCATTTTGGATGCTGTTTCATATTTCAAGCATAACTTTCGAGTCCAAGCTCTAATTGAGATGATTTTGGATGATTTGGAAATATATTGAAGAGTTCTACAACTTTTATGTTTTGATTTTTGCCAGATTCTATAGGTATCTTATTCAAAATTGCAAAGTTGGAAAATGTGCACCTGCGAGGAGTGATTCTAACACGATTTGGTAGATTGAGTATAAAGTTCTGATCTGAATTCCAATTGAGTTGATTTATGATTTTTGGGAAAGCTAAGACACAGACCTACAACTTTTATGTTTTGAGTTTTCCCAAATTCCAAAAGTATCAAGGTCAAAATCGAAGTCAAAAGTTATGGTCCAGCGCACATGCGCTGCGTTGGTGCAGTGCATGTGCACTGTGACCAGAGGAAGAATTTTGAGCTTTGCCTAGGGCTCACATGCACCCAAAACGGGCAGCGCATGTGCTCCCGAAGTAGCAGTATTGCGTATTTTTGGATTTTTGGCAGATCTCTTCGCCCGGTTGAACTACTTTTTAGCCGATTTCACGTTCTTATCCTTAGACCTTGATTGTAACCCTAATACTCAATATAAATACCCGAAGCAGGGTGAGAAAAAGAGGAGAACACTTTTAAAATCACGTTTAGCTAGGGTTTTCAGCAGATAAATTCTTCTTTATTCTTTCATGGCACTTAGTGCCTAAAACCTTTTCTACTATGTTGTGAGACTTCTTGTGCTTGAATTTATTCAATTATATCTCAAGTATTGATTATTTTCTGTAATTAATTTTGAGATTGTTCTTTTTAACTTGTTATTGCTGTAGAATAATTAAGTTATTGGAATTAATCTACTGCTAGATTGTTTTAGCCGCGTGTGATTAATTTAACATATGGGAAGCATTTATGTGCTAAGCCCTGTCTCTTATGTACATCTAGAGCTGTATAAGAGACAGATTTAATCCATTCACTGCATCAAATTATGTTTAATAAGCCTAATTGTTCTTGTTGATTTAAAAACTTCTATTAATTAATATTTGACGCGTGTCTGGATTAAATTAATAGTTAGGCTTAATTGGATCGCGTGTTAAAAATTAATCAACTTCAGAAAGAAATAAGAATCAACTTTGAATTGAAATTCCGGTTACTTCTTCGATTAGTGCTTGACATGGAAATTAAATTATCTTGTGTGTTAAGGATCCACTAGTAAAATTGTCATGGTGGATATGGCCGAAACCAAGATTTTTCTCAATTGAATTCTCTTTAGTTATTTTATTGTTTTAGTTTTTAGTTTGAAAGCATTCAAAACCCCCCCTCCCCCTTTCTTTTGAGCACAAGAATAAACTCTGTTCTTTGTGGGACGAACTTGACTCACCACTACTACATTATAATTATTGAGGTCAGTTGTTAATTTTGGATGCCTACGATAGCTTTTCAACTTAGCATTTCTACCAACTAACCAAGATTGACAATGGCAAGGGTAAGAAAACGGCCACAAGCAAGGGTGTTAAACAAATATATCAAAAAAATTTGATACATCCAGCAAAAGAAATTGGTCAATCTAGTGGTATCACAATTGTTTTGATTCTTCAAGAGGCAAAGGCTTTGAACATGAGACACGACAAGAAGACCAAATGGATGCCTTGCATGGACAATCCAAGACAGTAGGCAATGAAGCTTTAAATTCGGTGGCCTTAGTTGAAAACCTTGAAGATAGCCGGATTCAGACAAAGGAAGATCAGAATATGCCGTCAACTTCCACGGATCATCCAAATATTTTTGAAATTTCAAATTCAAAAAATTAGGTGGTTGTGATACTGAAGGATATGGTGGACTCGCGGACTTGTTCAAAGCAAGACAACATGTCAAATTCAAAAGATACACTTCCTACAAACGATAAGAAGCTAGGGGTCTACATTTGAAGTCAAATAAAGGCAAAGCTAGTTTGGAGGATAAAGAATCCGTGGAGATAGCAGCTAATGAGGAGCTTCCAGCTAACTCAGTAGAAATAAAATCTCTTGATGTTTCGGAAGGACAACATGAAAAGTCAAAAGATGAACTGGACCTTGTTACGAACACATTTATGGAGAAGTTATTGTCTTGTTTTTTGGAGCTAGACTATCCAGACACTATTAATAAAGAGCCTCTTTCTTTGCAAGAATGAAAAGCTGTTAGCATATTATTAGCAAAAATGCTCCAACAAGTTGAGAGCTATTCCCCAAAACATGACTTCAAAATCCAGAAATTGAGTAGGAAAAATGTGTACATTACTCGGTCACATGCAATGAAAATGAGATTGGCTTCTCAGTCGACCAACATTCTACCTCATTGCTCCAATGATTAAGTTTCTACTATGGAATATAAGGGGGTTTATGAACAAGGCCTGAAACGAAGAATCAAATTGTTAATTTGGTAGAATAATCCTCAATTGGTTTGTCTTATTGAGCCAATAATTGATAATAATTACATTCTTTCTTATGTGTCCAAATTAGAGTTTGCAAACTACATGGCTAACCCTAAAGTTAAAAAATGGCTATTCTGGTCTTACAATCTTATTCTTTCTATCACTTTTGCTACTGACCAAGTGATTCATACTAAGGTGTCCTCTTCATCCCTTCTTAAATGAGATAGTTGGGCATCTTTTATCTATGGTAAGTCCACTAGACAGGAAAGACATACATTGTGGTATTCCATGAGAGCAATGCAAGCCTCGACCTCTTCTTTCCCTTGGATTGTTGGGAGATACTTCAATGTCATATGCTCTTTGGAGGATTACTTGGGGTCATCAACTCCAAATATTAATGTCATGTAGGACTTCAATGATTGTTTGGAAGAATGTGAGCTCTTCAACCTCCTGTTCACTGGCAACAAATTCACTTGGTTTGGGACTAGGAGAGGATTTTCTATCTAGAAGTGTTAGGATCTTCCAGAATACTGTGCAATAGCCTTTTCCAAGATGACTATGATAGAATTTCTTTGGAGCATCTGGCTAAAACATGCTCGGATCACTCTTCTTTAATTTTCTCTTTTGGTTCTTCCATCTTTGCTAGGCCTCGTCAATTTCGGTTTCTAGATATTTGAACCACTCATCCATTGTTTTTGTAAGTGGTGAGGATAAACTGGTCATTACCTTGTGGAGGATAACCTCTTTTCAAGTTAGTTCAAACATCTAAAAGTATGAAGAGACAGTTCTACAATTGATTCGAATTTGATACGAGTTTACTGTCTGAAAGATTGTGAAGGCATTGGAGTTGGAGGTCCGAGACAAGGAAGTTGCCTTTCAAACCAATTCAACAATGGTAGCCCAAATGGAACTCTCTCCCTATAAAGCAAAGTATCTCAGCTTTGGACAATAGGAAAGCTTTCTGGAGATGGAAATCAGGTGTTACATGGTTAATAGAGGGTGATCATAACACAATGTTCTTCCATTCCAATCTTAAGATAGATTGGCTATTTCTAGAATTAAAATTAATGGTGTTTGGACTGACGATATATCTATCATTGAGAATGAAGGCATTGAATTTTTCAACCAATTATTCTTGGCTGAGGAGATTAATAATAAGGATCCCATAGAGCTGGAGATTCCAGTGATGGTCTCTGCAGAAGACAATGACATGCTGATTAAACCTCTTCCTTTAGATGAATTGAAGTTTGTGTTGTTTGGGCTTAGTGCCAATAGTGCTGCAGGAATTGATGAATTCAATGGAGTCTTTTTCACTTTTGTTGGGACATCATCAAGCTAAACCTTTAAGGACTGTCTCTTTTTTTACTAATGGTGTTCCAAAAGGATTTTTCAAATTGACCAGAGGTGTTCATCAAGGGGACCCTATATCTCTACTTCTTTTCATTATAATGACAGCTAGATGTTATACACATCTAGATGTGTATAAGAGACAGCTGGATTTATGCAATACCCAGGAACTGCTTTCCACTCACACATTTAACTTTTGTATGTGATGTTCTTATATTTACCAAAGGAGATTCGCCCTCTTTGAGGAATTTTATGGCAAAAGAGATTCGCCCTCTTTGAAGAATTTTATGGTCTTCTTATCCAAATTTGAAGGGGCTTCTGGACAATTGTTGAGTGGGGAAAATAGTACTTTTTGTGTATCAATAAGGTGTGCAACTAATACGGTAAAGAGAATTAGCTATATTACAGGATTCACAGGGAAAATTTTCTTTTGAACTATCTAGATGCCCTATTTGTAAATTTATGATGAGGAAAATACTTTTCCAGACTTTATTGGAGAAAATTGAAAACAAAATTAGGGGCTAACAAAATAAATTTCTATCACTTATGGGTCATTTGATTTTATTGAAGCACGTTTTAAGTAGTATCCCCGTACATATCTTGTAAGTAATGCAACCTGTAAAAGTAGTATTGAAGGGGCTAGACAGAATTCTATCTAATTTCTTCTGAGGCTCAGGTGATGATGGGTTAAAGAAATATTGGATTTCATGCAAGACCATTTGTCAACCATTTCACTGCAATGGATTGGATATTTATTCAGTCCAGGATTTTTCCAAGGGTTTTGCAATGAAGCATTGATGGAACTTTAGAAAGGGAAATCCCAGTCTACTGGTCTAATTTCCTTAAGGCAAGGTATTTGAGTAAAGAAGACCATCTAGCTATAGTCACTTGTAGAGGTTGAATTTCAGCTACATAGAGGGAAATGTTCTCAGTTAGAGATGAGGTGGATGAATTTAGAGAGACTTCATGAAGGATGCATGTCTTTTTAGTATGATAATTGAACTATTAAGGGACCATTATACATGATAGGTCTTGGATGTTTCTCGCCCTCACTTAAAGAGGGCTGATCCTTGTGACGCGCATGCATGGAATCTCTTAGTTTTTTATGTCTCTTCAATGGCCAATTTGGATGTAATCAAAGCTACTATGGAGGAAGTTTTCTTGCTAACTAGCCAAGAGGAGGATACTTGTTTGGACCCCTAACTCCTATGGGCAACTCTCCATTTCATCTTGCATTTGCATGAACATAACCTGCACTTTTCTTTGGTCTAGAAAGATAATTTGGGATACAAGAATTCCACTGAAGATCTCTATATTTATGTGGAAACTGCTCAATTCAAAGCTCCCTACGGATGATGTTTTACGTAAGATTGGTTTTTGTTTGGCCTCAAAGTGTGATATGTGCAGCAATCAGGAAACTTTGAGCCATATCTTTGTCAGTTGTGAAGTGGCCAGAGAGGTTTAGGTCTTCTTTGAGCGATTCTTTGAAATTCGGTATCATTATGAGGATTCTTGGTAGCTTTACTCGGTCACTCCTGGTTGTTCAACTATTCTCCTTCTACCCATTTGGTGTTATTCACAGAATTCTCCCTTCTTTAGTTTGCTGGCATTTGTAGATAATGCGAAACTTGGTAAAATATGAAGGCAAAGCTGTCTCTCCTAAACATATAATTGTTAATATTGTGGCAGAGTTGAGGCTGGTTTTTCAAGCTTTTTTATTGGATGTGGCTGGTCTGAGAGATGTTTGCTGGTTGAAATCTTTAATCCCTCTAACAATTATTGCCAAGTCTAAGCGAGTCCATATATTAAATTGGAATTGGCCAAACCAAAGGTGGGTTAAGCTAAACTCGGATGGCTCTTCAAAATCTAATCAATGTTTCTCATCTGGTGGCGGCATTTTACATGATCACGAAAGAAGCATCATTTTTTGGCTTTTCCTATTACTATGGTTCATGTGGTGTGCTTCCAGTCGATGCCCAAGCTCTATTAGATGATATATAGCTTTGCCTAAAGAAAAATTTGGACTTCATTGAAGTTTAGCTGAATGAAGTTGATTCTCTAATATTGCATAAAAGTATATTGGATGTCATAGAAGCTCCTTGGCACATTGATGCAGCTGTCCAAAGGATTAAGGCTCTTCTTCGTACAAGGCAATATAAGATTGCACACATTTATCGTGAATGTAATTCAACAGCCTATTTTCTTGAAAATCTAACTCAAATTCATTTATATTTCCAAGTGTATGATGCTTCCTCAATTCCAAATAGAGTTTGAGAATTGCTCGATTGAACAGTATAGGACTTAGTTATTTTAGAATTTGCTAGATGTAATATTTCTTTTCCCTAGATTCCTATTTCATTGGATTAATTTCTTGTCATTGGTGGTTTAGGCTTTAAATCCCCCTTCTTGTAAATTTTTTTTGCAAACTTATTAGTAAAATTGGGAGTGGTGTCCCCCCACCAATATACCGATGGTTAGCCAATTTAAAAAATAAAAATAAAAAGAGTTCGAGGATAGTGTCCAGATTATTAAGGGACCAAACATGGCCAATTGAAAGTGGTGTTGACAACGCCCAACAGAGGGACGGAATATCATTTGAATCCATTATTTGTGCAAGGACATTTGAATGACGTACTTGTCGCAAGTATGATGATAGACAATGTTGCAGTTATAAACATTTTGCCAACTAGTATGATAAAAAGGCTAGGGAAGTGCACTTTGAATCTAATGCTCATAGATATTGTAGTAAGCAGCTTCACGGGAGGAGCTACTAACAGTTAGGGAATTTTGCTCATAGATGTCACTATTGGGTCTCAGGTAACTTCGGCTGCTTTCTTTGTAGTTGAAATTGCATCTTCCTCATATCATGCTTTGTTAGGAAGGGATTGGATATATGTTGCTCATTGTATACCTTTTTTGTTACATCAAATGTTGTTATTGTGGAATAGAGATGAGGATGAGGTGGTTATACAGATCTAAAACCTTTTATAAGAGACAGAATTAATACTACAGAAGTAGTATACTATCATAGTAACATCGATCCACATCGGATCATTAAGTAAATAAGGTAAATGGTAAGCTAGAAGTGGCGAAGATGACGCTACTGATTGTAGAGAAAGGATGGAAAGCAGTAAGTAGCGAACTATTTCAGCCAGCTAACATTGGCCAAATGTTGGAAGAGTTGACAAAGTGCTCTTATAATAATTACCAAAATTGTGTAGGAAAGTAAGGTTGATATGCCGAAAAGATGTCTCTATCAATTTCTACACAGAAATAGTAAGGAAGTGAGGGAATGTAAGTCAGTTGTGCATTATGCCGACACAATATGTGGACAGAAGATGAACTAGCCAACCACGATGCAATAGATAAGTTGGCTGTTTGTCCTGTTGATTTGAAAAATATTTGAGTCTAGGATAAAGACGATATAACCGAAGCAGATTTAGGGTATGGCCAAAGAAACAGGCCGACATACATTTGTGCCCATTTGACTATGAAATAGAAAGGGTAGCTAATTAGGCTATTGAAAGAGTTCATTGATTGCTCAACTTGGGACTACATCAAAATGTTCACTGGGTTTGGACTGGACGTTGGTTGAACATAAAATCCCACTAAAACCCGGTTTCAATCCATATACGTAGCCTTTGAAGCAGTTCTTGGATGACATAACATTTAAGGTGAAGGAAGAAATTGAGCACTTACTAGCAGCAGACATTATTGAAGTAGCCATGTATGCAGTGTGGCTGTTGAATGTGGTCCCAGTTACCAAGAAGAATGGGAAGATTTAGGTATACATGGACTTTAGATATCTCAATTTAGATTCATTGAAGGACGAATACCCAATGCTGATATCGAACATGCTCGTTGATTTGGTTGTAGGGAATAGGTACATGACCTTTGTGGATGTTAATGCAGGGTATAGTCAAATATTCATGACCAAGGAAGATGTGCATAAAATGCCATTTCGAAGTCCAGGTACTTTGGGTATATATCGGTGTAAAGTAATGCCGTTTGGTCTAAAAAAATATAAGAGCAACTTATCAAAGAGCAATGAATTATATATTCCTCAACTGTATTGGACCAGGCTTCCTGTAAGTATATATAGATGATGTGGTGATGAAGTCTTCCAACTTCGAGAGACATTTAGACCATTGATGGAAAGCTTTTAGTTGAATGTGAAGGCACAATCTCAAGCTAAGACTTTAAAATGCACATTTGGGGTATTAGTTGGAAACTTCTTAGAATTCCTAGTGCATCAGAAAAGATTTCCAGTAGGAGAAGATCTAAAAGCCTTAACTAGGCAGCTTTCCCGAAGAGCAAGAAGGAGCTTCAACATTTCTTGGGGAAAATTAATTTCCTATGACGATTTATCTCCAACTTGTCAAGAAGAACGAAAGTTTTTTTGCCATTATTGCTGCTAAAGTCAGCTGAACCTTTTGTTTGGGAGGATCATCACCAAGAAGTATTCGATGCATTGAAACCATATTTAGCTCAGCCATCAGTTATGATGCCTCCGAATTGGATCAAGTTGTTAAAACTATACATATCGACAACCGATGAAACACTAGGTTGTTTTCTGGACCTACTCAAGATGATAAGGAAGCACGGGAAAGAGCGGTGCATTATTTAAGCAGAATCCTTTCCCCAATTGAACAATGATATGGACCCGTAGAAAAGATGTGCTTAGCTTTGTATTTCGCAGCTTAACGATTACAACATTACATGTTGTCGGTTGTAGTTTATGTAATTTCAATAATTGATTTGATCAAGTACATGTTGTATCGGCCTACTCTTAGCAGCCAAATTGGCAAATGGGCTTTGTATCTGATAGAATACCACTTTGTATGTGTTAACCAAACTGCTGTAAGGTGCAGCATTAGCTGATTTTCTAGCACATCATATAAGCAATATAACGTGGATAATGAATTTTGACGGATCCAGCATTGAGGACTGTGGCTGTATTATTTTAGTGATTACGAATGGCCAAGGAACAAAAAGAAATACTCTTTTAAACTCATATTTGATTGTTCAAATAATTAGGCTGAGTACAAGGCCTTATATAATTGGCCTTGAAATTTTAACAAAAATGTACTATCAAATAAAAGAGATAAAGGTGTAAGGAGACTCCCAGTTAATAATAAATTAGGTGAATCGTAATTGCCAATGCAAACATCCAACTTTGAGCAAGTATTTGGTAGTGGTGTACAAGTTGATTGAATTATTCAACGAGGTTGTCTTCGAACATAAACGAAGAGAAAGTAACAAATAAGCCAATTAACTAGCCCAGTTGGCATCCAGATTGTCGATACCCAAGGGCAAGAAAGGGCCGAATTTAGAATAATTAGAAGGGTTCTTTCTTACAAAATTACAACTGAGGTCGATTGGCAAGAACCCATCATTAAGTACCTAAAGAATCCCAATTGCCCCGCTCATTGAAAAGTAAAAGGGCAAGTGACTCATTATATTTTGTTAAAAGGAGTATTGTATCGATAAGGAAAGGATGAGTTGTTTCTAAAATGCTTAAGTAAACCTGAGGCTTATCGAAGTATGCTGGAAGTCCATGAAGGTGTATGTAGGTCACACCAAGGGGGGCCGAAATATGATGATGTGGATGCTTTGAAGACATGGGCTTTATTGGCCGACAATGATGGGAGATTGCATAAAGTTTACAAAGGGAAACATTAAATACCAAACACATGCCCTTATACAAAAGTTCCCAACTTGAGAGACGGAAATCATAGTAAAGCCTTGGCCTTTTCAATAATGGGATATAGGCATTATAGGAATGATTTTTCCATCTTCATCCTATCAACATAGTTACATCATTATAGCAATTGATTATTTTACAAAGTGGGTGAAGGCAACCCCAATTAGAGAGTCTGAACAAAAAATGGTGATAGGGTTTATCAAGGAATACATGATTCATCATTTTGATTTACTTGAAGTGATTGTGACCGATCAAGTATTGTGTTTCACCGAGACAATTGTAAAAGAATTTGCAAAAGATATGGGATTCAAAATTATGCATTCCACGCCATACTTCGCGCAAAGTAACGGTCAGGCCGAATCGATGAACAAAACCTTAAAAGGCATCATTGAGAAACCCCCATGACAAAGGATAACCCTAGGCAGTGGTATGAGCTATTTTTGGATGCCCTATGGCTTACGGAGTTGCATATTGGATGAGCACGGGTGTGTCCCCTTATGCATTAGTGTATGGTCATGATGTTGTCCTACTTGTTGAGGTGACTTTAGGAGCCCTATGCTTAGCTCATCAACATGGCTTATTAATTGATCCTGATAGCCAAGCCATGTTGGATGAACTATTAACCCTCGATGAAGAACAGTCATCAGCTTTAGATCATTTGGAGGCAAATAAGAGGAGGGTGGTCTATTTATACAATAAGAAAGTAAATGCTAAGTGCTTCTAGCCTAGAGATAGAGTTTGGAGAGCGATCCTCCCATTGGGGAAGAAGGACACGAGTCTAGGCAAGTAGAGCCTGAACTAGGAAGAACCTTACATAATAAGGGAAGTATAAGTGGAAGTGCATATTAGCTTGTCGATTTGGATGGCAGTGTGCATAAAAGCCAATTAATGGCAAATATTAACATTGGTGAAGGAATTTAACCCTCAGCATGGGAATGCTTAACAAAGGTGGAGCAAAGAGCTGTATATAATTGGCTGATTTGGAGTATTCGTCAGAAGATGAGAAGAGTGTATGCAAATAATTTTCATTCAAGTTGTGAGCAGGTTAAACCGAAAATAAAGTAGTGATTGACAAAAAAAGAGGATGGCCGAAGTGGCTTAGAGTTTTCCTACTAAGTTTTTGGCCTTAACAAAAGGTACTTGGCTAGGAAAGCAAAAGTTTTTCAGTTATTAGCTGCATAGCTCCAACAAAAGCAAGAGTTAGTAGGCCAAGGATACAAAATCTTGCAGTCATGAGCTTTATAACTTTAACAAAATAAGTGACCGGAACAAACCAAGATAACGGGAAATTAATGGCTTGGGGCTACAACGTCTAATGCTTGAGTTGAAGTAGTTAGAGAAATAGTAGCTTGGGCACTTAACAATTCATTACCAGCCAAGATAGTGGGGTCGGTGTTGCAAGTTTGACCTTGAGTTCGGGAAGCAAGGCCTTGGCTAGGCTCATCAGTAACTAGAATGATTAGGATGCTGCCACAGAAAGATGTATACATATCCCAAGTGCAATTAGCCTCAGCATCAGCATTGATTTTATCAAGTTCTAGTTTAGACAATTGCTCCTAGAGTGACTCCAACTCTGAGAGAAAATGGTTGAACTTTTCCTTAAGTTTGTGTTACATTACTAGTTGGGCTTCTCAATTGCAAAACCTCGTTTAGTTGCCAAAGGATAGACTTTTCCTACTTGTTAAGATCATCAAATGATTTATTAAACCCCTCAATATTGGTCGTGGATGACTTTACGCTTTGGGTCAGAGCATTGAAATGCTCTTGGATTGATCAGTTAAAAGCCAAGTAGGTGTTGGTTCTTTTGTAATCTTCAAATTGAGGAGGTGATAAATGAGGAATGAGTCCAACACTTGTCGATCATTGATTGAGAGTTGATCCTCAGCAGCCTATAATATGCTAAAAGGGTATGGATAAGCTCCTCAGATTTGTTAAGCAAAACTTTATCAATCGATTTGGTAACTAGGTTGACCAAGGATCATTGAAGTTCGGCTACCTATGCTGGGTCTATCCCAAACCGTTCAGAACTTCTAGATGAAGTCGAAGGATCATTAGTGAAACTTTTGATTCAACTTAATATTGAGTGTAGCCTAGTTAGTTGAAGAGGAGTAAGGTCAAACGTAGCCTGAAAAGGAAAAGGGGGTTGAGATTAAAATTGGATTAGACCAAGGAATCTGAAAGGACTCAACAAATTGAAGCATACCGGGATTGTTTGATAAAAGGCCACGGGCTTCATAGCATCTACAGCGGGGAGAGTGGTGGCACCTGGAAGAACAACGGGCACATTGATTTCAGTCGCATTGCCAGCTATCTCTATTAGCTGAATCGGTTTTGTAGGAATAGATGTAATAGATGTCCGAGTATGACCATTTCTTACAGCTGCAGATCACTTGATTGGGAAGGATCTAGTCGTTCTTCTGGAAGAACTAGTTAGGGTTTTATCAAAGTACGTGGAGTAGGCTTCGACTGAATGCTAGCAGACTAAGGTATATGGGGTGTTGTTGATATCAAAAGGATTGAAAGAAGTGGCATTTAAATCAAATAAGATAATAATAGTGGTTAAATGAGTTAACTTCTTGCGTGGGGTAGTGGAGCTTTGTCTTCCTTACTTTTTTCAGAAGAACCGATCTCAATAAATTGAGGTTCTGCCGACTCAGCTTCTACTAACATCAAAAATGTTAAAATTTAGGGTCGAAACTGGAGGATGAGCAGATAAATAGTACCTGAATAAACATGAGGCATCCCAACGACTGAAATTAGGCTAGTAGTAATACTCTGATATCTGTTATGAGCATAAAATCCTGTGAGTGTCATACTTTTGCCATCCGAAGTGGAAATGGCTGAATGGCACAGATCATCTGAGAGAGTGAAGTCAGCAGACCACTTGATGTTACAGTATCTTTCAAAAGTCTGAATCTCCCTAACTAGCTCACATTTGGAGACAATATGTTCTTTCTCTTTTTAGAGGGCTCTACTTCCTGCGAGGCTAATGAGGAGTTCGAAGCAGAAACATGAAATAAACGCAGTTTTTCAAAAAAGTCAGTTAGAGGTCGATTGTAGTGGTGGTGCTTAACAAGCTTTCTAGAAGAATTTTTAAAGGTCAGAGAATAGGAACTGTGGGTTAAACACCATAAACTCAAGTCTGGCAAGAAGATTATGGGTTTTGAGCTTGAAGATCTTCAAACTCAATTTCCTCACCTGTGAATTTTATCGGTGATGCCCTGGCCGGTTCATGGGTTCGGGAAATAGTGAAGGAATGTCCATTGAATTAGCCTTTTAATAGGTAGATTTTGCTAAGATATCACGACGGCAATGGAGGAAGTAAATGTCAGGTCGTCACGACAGAAGAAATCAATGTAATCAGAGAACCTTTTAGATCTTGGCTCTGAAGGAGTGTCAACTCGGTAAAAAGTGGTTGGAGTGTTTTCATTAATGAGGGTCGATTTCACAGGGGAAAAGTAGCTTTGTAGCTGTAATTGTAAAATCCACATAGGACTAGGAATGTCCTCCAATTTTCTTGTTTCAAACTCTACTAAACTCTTATAAAGAGTAGATACAACAGCCAATGCTAAAGCTAAAACTTTACCATTCACCAAGCCCGCAGCTAGATTATAAAAACTAATGGTCATTTGGAAAGTAGAAGGACTGAATATCTGATGTGTTCACTTATAGAAACCGGCTTACCCTTTGTAGTGATGTCTTCGAATTGTTCGGCTAGATTAGGTTCCTAGGACTTAGTGGATTTAGAAGAATGATCGAAGGTCACTCTATCGGTCACTATCAACAGACTGTAATCAGCCAGTTTGCCAGAGACCTTAAGCCCGTCAAGACACCCACTTCCAGAATAGTGGGTGTCGTTGGCTGAAACGATAAGAGCAAACAATTGATGTTGGAACTTTAGAAAAAATGGGTGGCCAAGATCAACTCATGATTGGGTGGAATGACTTTGATGCACAAATTGATAGGCTCAAAAATACAGGCCGACTTCCATACATCTCCGATGGTGGGCCATAAATGCTTGGCTCATGAAACCCATCGATTATGGATACTTGGATTGGAGGACTACGACGCTCCTAAAAAATAAGGCAATGAAGTCAATTTGCATTTGAAAGGGTTAGATCGGTGGACAAAAAGGGTCCCTCATTAGAGGGGACATATAATGGTAGGAGGTTAAGGATTTGGTCCAAAAAATTCTCATATCTACGCCCTGAAACACAACACTGTTCACTATTTCCTGTTGAGAAAGGATTTAATACCTATGTGATAATGGGTGGAGCTTCAGCTACACTGGCTGATTCAATCTCTTTAGAGGTGGAAGGGTTAGAAGCCATTAGATCGGCAATAGAAGCAGAAGGAAGGCGAACAAGCAAGGTGCAACTGGAAGACTAAAATGAAGATTTACTAAAACCCTAGAGGCAGCTGAAAGGTGTAGAAAAGAGTTTAGGGAAAAGGTGGATTTGAAGATAGAGGTTTTTGAGAATCACACTCACCGAGAGTCCTTATCCGCTAAGAATTTTCAAATTTCAAAAGGGAAACTCGGGTTATGGAAGTGGATTAATCTTATTAATGTGATCCTATTGTGTATAAGCAGGAAGATACAACTCCCAAATACCTCGGGAAAGAGAGATAATGATCAATAACTCAACAAAGGGATAATAGTCAACAAAGGGCCAATCTCTAACCTATGTCAATAATTCAAATGGGCTATCATTGGACCCAGCCTATGATGAGTGTCTTAAGAAGGCAGTTGTTGGGCCAAATGGGCAGTCAACGACTAATGCTGATGACCAGTTGAAACTTAACATCTAGGCCACAAGGGCTGGGTGAATAACGAAAGGTTGAGCCCACTCTGTATGGGCAGGCCCACGACCCACATGTTTGCAACAAAAGGAGGCAAAAAGGGACATGTAGCAATATGGGTAATAGAACCGCAAGGAGAGAAGCAGTTGGAGGGAACGGTTCAAGAATTTGAAATCATAACTCCCACAATGTAGTTACCACTTGGGGACAAAAAGGGGAGAGAGGTAAAAAATTAGGACACAGAAAAAACACAAGAAAGAACAACAAAATCAGATAAAGGGAAAACTCTTAGTTAAATGCTCTCTAACATAGGTCTTGGGGATATTAAGTTAAAATTAGTCAGTCATCGGTCGTCAATCTCTGTCAATTCCGGGGATAACTAATTTAGGAACGATTGTTTTGTTCTTCCTAGAATCCATCAGTAGTTTTAACCGTGTGTTGTGATGTATTATCTTGCATTAGTGTTGTAAATATGTTTTAGTTAAATCCATTTCTTCGATTCCAGTAGTAAGTTCCTTTTTCAATAATCTTTTAAATTTATGCACTAAATTCAAGTCCTTGAGTTCAATCAAGGAGACAAACAGCAATGGTTGAAAGTCAGAATTCAACAGTGCACTTAAAATTTGATTCACAAAGAAAAAGGCACGCTCTTGAAAGTTTGGAACGAAAAGTTTGTTGTTCCACAAAAAGTTTGTTGTTCATCATTATAAATATTAGTGATCGAAATTCGCACGAACAAAAACACTAAATGTACCATACTTCTTAGAAAGTCTATACTTGTTAGCAAGTCTAAATTGATAGCGTAAGTCTACAAGGACAAAATGTTTGAATAGAAGACCAATATTTGTTGGACTCTTGGCCATCATATGTGGATGCTTTTTTAACTTATCGACTGAAGCACTTTGTTTTTTGAAGATGAGGTTACTATGGTAAGCAAATATTTAAAAATTTAAATGCAATAGAAACAATCAAATAAATAATCTAAACCTTTCATCCATGGACCAATCTACAAAAGAGCTTTAATGTTAGGAAGTGACCCAAAGGGTTAGGAAGAGATCTTTACTTCAAAAATCAAATTTTTGCAGTAAACTGATGAAGTCCCTGCTGAAGAAGAAAAACACCAAACCTTTCACATCTCTAGCAGTCCACAGAGCACTTGATTAACCAACTCTTCATTTTGCATATTTGTTGATACCTTGTGTTAGAAAGAGTCCCAAATAAATAAACTAGCAAGTGAAAGAATTCATTTTTTGGCCAAAATCCCAACCCTAGAAGCACTAGGAAAGGGAGAGGGAGAGAGATGATTTACAAGGGTGAGTACGAAGGATTTTTTTCCTTATTTTAGGTTGCGGTTGCTCTTACTGACCTAGGGAGTTTAAGTGAGTAGCTATTGACCACTTAAGCCAAATTAGGGTTTAGTGGAACTTAATTTAATATGGTTAAATAAAAATCCTAATTTTTCTCCCACAATAATTCCATGTCTTTGGCTTATTAATAACTGAACATGGACTATCTAAAAATATTAATTAAATCAGCCCTCATGTGTCATTCATTCCCCACGTAATCAAATTTTAAGCTCAAGTCTCTACTCGGCTTAAATGCGATAACTAAAGACGCAAATTTAATAAAACATATACAAAATATTTTTGCATGTATTATTAAACTTAAAGTTATTTTGAATCAACCTTAACATTTTCTCATCTCTAAAATTGGCATTAGCCACTTTTAGGGCTTAATTCATGCATCCCATGTATCATCATACAATACGATACATTCTGTGCAATTCTTGCACTTTCTTCTGCTTGTTTGAAGTTAATTGACCATTGTGATCTTGTGTGTATGACCAACTAAGTTCATGATCCTAATGTCATCCAAATTATTAAATAAATTGATCAGGACTAACTAGGGGTTTTGTCCATTATCTCATAACTGATGTCAAAACCCTATTAGCATCTTTTGGAGATCTATCTTAACTCCCAAATTGCCCCCGAAATCCATGAGTGACATCTAGCAACATATCATGGTTGATATCAATAGGATTTAAATGAGATGAATTCATCACAAAAATTTATATCATGACTACCATGTGGTAAAATATTCATCACAAACATTTATATCATGACTACCATGTGGTAAAATCTTTCCATTTTGGTATCCTATCTAGATCGTGGTCATGGTTTCCTTATCAAGCGAATCTAGATCTCTTATATGACTTCCATATCTTAGCACGTAACTTAATTAGGAAACTCTTTTCTTCATACATCGAATACCTTGACCAAAGGATTTCCTTGCCATTATCATATCATTGACACCCTCTTTATTTTTCACGTAAGAGTAATGGATTCTTACGTGAAATGCAACCTCTCCATATATGAACTATGTGATGCCAATTAGTGCGTTATTATACCCTAATAGAGTACAATATTATACACCATGAACTTCATATATTCAAGCATGAGGTGTTCATAACAGTAAAACTCAAAGGACCAATCCACATGATCGTGACATTATTGGATCATTGACAAGTAGATCATAACAGTGAAAATCCCATATGATCTAATATATTTATGGTCCGGTTCAACGTAATGTTTTATCAATCGTTTATCGTGTCAATCCTCACAACTCATGTGAAATGACATGAGACTCGGTGATCCTCACTTGTTAACAACTCATGTGACATTAAGGGTAGTCGTGCCCAATTTAGTACCCTTCTCTAGGAACTATAAATATTTTTGAATGATGTAATTAAAGATTTAGTATCTCATATTCACAACTCTTGTGAATAAATTTTTAACGTCACTCAATGGACTCATCCAAAATAAGTCTATTACTAGAAATACATGATTGAAACATAACTTGCCACAGATTAAAATGCAAGATAAGTTTAAACATAAAGATGTTCCATTACACTCATGATGACCCGATTAGGTTTAGTGCACTACCCTATAAGTTTAAACATAAAGATATTGATTAATTAATTTGATACCATCTGTACGTAATTGATCGTGAGCCAATTAATTAACCCTGCCACTTTGGTTGGCTCTCAGATTAATTAATCAAACAATTTAATGTGGGTCTATGATGAAGGTTCAATTACCATATCGCCTCACCCAACCTAACCAAAACTAAAGTTAGCTACTCTTTCAAATTATTACCCAATTAACATAATTTTGTAATCGACCTTTGATTCAATTAACCCACGAATTATTGCATCATCCACACTTGAACCCTAACAAAATTAGCAATTCATGGTTTGAGTAGAAAGTAATTAAATAATTGGAAAGAATCATGGTAAAGAAATAATTGAAAAAATAATGCAATTGCAATTAGATAAATAAAAGAACGAGTTACCAGAATTAAACTAAACGGAAGCTAAGCTTGACTATAGAACTTGAATAATCTAAAGTTCAGAAATTTAATGGAGACAATAAAGATAATGTATAATACTAGAAGACTAAGAAAAGTAGCTCTAAAAACTCTACACTAAAAGCTGGAAGAATCGTCCAACATCAATGGTTCGGCCTTCCATAAGAGCAAAAATCACCACAAAGGTTGAGCAGGAGTAACATCAGTAGTATGAGGGATAGGCAACTTCCAAGCACAAATGATCATCCAAGCACGAAACTCTAAAATCAAATATTTGAACCTAATCCATTTTCTTTGGTCATCCACCATCTCACAACTTCCTAACCATCAGTTAACACACTAGCCATCTCGTCCTAATCTGTATTACTCTCTAGGAATATGATAAATTGGTTATTGGGATTGGTGGGAAAATGATACAACTAATTAATTATCTTCTTTCTATAACTAATCGGCATACTTCTCACCTAAACAACATGACTTGATATGTCAAAACTATTACCTATAAACTCACAAACTGTGTTTTTATTAGCCACAACCGTAGGAGGTTTACAAAAATCTTTCCATCCCTAATTTTGAATGTTGTTTACAATCTTATGACATAATTCATCTGCTTCCTTATTATTCTTTATTCAGACATGAGTGGATTTACTCATTCTTGGAGTTTATTCATGTAATCTCTTAGCACTTTATCTAAGGAAACAAATATATTATTGTGATAAGTGTTATCATTAGCTTGATTATGTTTCCTCCCCATTAGAATTAAAATATATCAACAACCAGCAAATGACCTAATTACTTTACCAAATAAAATCAAGAACAATTCCCAAACACAATGATCCTCAATAAACCAAGATTAATCAAAATTAGCCACAAAGAACATAGCACACAATTAGACCAATTGCAAGGCACAATCAGCTTGAAATGAGAATAATTGACGAGGAAGATCAAATACCTAGATATTTTGCTTCTCTTTTCAACAATGCTGATGTCTTCTAAGAAGTAGGGAACATCCTTCACAAAATATCAAGTTGACTACCACGTTGATGAACCAGTTGCAATTATTGTGGTTCACCTTTATTTGATTGGTTAATAAGATGGAATTAGAGTTAGAAAAATAGATTGAATGATTTGTAATGGTGGAGAAAAGTAAAAGGAAAGAAGGCAGAAGATGAGTGAGAGGAATGTAGGGTTGAACGATAAGTAAAAGAAAGAGAAGAAAAGAAGAATAAAAATATCAACAAGAAGAAAAAGAAGTATGGAAAAAAGTTTTTGGTCATTCTGTTAAAATAATAGGTAAAGGGAAAAGAAAAAGCTCTATCTTCTCTCATCTTCTCCCTTTGGTCGTGACCTTTTGCTAGGTTTCATGATTGCTTTGGTGGCCTATAGTCAAACCATTCCACATGCACCTATATCTTTAGCAAACATCGTGAATAAGGTCAAATCTTCAATCGAAGAAGCCATGACCCACAAAGACATGCTTGCCCTTATTTTCAAGGATGAAGAGATTGCTTTGCTATCAAAAACCTTCAAATATGCTCTTATCAAAAAATTCCCAAGAGGCAAGTTGAGCATTGCATCGTTATGAAAGGATTAAGAGACAGTAGGATTCAAAGGTCCTTATATAGATTTTGCCACATGATTAACGTCATGTTCTTATTAGATTTGATTCGAAGGAGGATTAATGCAGATATTGGATGCACAAATTTTATCTATGAGTTTTCAAGGTTTTGCCATGGAAGTTCTGAAATGTACATCTAATTTTCACATTGATATTGAATCCTCGATGGTTCCAATATGGGTATCTCTCAAAAAACTCCCAATATACTAATATGACAAGAGAACTTTGTACTCCATTGTAAAACTCATAGAAGAACCATTGAAATTGGATGCAGCAACTACCTCCCTTTCTCATCCGAATGTAACGCATTTCTACATGGAAGTTAATATTTTGAAGCCTTTGTTGAAGCATTTTTGGATAGAGAAAAAAGCTAATAGTCGATGGCAATATATCCACTATGACAATGTCCCCCAGTTTGCACGACTTGTAGCAAATTGGGTCATGACAAAAAGACTGTTTGCCGATCTCCTGAAAAAGATAAGGGGAAGTAGCCAGTGATTTATGTGACCGACAAGAAAATTTTGGCAACAGTAGCGTCTACCTCAGCCACAGGAAAGGACACCATGTCAGGCAAGGAGAAATATATTTGAATGGCCAAGCCATATTGGCAATCCCCAACCAAACACAATCGTTGACCTAGATGCCAACTTTTTAAAAGTGGCCAAAACCCTAGTTGATCAATCAGCCTCCGACAAGAGCATAAACCATCCAACACCTTCAACCCAGCTAGCCACAAAGAAAGCTTAACACCTACTTTGGCCAAAACACTAACTCTAACTGGTGACATCCTAACCATTTAAACCGTAGCCGCCAATAACCTAACCGGCGAAGCCTTGACCGATGAAACTAGACAAACTGTTAAACCCTACCTCTTAAAAACCAGCATACAACACCACTTACATCAAACCGAACCTATCCTACCCTAGTTTAAGAACCTACAAAAATTTTGGGGGACACTAGCCAAACCTTGAATAAGTCCTTGTGAGAGGATGAGTTGGAAAAATTATTGAGGATTAATAGTCTTATGGAACCTATTGTGAGTGATCAAAATAACTGTATGGAGGAGACTGCGCATGGTTTTGACTCATGCATGGAAGCTGATGATCCAGAAGCCATGCACAGGACACAATCACCAACCATCCTCGATCTTCAGGATTTTTCTCAAATTATCGTCTCTTGGTTGGGTAATGTAGCTATAGATAATGACCAAGATAAAGAGCAGTGGGAATAAGTGCCCAAGAAACAGAAGGATTACACGATTACCAGAACCATTCAGACTCGTCTTAGAGCAAAGTCTGATACAACTGATCCCCTAATAGGTCCCCATGAACATTATAATCTTCTAAAATATTAGAGGGTTCAGGGGTAAAACCTCCCAGAGATGTATTAGAAAATTTGTTCAAATACACAATGTATCCTTTCTATCAATAATTGAGCCATTTGTTCATTCTTCTTTGATGGATGAGATTTGTAGGCGACTAGGGTTTTCTCGTTGTTTGATTAATGTTTCCAATAAAATTTAGTTGATTTTCAAGGAGGATTTCTGGATTCTTATTTTGAAAAATGAATATCAATTCAATCATGCGATTATTACCGACACTGCTTGAATTAAAAGTTCTTCGTGCTGCCTTTATTTATGCGAAGTATACTCGGTAGGAGAGGTTTTAATTATAGGGAAAATTACATGATATTGCAATAGGGTTTTAGAGTCTGTAGCTTTGGGATGGGGATTCTAATACTATTACCAGGTTAGATGAATACATTGGCAGGGGAGTTTTGATACCGAGTTGTAGACGACTTCAATTATTATATCCAAGATTCTCATATGCTCAAGTTACATTTTCAGGTAATTGTCGTACATGGATAAGTATGAGGCATGGGGTGCTGTCTAGAAATGTCTCGACAGTATCTTGATTTATCAAGAATGGCTCGGACTCTTTTTAGCGACATTAGTTCAACATTTAAACTATACATCATCGGATCATGCCCATTTTCTATTGAAAAGGAATCTCAATACAGTTAGTTAGGGGCCAACTTCTTTGAAATTTCAGCATATGTGGGTGCATCAAGACACCTTCCAAGAGATGGTGCAACACTCATGGTAGCTTCCAATGCATGGAAATGGTATATATGTTTTGTCAGGAAAGCTTAAGCAGCTTGAACTTTCTCTTACAACATGGAATAAAACATCTTTTGGCAATGTATATAATAATATTTTGTGTGCTGAAAATTTTGTTGAGTTGAAAGAACAAGAGTACAAAGATGATCCACTAGCAAACAATAGGGAATCTCTTCAACGGGCGCAGGTAGAATTCAGTTGACGTCTTCACTCAGAAGAGGAGTTTGTTTGCCAAAAGATTCAAATAATGTGGCTCAAAGAAGGTGACTTAAATTCTAAGTTTTTCATGCAACTTTGTTGAAAAAAACATGCAAAGTTGGCTTATCCACTATTAAAATGTATAAGAGGCTAATGGATTAAAGTCCAACAATCTATTAAGAGGAGGCCGTATAATTCTTTCAACAATTATTAATAGCCGAATTTCATGATCAGCCAGCTACAAATTGCCTCCTGCAGAACATCTCCTCCCTAGTGACCGAGAAGCATAATGCCAAACTGTTAAAGTAGGGTATCTATGGAAGAGGTAAAGGAGGCAGTTTTCTATCTGGATAAGGATAGTACACCCGGCACAGACGGCTTCTCAGGCTATTTTTTTTCATGTTGGGATACAGTAGCTATGGATGTAATTAATGCAATGCAGGATCTTTTCTTGGGGTTACCTATTTCGAAAAGCATGGCCAGCACTTTGATTGTACTATTTCCGAAGAAATTGAATCCCACCACTTTAGCTGACTTCATACCAATATTCCTTTGTAATTTCACAATAAAATTTTTACAAAGGTTTTATCTAATAGATTATTGCCTTTGCTACAAGGTTTGATATCTTTGGAGAAGTTTACATTTGTATATGGCAGAGGCATCTGCGGACAATGTGCTTCTGGTGCAAGAATTGGTGCACTCTTTAGATAGGAAGGCGAGATGTCATAATATGATTTTTAAAATGGACATGATGAGGCTTTTGACTGGGTATTTTGAATTTTTTTGGAGCAATTAGTACTCAAATTTTCCTTTGCGTCTCATTGGTTACATGCTTAATTCTAGCAAATTTGAGAAATGCATGGTTTTCTGTCCTTGTTCCTATATTGTGGTTGGGTTTTTAGCAGTCAAGGGGAATCATGCTAGGGAACCCCCTTGCACCTTATTTATTTATTTTGTGTTTAGAGCCTTTAAGTAGAGGCTTGTGTAAACTTTACTGGGAGAGTTCATTGTTGATTTTTTCTTTGCCAAGGGGAAGCATGCGGATTAACCACCTTTCTTTTGCTGATGATCTAATATTCATGTGTGGAGGGAGGTGAAATATAAAGGTGTTGCTGGATGTTTTGGAGGTCTGTCAAACTGGTTCTAGAAAGCAAATTAACAAAACGAAAAGCATCTTTGCTGTAGGGAAGCATTGACATTCTATCTGGGGGCTGTAAGGATTGATGGGGATTCAATCCAGGGCTCTTCCTTTTCAGTATCTTGGCTGCCCAATATATAACGAGAGAAGGAAATCAGCCTACTTTCAAGGAATTAAAATTCATTTACATCAAATCATTTGCGGGTTGGAAAACAAAATTCCTTTCTCGGGATGGGCATTTGATTTTTATCAAACATGTATTCTCTTCCATCCTTGTGCACATTTCATTTTGATGTTTTCCAAACCTTATTTTGATGATGACATAAACATTTAACTGTGTAAAACAACCTTTTGCAGGAACAGATCTTTCGGACGCACAGGACTGTCCGAACTGGTTTCAAAAGCACCTCGATGTAAATGAGAGACAGCTAGCATATTCCTTGAAAGTAGACTACAAATTCATTCTCAAAGTTTCTCTTATACACCTAGATGTGTATAAGAGATCTATCGGACGAAGGACCGTTGCATGCTACGTTCGGACGTCCGAGACATGCGCATCTCAACAAACTGAAAGTAGATCGGACGTTTCCTCGGACGCATTCAATCCTCCTCGGACGTCCTTAAAGCCATCGGCTATTTTTTAGATGTTTAAATTAGAGCTTAGGAACTAGTTCCTAAGGCTACATTTATTGAACTTATAAATCAATACTTGATAGAACCTGATAAAAATTGTCTAATACATTGTATACAAGCCTAAGGAAATAGTAATTTGAGTGCAAATTGACTATAGAGCTTTGTTGTATTAGTGTGAAGTTGTGAGTGCAAATTCAACTTGGAGTGGAGTGATAATCTTGTACAAGAGTGTGGTTGTAAGTGTGATTCTTGGCTCAACTAAAAGAGTTTTAGTGAGCAAGAACTTCCCAACTTTGTAAAGATTATTGGCTCACCAAGAGTGTGAAGCATTCAAGAAATTTGATACTTCAAGCTTGCTAGCTTGGAAGTATTGTTTGTTCAATTTTTCTCTCTTTATCTTACTGTTTTATTAAGTTTATTATCTCTGCATTTAAATTTATAAAACTCACTGCTTTGTGAAAGGATAATTTTTAGAACCCTAATTCACCCCCCCTCTTAGGTTGCTTTGGGACCTACAATTGGTATCAGAGCTTGGTCTCACAATATTGCTTAAACTACTATTGAGAAAAGAATTATGGCAACCAACAATGCTCTGTTTTTTGAAGTGTAGAGAGCCAATCTGTTACTAGGCCTCCCATGTTTAATGGGGCAAATTTTATTAGTTGGAGAGATAGAATGAAAATATTTCTGCAATCTATTGACATTGAGTTGTGGTATATTGTCAATGAAGGTCCTTTTGAAGCATCTATCATTGATGATCACACAAATAGAAGAAGAGAAAAGACAACGAATGAGCTCACTCCACAAGACAAGGCAAACTTGACATTAAATGCAAAAGCCATGAATGTGCTATATAATGCCTTGGATGCAAATGAATCAACTCGCGTGAAGGGTTGCAATTCTGCTAAAGAAATATGGGATAAGCTGAAGGAAATTCATGAAGGGAGCGATGATGTTCGTGAGCAAAAGAAATCTCTACTTGTTGCCAAGTATGAGTCTTTCAAGATGGAACCACATGAGAATATAGATAAAATGTACTGCAGGTTCAATGACATTATAAAGGATCTTGAAGCCTTGAGTAAGGAGTATTCTTTGGGTGAGAAAAACAGAAAAATCCTGAATGCTCTATCCAAAGAATGGGATGCCAAAACAATTGCCATAGAGGAAGCTAAGAATTTAAATTTAATGCCTATTGAATCACTAATCAATTCTCTTACCTCTTATGAACTCAAGCTAAAGGCCAAGGTTGTGGATGATGAAGAAGCAAGGCCAAGAAGGGGCATTGCTCTAAAGACCTCTCAAGAGGAATATGAGAACAGCTCCATCAATCTAGAAGATGAAGATCTTGATGAAGGAGACCTTGCACTCATCACCAAAGGATTCCTCAAACATTACATCAACAAACGAAGAATGAGAAGATGCGGAGCTGCAAACACAAGTAATTTCAAGGGGAAGTCAAGACTTGAAATTAAGAAGCAAAATGATAAATGCTTTGAGTGCGGTCAACTCGGGCATTTTGCAAATGAGTGTCCCTCCAAGAAAAAGAAGGAAGGAAGAAAACCAAGATTCAACAACTTTCAAATCACTTGCGACGATTTTAACTCCGAAGGAGAAGTTGAAGAAGAAACGGAGTTGGCACAAATGGCCTTTATGGCTATTGGAGATAATGAGGTAAATTCTAACTATGACTCTAATGATGAAAATGATGAAGATGATCTTGAAGCTTTCATTTTAAAATTGCATGATAGCTTAAAAGAATCTTATGCTAGAAATAAGGAGTTAGTTAAAAAGTCAAATGCCTTATTGAATGCTAACTCTAAACTTGTGAATGAAAACAATAGGCTATCACAAGAAAATTGTGATTTGAAGAAAAGAATGCATGAGAGATCAAAGGTCAAGGAAGAACAAGCCTCCTTGAAGAAAAGAATGGATGATTTGAATGCTCTCTTAGCTAGAAAGAAAGAAAATGTTGTTGATATGAAAAGAAATAGAAATGTAGCAATCAACAAAAATTTTGTCATGTTTAGAAGGGGTGACTTATGCATTGTAAAACCAAAATCTTCTTTATATGGTAATAAAAGTATTTTTTGTAGATATTTCCAACAACATGGACATACTTGAAGAATATGTGTTATGTTAAGAAGAATGAAAAATTTGGGATGAAAGTTGCATGGATAGCAAGAAATATCACTAACGCAAATGGACCCAACAAGATATGGGTACCAAAAGTTATCAATTGATTTATTGTGTAGGTACTTAACATCGCCAACAATGCTAAATGGTTCATAGATAGTGGATGTTCAAGGCACATGACGGGTGATGCCTCTCTCTTCACAAACCTTACATCCAAAAATAGTGGAAAAGTCACCTTTGGTGATAACAACAAAGCAAAATCAATCGGCATTGGTGATGTAGGTAAAAATGGTGAAACCTTGATTAAGAATGTACTTCTCGTTGATAATTTGAACTATAATTTATTAAGTGTTAGTCAACTTTGTGACAGAAATTTATATGTTTTCTTTACCAAGCATGAATGTCTTATCCTTGATAAAAATCATGTTGTTTTATTCAAAGGCACTAGGCATAATGATGTTTATGTAATTCATCTTGATAAAATTAGCATAAATAGCAATGTAAAATGTCTTACCGCTTCCATAGATGATCCTTGGCTTTGGCATAGAAGACTTTGTCATTTTAATATGGATTTGATTGAAAAATTAGCCAAAAAGGATTTGGTAAGAGGCTTGCCAAAACTAAAATTTCTGAAAAATAAAATTTGTGATGCTTGTCAATTTGGTAAACAAGTTAAAGTTTCTTTTAAACCTAAGAATTTTGTATCTACTCATAAACCTTTAGAATTGTTCCATTTAGACTTATTTGGACCTACTCAATATGCTAGTCTAGGTGGTTGCAAATATGCGTTTGTTATTGTAGATGACTATTCTAGGTTCACTTGGGTATTATTTCTTGTTCACAAAAACGAAGCATTTGAAAAATTTGTAAAATTGTTTTCCAAAATTCAAAATTTATTGATACAAAAATTGTTCGCTTAAGGAGTGACAATGGTGCAAAGTTTAAATTTGGGGGTTTTCCCGACTTTTGTGATCACAACGGTATCTTTCATGACGAAGTTTTCGGTTGTTAGAGTTCCTCAACAAAATGGTGTCGTTGAAAGGAAAAATAGGACTCTTCAAGAAACGGCTAGAATATGATTAGTGAGTGTGACCTAGACAGGTCTTTTGGGCCGAAGCGGTTAACACGGCTTGTTATGTCATTAATCGAGTTTTATTAAGATCTTCTTTAAATAAAACTCCTTATGAACTCATTTTTTGTAAAATGTTGTGAGCTATTTCAAAGTTTTTGGTTGCAAATGCTTTATTTTAAAAATCAAAGAGGACCTTGGAAAATTTGACAAAAAATCAGATGAAGGGATTTTTCTAGGATATTCTAGTGACAAGAAAGCATACCGAGTTTACAATAGAAGAACGCTTAATTGAAGAAGTTGTGCATGTTACATTTGATGAATCTAATGACCTTCATTGACAATATACCCTGTCTCTTATACACATCTAGATGAGATCTAGAGTTCGAAAAGCTCGATATTCACAAAGATTATCAAGAGGTTACATCAAGCAGTTGATATCAACAACCATCAAGTTGATAAGAGAAATGCATGAGTAGATGGCTCAAAACGATTTCCGAAAGCGAGTAGTTACCCCTCTAATCATCCTCAAGATTTAATTATAGGTGATCTATCCGATGGGGTAACTACTCGCTCTCATAAACCTTTGAGTAATAATTGTGCATTACTTTCTCACATTGAACCCAAACATATAGATGTTGCCTTGAGTGATGAATCATGGGTTATTGCTATGCAAGATGAACTTAGTCAATTTGAGAAAAATAATGTATGGACCTTAGTTGAAAGACCTTCTTCTCATCCCGTTATTGGTACTAAATGGGTGTTTAGAAACAAATTAAATGACAAAGGTGAGATCATAAGAAACAAAGCTAGACTTGTTGCAAAAGGTTACGCTCAAGAAGAAGGCATTGACTTTGATGAAACCTTTGCACCCGTGGCTAGATTAGAATCCATCCGCATGTTTCTTGCATTTGCATGTTTCAATAATTTAAAATACAGGAAGTATTTCAAATGGATGTCAAAAGTGCTTTTTAAATGGTTTTATTGACCAAAAAGTTTTTGTCGAACAACCTCCGGATTTGAAAATAAGAATCTTCCAAATTATGTTTTCAAACTTTCCAAAGCTTTATATGGTTTGAAACAAGCTCCAAGAGCTTGGTATGAAAGATTAAGTGGATTCTTGTTAGAAAATGGTTTCAAAAGAGGTATTGTTGACACCACACTTTTTACAAAAACAGATTTAAAAGGATTGTTAATTGTTCAAATTTATGTTGATGATACATTTTTGGAGCAACTACTGAGAGTTTGTGCAAGGATTTTTCACAACTAATACAAGAAGAGTTTGAGATGAGCATGATGGGCAAGTTGCAATTTTTCCTCGGACTACAAATTCATCAAACCAAGGAAGGAACATTTATTACACAAATCAAGTACACAAAGGAGCTGCTCAAACGATTTGGTATGGAAGATTGCAAACAAGTTGGTACACCAATGTGTACTTCAACTTTTAACCAAACTTGATAAAGACGAAGAAGACAGCTATGTTGATGAAAACACTATAGAGGTATGATCGGAAGTTTACTTTACTTAACTGCCAGTAGACCAGATATCATGTTTGCTGTTTGTTTATGTGCTAGATTTCAATCTTGTCCTAAAGAATCACATTTGATGGCAGTTAAAAGAATTTTTAGATATCTAAAAGGAACAACGGATTTTGGTCTGTGGTATCCAAAGTCCTCTACATTTGATCTAATTAGCTATTCTGATGCTGACTTTGCTGGGTGTAAAATTGATAGAAAAAGTACCAGTGGAATGTGTTATTTTCTGGGAAATTGTCTCTCATGTCTTCTTTTCTTCAAATCACAATTTTCTTGTGATAGCCTATTAAAAATCCTGTTTTGCACTCTAGAACCAAACACATTGATGTTAAGCATCATTTCATTAGAGACCTCGTTTGTAAAAAGGAAATTCGTGTTGATTATGTGCCTACTTCAGACCAATTGGCTGATATTTTTACAAAACCTTTACCTCTAGATCGCTTTGAATTACTCAGAAAATGCTTGAGGATTTTACAGATAAATCTGGCTTAGGGTCATAGTTCGGACGCACTTATTCGTCCGAACAACTTTCCTTTCGGACGCTCTGATCGTCCGAAAGTATCAAGATTCTTCTCGGACGCTCATATTCATCCGAACAATATTCTATTTTACACCTAAACTCTCTGGAAATCTTCCGGACGCACTAGATCGTCCGAAAGAAACTTCTCCCCCACCGAAAACCCTCGTCTGGCGATTTTTTTCCCCTTCACTACCCAATCAAAATTCACACTCTCACTTCCAAAATTGATTGAAGAATTACCCTACCCATAACCCTTAGCACTTAAATCACATCTCATTTCTCCTTTTCACCGTCTCAATTCCCCAAAATCTCACAAATCTTCAAATTTTTTCAATTTTCTTTTCTTCCATAAACAATGGTGAAATCACGTGGCAGTTCCTCTTCGGTGATTCGCGGTAGAAAAACTAAAGGGAAAGCTCCTGTACGAGGAGAATCATCAACAACTGCTCAAGTTTCCAAGTGAACCGACTCTAGTCCAAATTTATCGATGCTAAGGGTTATCGGAGCGGTATACTTCTCTTCTTAGTAAATCCATTATAGTTCAACGTCCTGCTTCGAGTAGTCTTTTTGATGAGTATAACCTTCCTATTATAAAATCCTATTTTGAAAAACAAAATTGGGGTCATTTAGTACATCTCGATTTACCTGTTTATCACGATAATAATGGTGCTTCAATTCACGGCCAATCTTCGGAAAGGTCCTACTATTCGCACCCTTATTTCTCGTGTACTAATAACACTGATATTGAGATTTCATCAAACATAATTAACAAACAGGTGAATCCTGATCTATTAAATGACCCTGATTTTGTTTTTCTTCTTAGGATTTTATAATAGGAAGGTTATACCCTGTCTCTTATACACATCTAGATGTGTATAAGAGACAGCCTCCATACCATACTCGGTTTGAAGCCAAGACTACTCGCTCACCCCTGAACTTAATATTATGTATACCCTTGTAACAAATCTTTTGTTGCCAACTGACGGGCATCGTACTGAGCCCGGGAAAATGCAACTGTACTTATTCTTCTGTGTTTTCAAGGGTATTCTTTGGGTATCTTTTTTGTTCCCTATGGGAACTTTTTCTAACCGATACTCGAAGAAATATTCCTTTTGGAAAATTTCTCACAAAAGTTTTTGATTCCCTCAATGTCCCTTTACAGGAAATAAACAATATCCAAACTCCTTATTTTAATAAATCCTACATTGAACGTAAAGGTCTTAGGTTTTTTAATGATCAATGGCTCACTAAGGCAGCCTTTGATATTGCCAAATCCCAATCCCATGCCTCCACATCTGAGTTTGCTATCCCTCATTCTCCTATACATCTTTCCAGAGTGAGGACACAGAGATCCGCCACATTTGACTTCATCATGCAACGTCGTACCGGGGAGGATGACAGTGAAGCCTCTGCAGAAGCCATTCCATCCAAGCGTCAAAATACCGAAAAGCGCTCCAAGAAGCGCCATGACTCTAATTAGTTCATTTACCTTTGTATTTGCTTTTAGCTACTCTGTAGCTTGATTATGTATCTGACTCTTGCAATATTGATTTTTTTTTTAAATGAATTGTTTCAAATTCTATCAAATTACATGCATAATCTAAGGGGGAGTCCTTTCTTTTGCTTAATGTTGCTATGCTTTGATATGTCTTGATCTGTTTGTTGATTGCATGATCTAAGGGGGAGTATTTTTTTTGATTGCTGACAAAAGGGGGAGTAGTTATATTGATATGCTGTGATATGCCTTGATATGCCTTGATATGATTGTTGATAATTATGAGATATTGCAAATTAATTAGTCATATCCAATTGAGGTTTGTCATCATCAAAAAGGGGGAGATTGATGTTTTCCAAACCTTATTTTGAAGATGACATAAACATTTAACTCTGTAAAACAACATTTTGCAGGAACAGATCTTTCGGACGCACAGACCGCCCGAACCAGGGTCAAAAGCACTCGGACGCATTGCATCGTCCGAACAAACGCGTAAAAGAATGGAATTCTCTGCCTTTTCTTCGACGCCAGACCGTCCAAACCTCTATCGACGAAGGACTGGACGCATGCACGGACGTCCGAACGAAGCATCTCAACAAACTGAAAGTAGATCGGACGCTTCCTCGGATGCATTCAATCCTCCTCGGACGTCCGAACCCCCAACGGCTATTTTTTGTGCATTTATTACTTAGCCGTTAGGAAGTAGTTGAAAGCTCCATTTATTGCTCTTATAAATAGATGCTTTAAGAACCTGAAAAAATCATCTAATACATTGTATACAAGCCTAAGGAAATAGTAATTTGAGTGCAAATTGACTATAGAGCTTTGTTGTATTAGTGTGAAGTTGTGAGTGCAAATTCAACTTAGAGTGGAGTGAATAATCTTGTATAAGAGTGTGGTTGTAAGTGTGAGCCTCTTGGCTCAACTAAAAGAATCTTAGTTTAACATAATTTCCACTGTGTATAAGAGACTCAGTACAGCACCTGTCTCTGTGGTTAACACGATAAATAAGTGTGCGAATAGTAGGACCTTTCAGATGTGTATAAGAGACAGCTCATTAACTTGCTGTTTTATTAAGTTTATTATCTCTGCATTTAAATTTATAAAACTCACTGCTTTGTGAAAGGATAATTTTTAGAACCCTAATTCACCCCCCCTCTTAGGTTGCTTTGGGACCTACACATTTGTCATTGATCTTCCCAAACAAGTTTTGCGTGATATGAAAAACTAATGGCTAACTTCTTTTGGAATGATGATGAGGCAAATCCTAAATGACAATGGAAAATTTGGCACTCACTACATAGACCAACTGAGGAGAATGGCCTAGGTATTCGCCACTCGGAAGATGTTGTATGCTCTTTCTCTATTTAACTTCGGTGTAATTTTTCTGTCCTCTATTCTCTTTGGGCACTGTTCATGAGGCAACGATATTCAAAGAGGGATGATTTGATGAATCCGAGTATGGTATGGAGGCTCATGAAAAGTGTTAAAGATATTGTAATGGCAAATATTCAAACCCTTGTCTAAAATGGTGAAGCCCGTTTTTGGAATGCCAATTGGACGGGTCTGTGAGCTCTCTCGAAAGGTAAAACTATTATTGGAACTTAGGTGATCTGCTCCACAAGCTCTCGGCCGAGGAGATTAGATTGGTGACGTAGCATAACATTTTCATCTCGTATAATACGAAGATATATATTTGGCAACCTATATAAATGGGTACGTTTTCCTTGTCGTCGGCCTATAATATCATCCGAAATTCTCATGCCTTATTTGCATCAAGATCATACATATGGAGCAAAAGATTTCCAATAAAAATTTCCATCTTCATGTGGTGACTACTCAATGGCATTCTCCCCTTTCTGGACGTCCTAATGAAGTTGTGCTTTTGCATTAAAGGTTTCTAAATGTCCTTTTTGGATTTCATTGGAGACAATGGAACATGTCTTTTTTCATTTCCAATCACCTTAACCGTTTGGGACTGTGATTCTTGACCTTTTGGGCAGCCATGAATTTGAGGGGAGTCCATATTATCTCACTTTCAATCTTGGTGGATCACTTGTGCTCCTTCTCGGTCTAAAAAAGATTTACTGGAATGCCTTCAATCATTAATCGGGAAAATTGGAAGGCATGGAATCTTGTTTTCTTCCAAGGCATTTCAACATCACATGAACAAATTATATATCGGATCAATCAAGGTTTGCATGACTTGTCTATTGCTTTTCTAGTTTGTCCTTCTCCCTTTGCACAGACTCTCAGGCTTTTGAAGTAGACTTGACGGTCCTGTGCGTCCGAAAGATCTGTTCCTGCAAATGCTGTCTCTTATACACATCTAGAGGCTTGTATAAGATCATCTTCATGCACATCACTAGACCATCAAGACCTGGAAGAGTAGTAGTAATACGTAATCATCATGGCAGGTATACTATTTTGGGTTCCCCGAATTTCATGGCCATTGCACTTCTATTGAACCAGAATTGCATGCACTTATATCAAGAGTCAGACGGTGCATTATCAAGGGTTTTCTACATCTTATCATTGACTCGGACTCGCAGATGTTGGTGGACACAGTGCTCAAATGTGTAAAGCCACCTTGGCATCAAGAAACTAGGTTCAAACAATTTTGGCACTCACGGATCATCACTCTACTACAATTCAACATCAATATCAGCAAACAAATTTAGTCGGGGATGCATTGGCAAAGCTAGCTAGCTCTTCAAACTCTTCTAATATCTTTGTATTTAGCAATTTTCCCTCAAATGTTAAAGGGCTAATTGCAGTAGATTCTATAGCTTTTCCATACATTCACATATGTAAAAGAGCTCCCAGCAACACATTTATTTATCAATAAAGCTTCATTGTTCTTAGCCAAATTAGGAAAATGAATTAAACATAATTGAGGTTGGAAAAAAAATACTCCCCCTTAGATCAAGTAGAGAACAAAGGGTTTTAAACATCTCGATGTCTGTAAGAGTCTAGTTGAAGTCTGCAGCTGGTCCACTTTTTTTTACCTGTAGATTGCGAAACCCAATTTGCTCGAGGCTTAGTCTCTAGTCATTTCTCCCGTATTGGCCTACAGGCCGTGGGACCCCTTCTATTCCAACCGCAGTCTGTGGCTAAAATAGCTTGGGTCACTCGCAAACTACAAATGACTCTTTTCTTCCTAGTCAAAAATTGGTTCCCATCTCCTTAACTCCTTAACTTGCCAAGTTCAATCCTGCAAAACTAATAAGAAAATAATTATTCACCATTCCAAGCTTTTAAATTCACTAAAACAAAAATTAAATTAAATTAAATTTCAAGGAAATTAATTAAACTAAAATTGCTTGGGTTGCTTCCCAAGAGGTGCTTCTTTTATGTCATTAACTTGACTTTATTTGTCAGCGGCCATTTATATAAAAAAGTTGACTTCTTTAAGTCCACTATCAATGAACGATTTATGCCTCTGTGGTAGATCTTCAATCTATTACCATTCACTTAACCATCAACTCTTGCACACTCAAATCGTCTATATGAGAATACCTCTTCTTCCATTATGTTGAATACAACTGATTCTTTTCCTGACCTTAGGGTCACTTGTTGGTCGAGATCAATCATAGCTTTTGTTCTAGCAAGGAGTGACCTTCCAAAAATAATGAAAATGCCATCAAAATATTCTTCATCCACATCTAGGACAATAAAATCAACCAAAAAATTAAGCTTTCCTACTTTTACCAACACATTACATATTTCTGCTATTGGTTCTACTGTACTTTTGTCTACCAATTGAACGATTTGGTCACACTCCTCAAGGTCCGTTAAGCCTATACTCATATAATGAGATAGGGTCAACAAATTCATACTTGTATCTAAATCGCACAAAGCATTATCAACAAAAATAGCCCTAATAATGCATGGTAAAGTGAGACACCCTCGATCTTTCTTTTTTGTGGGTAATATGCTTAAGATCCCTAGTTGTTCGTTACAATTTTTTGCAACTTTTAGCATATCTTCATTTTCCTACTGCCTCAACCCTACTTCTATCTTGGCATACTCCTTTACTTTTTCTTGTTGATATCCTGCCTCAGACACTACCTCATTTCCTTTGGTACCTTCTAAACTACCAATATAACTCTCATGTCTAGATAACTTTAGCAGTTCTTTAAAATGCAAACAAGGAACACAAGCCCCATATTTACTAAGAGAAATATTTTCAACTTTAATAAAGAAGGTCCATCTTTCAATTTCTCTCCAAGATGTCACTTGTACTTAACTTTCACCTCAAAAGGCACTGTGCCTCTTTCCTAGTTAAGGCCAATCAACTCCATCCAGTTACCATCGGGAATTGAGTTGATATTGCTCTTGTCAAAAATTTGAACACCTCTTATCTTATTTTTGATTTCCAAGCTGGAGTTAAAATATCTTTCTCTTCTTAACAAATTCAGTTGAGTTCTCTTTCATGATTGTGAACATGATAAATGCAAGGCACTCTTTTAGATTATTTTCCAGCTGAGGATGATGAATCTCGTGCCTAGAAAGATAATCAAAAGCATCATTAGTTGCATTAATTATCACATCATCATAAATAGCAAGAAGTTTCAGAGAGTTAAAAGCAAAAAGTTTGAGTCTGATCATCAACTCTCAGTTATAAGATAATCAATGGCATCTCCTTGCCTTCCTCCATTTCTAGGATGATGAAGCCTATTGGTAGGTAGCATTTCCTCACCTTAACCAATACATCTTCACCAATACCTTCAGGGTATCTAATGCACCTATCTAGATAACTAAAAAGATACATTGTTTGGCTTGCACTCCTCTACACTCAGCTTTTTGTAAATAGATAATACCATCAAATTGATGGATGCCCCATGATCACATAAAGCTTTTTCAAGTTCAACACCCCTAATGGTACATAGAATAGAAGATGAACCAGGAGGTCCTTCATCTTTGGAGATAGTTTCTTCTGGATGTTGGCATTACATTATTTAGTTAGACATAAAATTTCATCCCCAAATAGATTTCTCTTATTTTTCAACATTTTCTTCGTGAACTTTGCATATTTGGCATGTTTTCAAGGGCCTTATCATACCCGTAAGAAATTAGGGCTATTTTTACTCCATTTTGTATGACTTTTGTACTTGTTTCGGTGCTTTTAGGTTTTATGCCTTTGTTTTTACGGGTATTTCCTAAGGCCCTGTCTCTTATACACATCTAGATGTGTATAAGAGATATATATATATTGTAGTGTTTTAGTGTTTATTTGATGTTATTTAACTAATATTCTTATGTGCACGTATTTACAATTATGTTTAATTCATTTTCCTAATTTCTCCTACAGTTAGTGTTCTTCGTGCGTTCTTGTTTGTATTTTCTTTATAATTTTAGTCAATGTTTAAGAGTTATTTTTGAGTCAAATTGTAGATATTTATGAACTTTATTTTTCTACGGTCGTATAGGAATAAATAGTGCGTAAATTGGACGTAGGACGAGGATTGCTTAAAGGCAAAATGGCTAAACCCTGCGAAACTGTGAAAGGCCACTCCCAAACTATGAGTAACCCAAGGTATATCAACCACAGACTACAGTTTGGATAGAATGATACTCATAGTTTGTGGGTAAACCAACGCAAATGATCCGTAGACAGCAGTTAGGTCGACTGGGGTGAGTTGTTAAGCGATTTTGATGATTTTTAGAGTTTCGAGTGTCCTTTTTCAGCTCGTAATAGTGAGTTTCCAAAATTATTCAAAGCTTTACATTTATAAATCTTAGAAACTATAAATGAGGTTCCTTAGAACATCAAAATCACGTTCTAATTTAGTCTTTTCCTTGGGGGCTGCAAATTAGACTAGGGTTTTAGTACTTTTTCAATTGAAGTACATGTTCAAGATTGACAACCTTGGACCAAGAACTTGTGATTTTTCATTGGACAAGCCTTCTTGAAACCTTTTAGATGTCTATTTTGCAATTTCATTCTAGTTTTGTTGCTCTTTCAGTCACCTTTGACTTTCTTTAATTTCTTTCTAAGATCAATGTTTAGATTAGTTTACATACTTCCAATGTTTTCTTTTGTGTTTATGCTATCATTTATGTCCTAATTAATATGGATTAATGTTTGATGATGCCAATTCCATTTTGCTAATGATTAATTTGATCATCAATTGGAATAATCATAACAATTGGTTAATAATTAACACAATGTGACAATTCTAAAAAATAGCAAACTTTAGTTTTTGTTAGGTTGGCCTAGGGAATATGGTTATTGAACCTCCGTCATAGACCCATGTTGGATTATTTGGTTAACTAATCTTAGATCAAGGGCACGAGATTAAATAATTAAAAAAATTTTAACAGATAATACTCAAATTAAATTAATTAGGATAGCGAAGGTCTCGAACCCTAGTTAATTAAATTTGATAGGATTCAATCACCGAAGGTTGGGGTTGGGTTTATAAATAGGAATCAAACTTCTATGCATTATAATTGGACCAATTAATTGATTGAATTAATAAAAATCGGGAGTTGACTAGTCTTAACCCTAATCCATTGTTTAGTTTGGTTAAACTCTTTAGTATTAGTTAAATTAACCCTCTATCTCATTTTGAATTCTTCAAATAGAGTTTAAGTCAAATAACCAGTACTTGCTATACTAATCTTTATGGGTTCGACCCCTACTACCACTATTTACTGTTTAACCCCATACACTTGCAGTGTATTATCTAGTTAATAATGGATTTATGTGATTATAAATTTTATGTCTAGATATTTCCCGTATCAAGTTTTTGGCGCCATTTCTAGGGATTGGTTATTTTGGCAATAATGGTATAATTTGGCAAGAATACTTCTTTGATGTGTAAATTGTGTTATATTTGTCTTAGACTCATTGTGTCCTAAATATTATTGAAAAACCAACAAGATTTTCCTTTTTCATGATTTATGTTCTTTTATTGAAAAAAACCCAAAAGATTTTCTATTTTTAGTGGATAGTTTAGGCTAGCTACTAATCTCCCATGTTACGCCTAAAGTTCAAATGTTTTTGGTTCTTACATAAATTCTCCCATTTTTTCTTTTTTGGGTGCTTTTGTTTTCGTATTCATTTTTTTGTTCTGTTTTTGTCAGTTATATAAGAACATGGAAGATATTAATTGGACTCAATCATACCAAGGATATTATCGTCCTTGTGATTATGGAGGCATGACCAAAGAGCATGGATTTATGATATTTTGGATGTAGTCAGGACTAATAACGATAATTTGTCAATCCAATTAGCAGCCTTACGAGAACAACTTGATTGTTTTTTGTAAATTCCATTCCTTCTAATGGTTTGTACTGTGATTCTTTTATAGGTAACCGTGCTAATTAGGGATGTGCATACCAAATCGATCCTTATTTTTGTGATTATCAATTGGGATGGTTCAACCATCCAAATTGTTTTACAAGCTAACATAGATTATTCTTATTCTTTTCCTACACCTCAAGAGCCTAAGTGTGAACAAATGGAGCTCTAAAGTGTGAATGAATACCCATGGTTCACCACGATGAATGCTACCCAAGAAAACTCCCACGACCAACTAAACATAATGGAAGGGTATGGTGAAGAAGCTAACATGAACAACTACAATTCACCATTACCTACGGGAAAATGCAATTTTGGGGAGAATGGCATTCATGGAGATTCTTATGATTTCTACAGTTATAACTACACCCAACTACCACAAACTAAAGAAGAAGATGCTAATGCGAGATTGAAAAGAAAAATGATTGCCTATATGGAGAAGTCAATGAGTACTTCGAGCACTGGGATAAATCTTTAAAACTCCAAGACAAATACATAAGGATTATCAGACTAACTTCTTGAACTTGCAAGTTGGTGGGTGAAGTTCAAGGGACTCTTATACTAGTCACAGATGAAGAGAAGGATGGTCACCTTGAGGGTTATCTTGGGATGATCGAGTCAGTGAGCATGAGCAATAAACATAGACCAAATGATTTCTTACATCACCCTATCACACATTCCATGAGAAGCACCATCCTGTGTGTTGATAAAGTTGGCTCTAGTAATAGGACATGCATGGAAGTGCCATCCGTTCATATGCTTACTCAATGAATTTGGTTGCCATGGAATTCTCAATTGTACATGAACTTGTTATGCAATTTATAGTTTTCGTTTTGCTATTTGGTTATGGAATTTCTAGTTTTTATACATATTTGCTAATTGAGTAGTTTATGAGAATATCATAGGAATGCTTGTTATAGATTTGACTAGTCTTGGTTGTTGAGTACCTTTTAAGGCTAAGTAATGTTGCTATGCTAATTTGGGGGTATGAATTGGGCACATAAATGGCATTTTTATTGTTTTAAACCATGACACCTATGTTTGTTTTGTTTTTCAATTGTTTGAATCTCGTGAAACCCCAATGATCCCTATTCAGTATAGACAACTTAGTTGGAAAAGGAAAAACAATTTCTCAAACTCTGGTTTTCATTGAACCTTGAATTTGTGTGATTCATTTAAACTTCTTCATATTTGCTTAGTAATGTTTAGAAGTGCATTGTTGAAATCCAAGTTTCTTATTGAATTAGATGTGTATTTGACTGTTTTCACATTCACATCTTAGATATTTTTCCTTATCTTATAGAGTTTTGATTGTCCAAGTATGTTAGAAGTGGTTCACTAGTGTTATGTTTAGCTATGCTCATGTGTTTATGTGATGTTTTGTGTTTTAGGGTAAGTTTGTGTTTTGAAAAATAAATTGAGAAAATGTATTCCAGACAGGAAGTAGAGAAATGAACCAAACATGTATATAAGAGAAAATTGATAACCAACCCAAATCCATTGATCTTAAAAGACTATCTAGCTACAAGACGTCAGCCTTTAGGGTTTCTAGGGCTTCTTCGCCTAGAGTATTGTAGAGTGTTAACCAAAAAGATTTTCTATTTTTAGTGTTTTTGTGTTCGTTATCTTTTGTGACATGTTTCAATAATTTAAAAAATGTTTCAAGAAGACTGTGTTAGACTTTTTGGATTGAATGTTAACGTATATAAAGTTTCTTTACTTTTTGAACCTTTTGAGCCCTTTGAGCTGTGAAAGTGTTATAAGACTATACACATATATATTTCCTTGAGTGAGGGTGTGAACGTGAGATAATTTTCAATGAGTGTTAATCTTGCTTGCCTTGCGATATTTGTTTTGCTTGTGATATTCTTTGGAATGTGTGTGATTTTTATAATTGCGTAGTTTGAGTGAATTTCGCACTAAGGAAATGATTGAGCAAGTTCTTTGGACCATTTGAGCCAAAAACCTACCTAAATTTTATTTTATCCTTAGTGTCCTCTTTTGAGCTTATAAGTTATATTTCTTTATTTAACCATATTATTTAACCACAATGGTCCTTTTTATTTTTATCCTTCTTGCTACCCATCACCTTAGTGGTTAGTGTTGGCAGCACGCCATATCAATACTGATGTTTTCCAAACCTTATTTTGATGATGACATAAACACTTAACTCTGTAAAACAAGCTTTTGCAGGAATAGATCTTTCGGACGCAAAATGGATGTCCGAAACCCCAACGGCTATTTTTGTGCATTTATTACTTAGCCGTTAGGAAGTAGTTGAAACCACTTTTTATTGCTCTTATAAATAGGTGCTTTAATAACCTGAATAAATCATCTAATACATTGAATACAAGCCCTAAGAAAAGAGTAATTTGAGTACAAATTGACAATAGTGCTTTGTTGTAACAAGTGTGAAGTTGTGAGTGCAATTCAACTTTGGGAATGCAGATATAATAAATTTACTAGAACAGTATAGTTTGTTGGGGGAAAAAATTGAAATTTGTACATCTTGTTTGGTCCAAATCCCCTATGTTATGTAATGTGTTGTTTAAAAAACAAGAATTAAAAAAGGTAAGACAATTCCTTCTAAGTTGTGTCAAGTGTTATGAATAAAGAAGGACACATTTTTCCTATGTTGTAATAAAGAAGGTTTACCTTCTAAAGTGGTTGTTAGTTAAATGCTATAGTTGTTCGGGGGAACTGTTGTAGAGGATTATGGTTTGAAGTAATTCATTAACGTGTCTAAGGTGATTACTTCAAACGTGTCAAGGTGATATGAGCTACTTTCATCCAAATATACATCCTACCTTTATCCCTTAGCCTACGTTACAAGCTTTAAAGAACTATTTGATCCTTGGTTTGAGTTCATTTGTATTAGTGAGTTTGTGTGTGCTAATTTCTTCAAACATATTCGTCACTTGCTAAACTTTTGTTCAATGAATTTTTCATCGATTAATGAGCAAGTGATATCTTCTTTCATGAGTGCAGAGTTTAGCACTTTCATGGTGATTTGGGTTGGTTATCAATTTTCTCTTATATACATGTTTGGTTCATTTCTCTACTTCCTTAGTTTTCCTTGTTACTATTGCTTATACAATGAATAAAATTAATGTGTTTTATGTCTTTTTTTTTGTTATGCTTTGGACTAGCAAAACATTAAGTTGGGGATGTTGATAACCTTAAGAAATTGGGGTTAGTCCTACATTAGTCATAGGACAACTAAGACATTGACAAATCTATAACAAGCATTCCTATGATAAAGTCTCTTATACACATCTAGATGTGTATAAGAGACAGGTAGAATCTCTTATAACAACAAATTACTAAAACAGACACCTGTAATAAGACTACACATCTAGGGTGTGTATAAGAGACAGTTATACCTAATTCCTCCCAAAGTTAGAGTTCTTCGTGCCTTTTTGTTTGTCTTTTGTTTACAGTTTTAGTCAGGGTTTAAGTGTTATTTTTGAGTCAAATTGTAGATATTAATTTATGTTATTGTTCTACAGTCGTGCAAGAGACAGGCCTTCCACAGCATCAAATGTTGAACCAAGATTTTAGAGGCAAAACGGTGAAAACACGCGATGCTGTGGAAGGCCACTGGCAGACTGTGAGTAACCCAAGGCATATCAGCCACATACTGCAATTTGGATAGAATGATACCTGTAATCTATGAGTGAATCAAGGCAAATCAACCACAAACTACAGGTATCATTCTCTTGTAGCTAGATAGTCTTTTAAACAGTCCAATCCTTTCCATTAAACAGCGAGCTGTTACAGATTAACACCTCGATTAGTTTAAATACTTTCAATATTTTCTTTTGTGTTTATGCTCTAAATTATGTTCTAATTAGTACTCAAATAGGTTGGATGATGCCGATTCCATTTGGGTAATGATTAATTTGATCGTCAATCGAAATAACCATAACAATGTGATAATATGTAACAGAATTTGACAATTCTAAAAAGTAGCTAACTTTAGTTTTGTTTAGGTTGGGCAAGGGAAAATGGTTATTCAGCCTCCCTCATAGGCCCGTGTTAGATTATTTGGTTAATTAATCTAAGATCAAAGTCAGGATTAATTAATTGGTTCACAAGAAAATTTCATATAGATTATACTCAAATTAAATTAATTAGGATAGAGAAGGTTATTCCAATTATAGTTAATTAAATTTGATTGGATTCAATCACCAAAGATATCGGGGTTCGGTTGATAAATGAGAATTGAACTTTCATGATTATAATTGCAGATGTTAATTTGTTGAATTAACCAAAATCAGGAGTTGGCCAGTCTTAACCCTAATCCATTATTTTCATTGGTTAAAGTCTATAATTTTAGTTTATTTAACATTTTTTCACGTTTTTTTTTTTCTGGGAATGGCGTTTAAGCCAAATAATTGGCACTTTCTAAACCAATCCTTGTGGGTTCTATCCTTATTTCCACTATATACTATTTGACTTCGTAAACTTGTGGTGTGTTATCTAGTTAATACTAGAGTTTGGTGATTATAAATTTTATAACTAAATTTTCCTGTATAGCCTCCATGAAGGACATGTTGATCTCAAATTTCTTGAAGGTATCGTCTTTTAAATTTTATTTGTTCATCCTCATCATTTAATCTATTAGGGAATGAAATTTTAGCCAAAGTATGGATAGGTTGAAATTTAGTTTCCCTTGGGATTTTATACTTTGATGTTTCTCGCTCCCTTACCTTCTCATGTTATTATCACCCTTTTTTTGTTTTTTCTTTTCCTCTAACTCATTCTTCTTCCCATTTTTCGGGTTAGTTTCAATAGTTTTACCACTTCTCAATGTAATATTCTTTCATGTTTGCTCGGGTTGGCAACAATATTACTTGGTAATGCCTCATGTTGTCATTCAGCTAGGGTTCTTGCTATTTGACTTATTTGATTCTCCAAGTTATTGATTGAAGCATTCTGATTTCTAACCATTTCTCTTGGTATCTAATTATGCCCTCTTCACTCCAAATCAAGTCCTCTTGATTTTTCATCCTATCATTGGTAGTTTGGATATATTGAGTGAAAATTTTCTCCAACCGACTTTTTGACTAAGTTAGAGGTGCATGGACCTGCTGTTGTGGTTGTTCGTAGTATTAGAATGGGGGTCAGATATTCAAACATTGTTGATGGTTACTCGATTGATTTTGTTGATTTTCCCATGACAGGTTTGGATGATTTCTCGAGCTAGAATTTTATGTTACTCTTAATACCCATAGGAACCTTTTGACTCCTGAACTGATTTTGTGTCTAGCTTTGATTTCCATGTATTTCACCAATTTAGTACTTGCAGAAGAAGAATAAGATGGTGTTAGTGTACTATATTGGCTTTCGGGTGATTATCTAAACAACAGTCACAAACAATTGGTTGTAGTGTAGCCATGACATTGACTTTTATCTCCTCAATCTACTTAGCCAATGTTGCCACTCCAACCATAAATTTTTGTTCAGCCGAAACTTTGCGAGGGTTCAATCATATCAGGGCATCTATCATGCACCAAGAAACCATTACAAGCACCAAATTATATGACAAAATAACTAATGGAGAGATTGATGGAAAAATGGCTCGCAGATAACTTATTGAAAAACAAACAAAAACAAAATAAAAGTTTAAATTAGGAATCATTTTAGCATCTCAATATTGCCTAAGTAACAACCCCAATAAACTGTGCCAAAAACTTGTTGCAAGAGAAGTTTAGTTAACCTCTTTCACACTTTTCGAAAAGTATTCAATAATATCTGCAACTGCACAGTGTCAATGTAGTAGTGATGCCTTTACACACCTAGTTATAAATTTATAAAACACCTAAATCCTACTACTAATTAGGTGGCATCCCGCAAGTATACGATTGTCAACTAGTAGCAAAGGAAAGTAGGGATCGTACCTATAAGGATTGGTCGATAATTACCGATTATTTGGCTAGATTATAAGTTGAAGTGATTGATCAAGAGAAGATATTTAATTAAAACTAGAACTAAAGAACTAAGAAAGCAATTTAAAGACTATCTATTGCATTAAAGTAAATAGTAACGCTAAGAAAGCATGTTTAAGAAAGCAAGTAAAATGGAAGCATGTAAAAAGAGGTTATTTTTTCAAAAGCAATTAAAAGGGAAAAATAACTTAAAGAAGCAATTAATGTCTTTCTAGACTTGAACTAAATATCCTTAAGATAATCTTCAGGTTAATGAAAGCCCATAAACTATGCTATGAAAGCATGTAAAAAGAAAGCACTTTAGTAAAAGCAATTAACTAGCCTAAACTATAAATTAACATTAAGAAAGCATAATTAAGGAAAACCCATTAACTAATCTACCAATTAAACTAGGAAAGCAAGTAAAGAAAGCAATTACATGAAAAGCCCATCGACTAATCAAACCTAATTAACCAATCTAAACTACAAATCACTAAAAAAAAAAAGCATTTTTAAAGACAGCCCATAAACTAATCTAACAATTACTCAAAGAAAACAAATAAAGGAAGCAATTAGATTAAAGAAATTAAACTAATTAACTAAAGGAACATGAAATTAGAGCTTGACTAAAGGAGTTTTAACATAAAAAAAGCACTTAGAACTAAAAAGCTTCAATTTTTTGCATGGATTTGAAATCTATAAGAAAGAGAAGTCCTAATATACTCTAATCTAAGAAAACCCTCCCCAAATGAGGAGGAAAAAGAAGAAAATTACTCTCTAATCTAGCCTACTTTTACTAGCTTTCTAATGAGTCTTCTATGCCTCAAATGACGCTCTTAAAAGGGGTATAATTAGTGCTAGGGTCGTGGGGTAATAGTGCTGCAAAAATCAGTGCCGAACAAAGTCATTTTTGCTCCAACCGTTTCCAGATCGCGATCTGGACTGAAACTTCTGAAATGCAGCACTTCGCAGTTTTGCTTCGAAAATCTTATTTCGACGTCCGATTGATGTGCCGTTTTTTTCATGCGACACTAACACACAGGAGAACATTATTAGCTACAATAAACACTTAAAATAACAACTAAATATATAAATAAAATTCCCACAAAATAGGCCAAAAAATGAAGGACAAACAAAGATGAACAAAATCTTAACTCCCAACAAAGTTAAGTCCATGACACGACACAACTCTATACACAAGAACCAAATAAAATATGCTAATTAAGACCTAAATAAGTACTAAAACACTTAATAAACACATTTTACCACATTCTAACACACGAATGTAAAATAGACAAAAAAACACACAAACACAATAAAAATGCTTGAAACTGGTTGCCAAGTAACCTTCAAGTTTGTGGTACATATAACTCTAGTTTCCTAGAGTTATCACACCCCCAAACTTAAACTTTTTCTAGTCCCTAGCAAAATAAAAGAAAACAAAAAGGACAACAAAAACGAACAACGCAAAACATACGACACAAAACACAAGACACAACACATTGGACACCACCAAGATGACAACACAAAAGGTGAATAATGGATGTACTTTGGATAATTAGGAGACCTCTCAAGGGACCTCAAATACCATATGACAATTGAACTATTTTAACCCGCCATTCCAAGTTTTTCAATTTTTCTAAAGGAAACAAGTTCAAATGCCAACAAAAGGTTTCAAATAATCAAGTATTAACTATCATCAAAAAGGTTTTTGAAAAACAAGTTCCATTCATCTAAAACACAGTTTTTCTCAAATGAAAAAGATTACAATGTTTTTCTTCCATCTTGATAAGGCCACATGGAAATAGAAGATCATTAGGAGTCTACCTAGATATGCACATGTCACACAATTGGGAAAATTTTCTATCTTTTAGTGAGTAGTATGATATCAATGATGAGTATTACAAACATTGTTTTAGCAACTTGTTGGTTGCTAAAAGGAAATTTCCAATGTTAATACTCTGTCTCAACATGGATATATGTCGGAATCTCGTACTCGCATTATTCCTTAAAAGCAAAGTTTTTTTTTTTTTTTTTTTAATTTGCTGCCCTAAGCCAAGGAAGAGGAGTAAAACGTACACAACAATATATTCAAACCAATCACTCACAGATTAGAAGAAAACTCCTTATGCAAACACAAAAAATGACATAAATCACTTCTATTCCATTTAAACCAATTTTTTTTCCAAAAGATGAATTGACCAACAAAGTAATACTATTGATTTTGTAAAAAACAATGATTCAAATAAACTACTATAAAAATGTGAATGCCTCACTTTTTGAACATAGTAATACATGGATTTTGAAATTCTTTTGTAGCAAAAGCCCTAAACACACCAAAATTTGCGGAATGCCAAGTTCAAATAACCTAATCATATGAAATTACAAGTTATTTATGATCATCGAGTACCGTAAATAATAAATTTTTCATCCAAAATTCACCACAAAAATATTAAATTCACAAAAAGAAACCATACACAAGTAAATAACACACCCAAACTTGTCGTTTTAATCAAGTGAAGAGTATAAGAGACAGACATCGCTCTTATAGTTTTGATGTGTAGGTTATAACATTAGAACCTAGTTGTGCGCCTGCCTAGTTCTCGCCAGGACTGGGTGTTAAATACATAACATATAACTTAAAAAAAAAATTGGAAAACCGAACATAAGTCATGCATACAACTTAAGACAAACTTAGTATTTAATATATGCCAAATACAGTTTTCTGGATGTGGCTCCATGTACAACTTCTAAGCTAATACAAACTAATGCTAGTCTACATCACAAAACTAGGGTTTATGTACATTGAGTTATCCATTATATTAACATCGATAAATATAAACAGTACAAAACTCCAAAATATCAGTTCATTCTTCTCAAGAAGTCCCAAACTCTGTAAGGAAAAACAAATTTTAAAAAACATTGTGAGCTTATGCCCAGTGAGGTCTCGATAACATAATCTCTTATCATATTTCTCAGAAATGAATCATATAAAGCAATGTTAAGCACATAAGACATATAAAACACATAGTAGTCACATAAAGGTGGATACAGTTGGCCACGTATTGAGACCAAGTCTCTTATTCTCCATGGTAATAATATGAATTCCAGAAATGAGTATGTATCTTCCAATAATAAACCTGTGGAACAGCAGACAACACCAAGTTGCCACACAAGAAAGGTAAACTCGAGAATACTGAAAAACTATCACACGCCCAAAACACCGACGATTGTCTCGTCCGAGGTGTTTGGGTTGGAAAGCCATAGAAGGTAGACCGTTTGGACCAAGTCCATTACTGGCTCGTTGTGTCTAACCCCCATATGACAAGGGCCCAATTCCCCATCCGGCATGATAAAGTAAACAACCGGGGTTACTAATGCATCATGCACAAGTAATCTTAGGATAATAAAGAATACAAATTCGAGAAATTCAATGTAATTATCCATAACATATGACTCAAGTGTGACTCAAGTGTGACTCAAGTAAGAAAATAGCACATTTGAACACCCAAAATTACAGTTTTAACATTAATTCATTACAAGCATTTTTATCGAAATTAAATGAGTTAGGAACCTTCACCGATTGATGGTATTTAGCTCCTAATTATCTTTCATCTTTCCTTTATTCCCTAACCTGTTCATTTACCAAATATACTAGGTTTAGGTTATTTTCTACACAAAATTGAAGAGTAAGACAGACAATCCTAAAATGCAATTTAAGATAACATATTATACTCGAAAACATAGTATTTAGCAAGTTCAAGTTGATTACTTCAATTGTTTAGATTACTTAAGTGGATTTTATTTCAGTTTCTTTTGCTAGATAATAAGCTATAATTTTGGTACCCTTTCTGCCTGTGTAAGGCTTATTATAGTGTTAACCTCCTTGTTATTCCAAGGTAAAATTTAGTAACTTTTATCCTTAAATTTCATTTGGGCAGCCTACTTAATCTTTATAAATTTTGTAGTATTAAGTTAATGTATACGAGCTGCCTAAAACACATTCATGTAAAGGTATAATTATATTATCATCTAAACAGCTCCTGTAACAACCACACCAAAGGAATTCAAAGCCTCACTTAACTTAGGCTTAATAGGGGTGAAAATTTCTACATAATATAGTAGCAAATAGCCAATTAAGTAGTTTTTCCATATAAGATTAAATCTGTCCAGATTCAAGCTCTTTTATACTCCACTCAATTCATTGCATATTAGAGTAATAACTCACATAAAAAAAAATCACCATTATATGTGTATGTAATTTGTTAGTCAATATTTCTTTGTATTATGTAGTAATTTCAGCCTTATACTTCACTTAAATAATGGTTTCTTTCCATATTTTCCTTTCATTGAGGGTGCAATATAACAACCCTATTTAGCTACCCTAATTATGGTATGCCAAAACCATCCAGCAATCACCTTCAAACCTAGTCCTGACCATTCCAAAAATCATTGCCAAGAGGGCCGAACATAACCCTAAATTCTAAGGAACATTAGCTGGATAATTTGGTGTATTTTAAGGTATTAAACTTAGGAATATATTCTATCCGAATTGCAATCACTTACCTAGCAGCCTAATCTTTCGTATTACTAGTAGATTATAAACCTTGTTTCTAATCAACTTTAACTAAATAAGCAAAGTCACACTAAGCTGGAATTAATTTTCAGCAACTACATACTAGTACTCCCCCTTAGAACAAGTGGTACTAGTAACAACTATATACTAAATTTTCACCTAATTTCAACGAATTTCCACAAGATGTCTAGCTGCTAGCTTATTTTCAGCAAGCATATTAACAATTATTTGGCTAATACAAGACTTTAATATCAAAGCATCCTTAATAACATATTTTTAATCTATTAGATGGTTAGAGTATTACATTTTCGAGTGAGATTAAAACCTCCAATTCTTCTTTTCTCCACTCTCTTGCTCTAGCTCTTTTTTTTTCCAGAATTTTATGCTACTTCTAGGTGCTTTTAGGTACTTAGTTAAGCTTTATAAGGTGAAGTAGGAGCTGGAATTAGGAGCTGCTTGTTGGCACCCTAAGCAGCTGATTTGTGTGCCACCACTTGCTTGTTTTATCCTTGTCATGCTTCAGCCATTTTGACCTAGTTTAGGTGCTTACCTTTTTAATTATTTTATGTTTTATTTGGTGGCTAAAATATTTTTATGTAGTCCTAAAATATTTGCAGCATAGCCCTTACTAAACAATGTTTCTTCCAATTGCATTTTCCTCCCCTCAAGACTAGTTAGTAGCTCAACAAATCCGACCACCTTGTATATTTTATAAAGCTAATTTTCATGAACCCTATTTAGTAATAACATTCAATTAAATAAGTTTTTTTTTTTTTTTATCCTCACAGTCCTCCTTCCTTAAGTAAATAGTTCAGGGTATTTTATTCGCATTTCGTTCTCTGCTTCCCATGTTGCTTCCTCCAATCCATGATATTTCCATAGTACTTTAACTCAAGGAATCTCCTTAGTCCCCAATGCTTTGATTTGGATATCAATTATTTGTACCGGTTTCTTTTCAAACGAAAGGTCATCCTGGAATTCTATCTCTTCATGATGCAAAATATGTTGAGAATCCGGATAATATTTCTTCAATAGTGAGACATGGAAAACTCTATGCATTCTTGACAGATTTGGCGTCAAGTTCAATCAATAGGCAACTTTCCCAATCCGTTACCTAAGGCTTAGCTTTCCACCTTTCTTATGTCTGATTAAGTCCTTTTGAGGTGAGATTTTGAGAAACACTAGATCCCCAACTTCAAACTCCAAGTCTTTTCTTCTATTGTCTGCGTAACTCTTTTGTCGACTCTGAGCTGCATGCATCCGTTGCTGGATGAGTATAACTTTTTTGTTAGCCTCTTCAACCCAAGGTACCTTTGCTGGATCAATAATTTTTAGTCACTCGCCAATTTCATCCCAGTATATTGGTGAGTGACTCTTTCTACCATATAGGGCTTCATAAGGTGCCATATCAATGGTGGAATGGTAACTATGTATTATAAGCAAATTCCACCAAGTTAAGATGTTGATGGAACTACCTCCACAATCCAGGGTACAAGCTCTAAGCATATCCTCAAGTGTTTGGATAGTTCTCTCAAATTGCCCATCAGTTTACGGATGTGCCGTTGTACTAAGGTTAAGTTTATTACCCAATGCCTACTGCATTTGGCACCAAAATCGAGAAACAAACCGAGCATCCCTATTCGAAACTATGCTCACTAGTACCTCATGTAATCTTATAATCTGGTCAAGGTATGTTTGGGCTAATTTCTCGAGGGAATATCTCACATTTATTGGTATGAAGTGTGCAGATTTAGTTAGCCTATCTATAATAACCCAAATAGCATCATTAGCCCTTTGAGTTCTTGGTATTCCAGTCACAAAATCCATGGTGATGTGAAAGCTCCCATTTCCACTCAGGTATTTCCAAAGGTTGAAGTAATCCCGATGGTCTTTGATGTTCCGCTTTAACCTTCTGACAACTCAAGCATGAATCAACAAACTGTGCAACATCCTTCTTCATGTTATCCTAACAGTAAGCTTGCTTCAGTTCATGATACATCTTATTACTCCCGGGGTGGATAGTATACTTAGACTTATGTGCTTCTCCAACAATTTCTTTCTTCAACTCCGAGTCTTGTGGTACATAGATCCGATTTTGATATCTTAATATTCCTTCAAGCCCAATACTATAACCGGGCAATTCTTCTCTTTGTGTACCATCACGACATAGTTGTAATGTTGGATCCCTTTCTTGAGCCTCTTTAATCCGTAATAACAAATAAGATTGAGCTGTGAGGTTTCCAAAAATCACTTGTCCTGAGATTTGTCTTGGATGCCATTCACAAACATCTTTGAGTAATTTCCATTGTTTCACGATGAGCCTAAATAGTTGTGCCCTCCTTTTTGTCTCAAAGCATCTGCAACAACATTCGCCTTTCCCGGATGGTAATGAATACTACAATCATAGTCTTCCAAAAATTCCATCCACCGACGTTGTCGCAAATTTAATTCTTTCTGAGAGAATAAGTACTTAAGGCTTTTGTGGTCGGTAAACACCTCAAAGGTTACCCATACAAATAATGTCTCCACTTCTTTAAGGCAAATACCAGTAATTCTGTTCGTGGTATTTTAGTTTTCGAGAGGCGTATGCTACCACCTTGACATCCTACATTAATACACAACCTAAACCATCTTTAGAGGCGTCAGTATACACCACGAAACTTCCATTCTGATTAGGTAGGGTTAAAACTGGAGCAGTGGTTAAGCGTTTCTTCAACTCCTGGAAGCTAACCTCACATTTGTCATTCCAAATAGACTTAGCTTGTTTTTGGGTTAATTTGGTTAAGGAACCAGCAATATTTGAAAAATCCTTCTACGAATCTATTGAACCCCAGTTATGTTAATCATGTTTTGACTGATAACCAAATCATACTAATGGTTTGATAAGAAGTGTGCAGAAAAACAGGCATGTTCGGACGCAAATGATCGTCCGAACAAAACAAGAATGACAGAGCTTCGGACGATGGTAATCGTCCGACACAAAGAAATTGAAGCAAGCCTCGGACGAAGAACAACGTCCGATATTTTGCCAGAAGACTTCGCTTCTGTCGGACGCATGTTCGGACGCATCCTCGGACGTCCGAACGAATACCCTCAGAGAACGGACGCAGTGTCGGACGCGACTTCTGTGCATCGGCCGTCCGAAAGGTCCAACGGCTAGTTTTCTAGTAAACAGAAAATAGCCGTTGGGAAGTTGTTGGAAGCTGATATTTGGCAACTATAAATACCCCTAGGTCTGATTTAAGAAAAAAAAAAGACTTAAACATTGATTACAAATAATTCTTGAGCTATATGGGAGAAATAGTGGGTACAAGTGTTGTAATAGTGTAGGTAGTGAGAAAAGAGCTTAGAAGTGTAAGAGTTCTTCAAGTATAAGAGTGGAGAGATAACAATTGTAACAAAGGGAGGTTGTGAGTGTAAAACTCTTGGCTCAACCAAAGGAAATTAGTGTGAGCAAGAGTGATCCTCATTTGTGTACAAGAGGTTATTGTCTCACCTACTTTGAAGAGACTTTTAGTGGCTGAACTTCAAGTTGTGAACTTGGTAGTTGCCTTGTAAGAAGCTCTTTGTAGTTGTAAGCTCCAAGCTTGAGAAGCTAGGGAGTTTGGTTTGATTCTCTTAATCTCAATATTCTTATTTGTTCTTTAAAGCTTAAATTGTTGAATATCTATTGTATTCATTTGTGCTTAAGTTTTCATTTGGTGCATAAAGTTTGAATTTCTATTAAGCACATAAAAAGGATTGTTTTTAGAGACAACCTAATTCACCCCCCCCTCTTAGGTTGCTTTTAGGGCCAACAATTGGTATCAGAGCATTGGGCTCTTTATTTTGCTTAAATTGCATTGAGTAAAGATCATGGCAACCAATTGTATAAGAGATGTTTTTTGAGGGGCAGCTCTATACTAGATATCCCATGTTTAATGGCATTAATTTTGTTTTTTGGAGGGATAGAATGAAAATTTTTGTTCACATCTAGATGATATTGATTTCTGGTATATTATTTGTGAAGGTCCTTTAGAAGCTAATATTTTTTGGATGAAAATACTCATAGATTAAGGCCTAAGACTAGATATGAGTTAAATGCACAAGATAAAATAAATTTATCTTTAAATGCTAAAGCCATTAATATTTTGTATAATGCTTTGGATGCAGATGAGTTTTCTAAAGTAAAAGGGTGCATATCCGCCAAGGAGATATGGGACAAATTGACCCTGTCTCTCCATGAATCTAGTGAAGCATAAGAGACAGGAGTAAATGGTGCTAGAAGAATAGAAAAATTTTGAATGCTTTACCTAAGGAATGGGAATCTAAATCCATTGCCATAGAAGAGTCTAAAAATTTAAATTCTATGCCTATTGATTCATTGATCAATTCTCTAACCTCATTTGAATTGAAGTTGAAATACAAGCTACAAGATGAGGAGGCAAAGGGAAAAAGAAGCATGGCATTTAAAGCTTCATCAAAAAGGAGAAAAGACTCAAGGAAGCCTCACTTCAACAACTTCCAAATCACTTGGGATGATTGCAATTCGGATGGAGAGGTTGAAGAAGAATATGAGGAGGCTCAAATGGCTTTTATGGCACTTGGCAATAATGAGGTATCCTCTAGTAGTGATTCTTGTGATGATTCATGTGATAATGATGATGATGATGTTGAATCATTTATTTTTAAGATGCATGAATGTTTGAAAGAATCATATGCTAAGAACAAAGAGTTAAAAATTAAAGTTAATACCTTATTGAGTGCCAACTCAAAACTTGTGCAGTCCCTAAAAATAATTCTTTGACAAAAGAAAATGATGTTTTGAAAGAAAAATTTGTTGGAAAAACCAAGATCATGGAAGAACAAGCTTCATTGAAGAAGAGATTAGATGATCTTGATATTACTTTGAAAACGAAGAAAGAAAATGTTTTTGAAAAGAAAAGAACCAGAAATATGTTTTTAAACAAAAATTTTATCACCTTTAGAAAAAATGATTTATGCTTTGTTAAATCGAAATCTTCCTTTTATGGCAATAAGAACATTATTTGTAATTATTGTCATCAACATGGCCATATAAAGAAAAATTGTTATGTTAAAAGAAATGAAAAATTAGGAATAAATTCTATTTGGGTGATTAAGCATGTTACTAATCCAATTGGACCCAAGAAAGTTTGGGTACCAAAAGTTGTTGCTTAAACTTTATATGTAGGTATGCTTGGAGAGCACCAAGGAATTCAAGACAGAATATCTACAAAGGGTGCTCAAGGCATATGAGCTAAGATCATATTGCAATGATGCTCTTAATGGGTAACATCTAAAGTTTTGTGTGCTTTCATTTATCAAGTTGAACTATGTTCTCTTGAATATTCCTCATCTATATGTTCAAATTTGTTTAGAATGCTAGGAAATTTGTTTCCCCAAATTTTTTTTAAGTCACTACTTACAAAAGAAAGGGGGAGCCTTCTCTTTTTTAAATGGATTTGTTTCTGCAAAAAATTGCATCACACATGCTTCATTGTTTTGATGATGCTTTTGTGGTAAGGAATGAGCAAAAATTGTTTTGATCATAATTCTTTACAATTGATCATAATTCTTTGCATAAATTCTCTCTTTCTCCATGTACTCATCTTTCAAGAGGGAGAATAAACTTAGGGGGAGCTTTAAATTGCATTATTTATCTTATGTTTTGATAATGCCAAAAGGGGGAGAAATAATGGACAAATTCTCTTGTGTAGTACTTCATATTTTATTTTTTTTGAATTGTCCAATTGATTTGTCATCATCAAAAAGGGGGAGATTGTTGAACCCCAGTTATCTAGGTTGTTAACCATGTTTTGATGATGACCAAATCATACTAATGGTTTGATAAGAAGTGTGCAGAAAAACAAGCATGTTCGGACTTAAATGATCGTCCGAACAAAACAAGAATGACAGAGCTTCGGACGATGGTAATCGTCCGACACAAAGAAATTGAAGCAAGCCTCGGACGAAGAACAACGTCCGATATTTTGGCAGAAGACTTCGCTTCGATCGGACGCATGTTCGGACGCATCCTCGGACGTCCGAACGAATACCCTTAGAGAACGGACGCATGAGGATCACTTTTTTTTTTCACTAATCAGACCTAGGGGTTCCAACGGCTAGTTTTCCAGTAACAGAAAATAGCCGTTGGGAAGTTGTTGGAAGCTGATATTTGGCAACTATAAATACCCCTAGGTCTGATTTAAGAAAAAAAAAAGACTTAAACATTGATTACAAATAATTCTTGAGCTATTTGGGAGAAATAGTGGGTACAAGTGTTGTAATAGTGTAGGTAGTGAGAAAAGAGCTCAGCTAGAAGTGTAAGAGTTCTTCAAGTATAAGAGTGGAGAGATAACAATTGTAACAAAGGGAGGTTGTGAGTGTAAAACTCTTGGCTCAACCAAAGGAAATTAGTGTGAGCAAGAGTGATCCTCATTTGTGTACAAGAGGTTATTGTCTCACCTACTTTGAAGAGACTTTTAGTGGCTGAACTTCAAGTTGTGAACTTGGTAGTTGCCTTGTAAGAAGCTCTTTGTAGTTGTAAGCTCCAAGCTTGAGAAGCTAGGGAGTTTGGTTTGATTCTCTTAATCTCAATATTCTTATTTGTTCTTTAAAGCTTAAATTGTTGAATATCTATTGTATTCATTTGTGCTTAAGTTTTCATTTGGTGCATAAAGTTTGAATTTCTATTAAGCACATAAAAAGGATTGTTTTTAGAGATAACCTAATCACCCCCCCCTCTTAGGTTGCTTTTGGGGCCAACAATTGGTATCAGAGCATTGGGCTCTTTATTTTGCTTAAATTGCATTGAGTAAAGCTACATCATGGCAACCAATTATGCTTTGTTTTTTGACGTAGACTAGCATTAGTTTATATTGGCTTAAGACAAACTTAAGATACCCCCAAAACACCGACGGTCTTCCTGTCCGAGGTGTTTGGGTTGCAAAGCCATAAAAGGTAGACCATTTTGACCAAGTCCATTACTAGCTCGTCGTGTCTAGTCCCCATATGAAAAGGGCCCAGTTCCCCATCTGGCGCGATAAAGTACACAACTGGGGGTACATCATGCACAAGTAATCTTGGGATAAAAAAGAATACAAATTTGAGAAATTCAATGAATTATCCATAACATGTGACTCAAGTGTGACTCAAGTAAGCAAATAGCACATTTGAACACCCAAAATTACAGTTTTAACATTAATTCATTACAAGCATTTTTATCGAAATTAAAAGAACTATTCTATCTCACCGATTGGTGGTATTTAGCTCCTAAGTATCTTTCGTCTTTCCTTTATTCCCTAACCTATTCATTTACCAAATATACGTATACTATAGGTTTAGGTTATTTTCTACACAAAATTGAAGAGTATGATAGACTATCCTAAAATGCAATTTAAGATAACATATTATACTCGGAAACATAGTACTTAGCAAGTTCAAATTGATTACTTCAATTGTTTCGATTAATCAAGTGGATTTTATTTCAGTTTCTTTTGCTAGATAATATGCTATAATTTTCGTACCCTTTCAGCCTAATTAAGGCTTATTATATTGTTAACATTCCAAGGTAAAATTTAGTAACTTTTATCCTTAAATTTTATTTGGGCAGCCTACTTAATCTTTATAAATTTTATTGTATTAAGTTAATGTAAACGAGCTGCCTAAACAACATTCAGGTAAAGTTATAATTATATTATCATCTAAACAGCTCCTATAACAACCATACCAAAGGAATTCAAAGCCTCACTTAACTTAGGCTTAATAGGGGTGAAAATTTCTACATAATATAGTAGTAAATAGCCAATTAAGTAGTTTTAATCCATATAGGATTAAATCTATCGCTGTCCAGATTTAAGCTCATTTATACTCCACTCAATTCATTGCAAATTAGAGTAATAACTCACATAAAAAAAAATCACCATTATATGTGTATGTAATTTGTTAATCAATATTTCTTTGTATTTTGTAGTAATTTCAGCCTTATACTTCACTTAAATGCTATGGTTTCTTCCCAGATTTTCCTTTCATTTAGGGTGCAATATAACAACCAATTTAGATACCCTAATTAATTCCAAAACCATCCAGCAATCACCTCCGAACCTAGTCCTGACCAGTCTAAAAATCATTGCCAAGAGGGCCGAATATAACCCTAAATTTTAAGGAACATTAGCTGGATAATTTGATGTATTTTAAAGTGTTAAACTTAGGAATATATTCTATCCAAATTGCAATCACTTGCAGCCTAATCTTTTGTATTACTAGTAGATTATAGACCTTGTTTCTAATCACCTTTAACTAAATAAGCAAAGTCATACTAAGATAGAATTAATTTTCAGCAACTATCTACTAGTACTCCCTAGATAGAACAAGTGGTACTTGTAACAATTATATACTAAATCTTCACCTAACTTCAAGAAATTTCCACAAGATGTCCAGCTGCTAGCTTATTTTCAGCAAGCATATTAACAATTATTTGGCTAATACAAGACTTTAATATCAAAGCATCCTTAACAACATGTTCTTAATCTATTAGATGGTTGGAATATTACCTTTTCAAGTGAGATTAAACCCCCAAATTCTTCTTTTCTTCGCTGTTTTGCTCCAGCTCTTTTTTTTCTTTTCCTTTTCTTTTCCAGAATTTTATGCTACTTCTAAGCTGCTTTTTGGTACTTAGTTAAGCCTTATACGGTGATGTAGGAGCTGGAATTAAGAGCTGCTTGTTGGAACCCTAAGTAGCTGATTTTTGTGCCACCACTTGCTTGTTTTGTCCTTCTCATGCTTCAGCCATTTTGACGTAGTTTAGGTGCTTACCATTTTAATTATTTTATTATTTTATTTGGTGGCTAACATATTTTTATTTAGTCCTAAAATATTTACAACACAGGCCTTACTAAACAAAGTTTCTTCCAATTGCATTTTCCTCCCCTCAAGACTAGTTAGTAGCTCAACAAATCCGACCACCTTGTATATTTTATAAAGCTAATTTTCATGAATCCTATTTAGTAATTAACATTCAATTAAATAAGTTTTTATTTTTATTTTTTTTATTTTTATTTTTGTGTATCCTCACACGCTCATCCAAATTAGAACAAACGCATAATAATACTATTAGAAAGCATAAAACCAAAGGACTAGGCAATCATTTTTAATTACACTTGGACAATCAAAATGCAAAGATAGAAGATGAACGACATATTAACCAAGTGATTATGAATGCATTCAAGTAAGCTCAAATTGAACATAACAACAAGAGTTCTATCCTTTAATTATGGACTTCACTAACATTGAGCACAACATTTATCAAGGCTAAGCAATGAGCAAATGTCAAGTAAATCGTATAAATGTAATTTTCAATTAACACATGGCTCCTAAACATTGATTTTTTTTCAAGTCCAATTATGATTATACTAAGGAAGGGTCCTCGAGGCTTCATGGGGTTCAAACAATTTAAAGACCATTCAAGCACATAAAGACTAACAAGCTTTAACACAATGAAAAGGTTATCTAAATGCCCAACTCATCCCCCAAACTTAGTTTCACACATAATCGGCTTCAAAAAGACATTCAATCACAAAAACTACTCTTAATCCAAAATCAGGCATTCATATGATTTTCTCAAAATACGCTCAACTATTTAGCACATGAACTTTATCAAAAACTAGAATATCCATAATCAAAAGATAAAACCATGTCCAAGTTCAACTAATAAATAATGTACATCATTTATGATAACCTAAAACCTTGGTTTTGATGATGACAAATGAAACTTCTATCTGTGTATAAAGCTATGCAGGAATGGTGGTACATTTGCTCATTAGCAGGGTTTTCAGATGAAGAACACCGTCTGAATAGTACTATATTTCTCGGATGCAGAAGCTCGTCCGAACAAGATTACCATGAACGCAATACACTGTCTGAACGATTAGACAGAGAGAAAGATTTTGGAGCATCTACAACAGACGCACAAGCTCATCTGAAGAAATTTGCCTCAGATGTATTTCACCGTCCGAAAGAGTAAGGTAGAGTCAAGAGTTTTAAGGCACCTACAATGGATGCATCTAACCATTTAAAAGAAGCTTACGTCGGATGAAGCCAACTGTCCGAAATAAAAACATTCCCAGTTAAGCATTAAACCTTTCGGATACAATATAAGACCGTCCGATGTATGAACCTTTCAAACATACCTGGTTCAGACGAAGGAACGGCTGCAAGCTCGGCCGTCCGAACAGTATCCTCTACTCTCTGTTATTTAAAATCGGACGATGGATCAGATGCATGACAATAACATTGGACGTCTGAAACCTATAATGGCTAGTTTTTTAGCATTTATTATTGAGCCGTTAGGAGGTGGTTAGAACCCAATTTATTGCACCTAAAGGCATAAATACCAACTCCTTTGTATAATGAAAAATATCTTACACATTGAATACAAGCAAAAAGAAAGTCAATTTGAGTGCAAATTAGCTCTTTAGCGATACTATATTAGTGTGTACTTAAGAGTGCTATTAAAAACATTGAGTGGAGTGATGATCTTGTACAAAAGTAAGGTTTGGTGTAAAATCCTTGGTTCAACTAAAGAGAAGTAGTGTGAGCAAGGGTGATCCTACTTTGTATACTAGAGATTATTGGTTCACCAAGACTGAAGGAGCATCTTAGTGGATTATTATTCCAAGCTATCCAGCTTGGATGTGGTGTTTGATTTCTGATGTTTTCCAAACCTTATTTTGATGATGACATAAACACTTAACTCTGTAAAACAAGCTTTTGCAGGAACAGATATTTCGGACGCACAGAACCGTCCGAACTATTTTACATTGCTATTGCAAATTTCCGTCCGAAACCTCTGTCGGACGAAGGACCGGACGCATGCACGGACGTCCGAACGAAGCCTCTCAACAAACTGAAAGAAGAACGGACGCTTCCTCGGACGCATTCATTTCTCCTCGGACGTCCGAAACCCCAACGGCCAGTTTTTGTGCATTTATTACTTAGCCATTAGGAAGTAGTTGAAAGCTCTATTTATTGCTATTATAAATAGGTGCTTTAAGAACCTGAAAAAATCATCTAATACATTGAATACAAGCCTAAGGAAAGAGTAATTTGAGTGCAAATTGACTATAGTGCTTTGTTGTATTAGTGTGAAGTTGTGAGTGCAATTCAACTTTGAGTGGAGTGATAATCTTGTATGAAAGTGTGGTTGTAAGTGAGATTCTCGGCTCAACTAAAAGAGAACTTCCTGTCAACTTTCTAAATGTGTATAAGAGACAGGTGTTGAAGTATTCAAGAAATTTGAAAACTTCAAGCTTGCTAGCTTGGAAGTATTGTTTAAATGGTTTTTCAATTTACTTTACTATTTTAGTAAATTTATTATTTCTGGATTTAAATTTAAAAAGCTCACTGCTTTGTGAAAGCATAATTTTTAGAAACCTAATTCACCCCCTCTTAGGTTGCTTTGGGACCAACAATTGGTATCAGAGCTTGGTCTCATTATATTGCTTAAACTGCTATTGAGAAAAGAACTATGGCAACCAACAATGCTCTATTTTTTGAAGGCCAATCTGTTACTAGGCCCCCCATGTTTAATGGGGAAAATTTTTATTAGTTGGAGAGCTAGAATGAAAATATTTCTGCAATCTATTGTCATTGAGTTGTGGTATGTTGTCAATGAAGGTCCATTTGAAGCTTCTATCATTGATGATCATACAAATAGAAGAAGAGAAAAGACAAGGAATGAGCTCACTCCACAAGACAAGGCAAACTTGACGTTGAATGCAAAAGCCATGAATGTCTTATATAATGCCTAGGATGTGTATAAGAGACAGAAGGGTTGCAGTTCCATCCGATTTTTTGCATCCAAGGCTTTGATATATAAAATAAACAGTTCAATGTCTACTTGAAATACACATATGAGTCCTTCAAGATGGAATTACATGAGAACATAGACAAAATGTACTGCAGGTTCAATGACATTATAAATGATCTTGAAGCAAGACTCTAAGGAGTACTCTTTGGGTGAAAAGATCTGACTAGTACTGTATGCTCTATCCAAAGAATTGATGCCAAAACAATTGCCATAGAGGAAGCTCAGAATTTAAATTTAATGACTGTGAATAGACTAATCAATTCTCTTACCTCTTATGAACTCAAGCTAAAGGCCAAGGTTGTGGATGATCAAGAAGCAAGGCCAAGAAGGAGCATTGCTCTAAAGACCTCTCAAGAGGAAGATGAAAACAGCTCCCTCAATCTAGAAGATGAAGATCTTGATGAAGGAGATCTTTCACTCATCACCAAAGGATTTCTTAAACATTACATCAACAAACGAATTGAATGAGAAGAGGCGGAGCTACAAACACAAATAATTTCAAAGGGAAGTCAAGACTTGAAATAAAGAAGCAAAATGATAAATGCTTTGAATGCGGTCAACTCGGGCATTTTGCAAATGAGTGTCCTTCCAAGAAAAAGAATAAGGAAGAAAACCAAGATTCAACAACTTTCAAATCACATGGGACGATTGCAACTCCGAAGGAGAAGTTGAAGAAGAAATGGATATGGCACAAATGGCCTTTATGGCTATTGGAGATGATGAGGTAAATTCTAACTATGACTCTAATGATGAAAATGATGAAGATGATCTTGAAGCTTTCATTTTAAAATTGCATGATAGCTTAAAAGAATCATATGCTAGAAATAAGGAGTTAGTAAAAAAGTCAAATGCTTTATTGAATGCTAACTCTAAACTTGTGAATGAAAACAATAGGCTCTCACAAGAAAATCGTGATTTGAAGAAAAGAATGCATGTGAGATCAAAGGTCAAGGAAGAACAAGCCTCCTTGAAGAAAAGAATGGATGATTTGAATGCTCTCTTAGCTAGAAAGAAAGAAAATGTTGTTGATATGAAAAGAAATAGAAATGTGGCAATCAACAAAAATTTTGTCATGTTTAGAAGGGATGACTAATGTATTGTAAAACCAAAATCTTCTTTATATGGTAATAAAAGCATTATGTGTAGATATTGCCAACAACATGGACATACTAAGAATATGTGTTATGTCAAGAGGAATGAAAAACTTTGAATGAAAGTTGCATGGATAGTAAGCAATTTCACTAACGCAAATGGACCCAACAAGATATGGGTACCAAAAGTTATCAATTGATTTATTGTGTAGGTACTTAACATCGCCAACAATGCTAAGTGGTTCATAGATAGTGGATGTTCAAGGCACATGACGGGTGATACCTCTCTCTTCACAAATCTTACATCCAAAAACAATGGAAAAGTCACTTTTGGAGACAACAACAAAGCAAAATCAATCGGCATTGGTGATGTGAGGTAAAAATGGTGAAACCTTGATTAAGAATGTACTTCTTGTTGATAATTTGAACTATAATTTATTAAGTGTTAGTCAACTTTGTGACAAAAATTTATATGTTTTCTTTACCAAGCATGAATGTCTTATCCTTGATAAAAATCATGTTGTTTTATTCAAAGGCACTAGGCACAATGATGTTTATGTGATTCATCTTGATAAATTTGCAATAGCAATGTAAAATGTCTTACCGCTTCCATAGATGATCCTTGGCTTTGGCATAGAAGACTTTGTCATTTTAATATGGATTTGTTCTTATAGCCAAGAAAGATTTGGTAAGAGGCTTGCCAAAACTGAAATTTCTGAAAAATAAAATTTGTGATGCTTGTCAATTTGGTAAACAAGTCAAAGTTTCTTTTAAACCTAAGAATTTTGTGTCCACTCATAAACCTTTAGAATTGTTGCATTTAGACTTATTTGGACCTACTCAATATGCTAGTCTAGGTGGTTGCAAATATGCAATGGAACATTTGTTATCGTAGATGACTATTCTAAGTTTACTTGGGTATTATTTATTGTTCACAAAAATGAAGCATTTGAAAAATTTGTAAAATTGTTTTCCAAAACTCAAAATTTATTGGATACAAAAATTGTTCGTTTAAGGAGTGACAATGGTGCCGAATTTAAATTTGGGGGTTTTACCGACTTTTGTGGTCACAACGGTATCTTTCACTAATCATAGTTGTTAGAGTCCCTCAACAAAATGGTGCTGTTGAAAGGAAAAATAGGACTCTTCAAGAAACGGCTAGAACTATGATTAGTGAGTGTGACCTACCACAATACTTTTGGGCCGAAGCGGTTAACACGGCTTGTTATGTCATGAATCGAGTTTTATTAAGATCTTCTTTAAATAAAACTCCTTATGAACTCATTTTTTGTAGAAAACCCGTTGTGAGCTATTTCAAAGTTTTTGGTTGCAAATGCTTTATTTTAAAAATCAAAGAGAACCTTGGAAAATTTGACAAAAAATGCGGATGAAGGAATTTTTCTAGGATATTCTAGTGACAAGAAAGCATACCGAGTTTACAATAGAAGAACGCTTTTAATTGAAGAAGTTGTGCATGTTACATTTGATGAAACTAATGATGTTATCTCAAAGAATTTATGTGAGGATGAAGATGCAGGTATTTTAAAGGAGCTCGAAAAGCTCGTTATTCATAAAGATCATCAAAAGATTACATCAAGCGTTGATATCAACAACCATCAAATTGATGATGAAAAGAATGAGGATGCTCAAAACGATCTTCCGAAGCTTGGAGATTCGTCTCTAGTCATCCTCAAGATTTAATCATAGGTGATCTATCCGATGGGGTAACTACTCATTCTCATAAACCTTTGAATAATAATTGAGCATTACTTTCTCACATTGAACCCAAACATATAGATGTTGCTTTGAGTGATGAATCTTGGGTTAATGCTATGCAAGATGAACTTAGTCAATTTGAGAAAAATAATGTATGGACCTTAGTTGAGATCAAAGACCTTCTTCTCATCCCGTTATTGGTACTAAATGGGTTTTTAGAAACAAATTAAATGACAAAGGTGAGATCATAAGAAACAAAGCTAGACATGTTGCAAAAGGTTACGCTCAAGAAGAAGGTATTGACTTTGATGAAACCTTTGCACCCGTGGCTAGATTAGAATCCATTCGCATGTTTCTTGCATTTGCATGTTTCAATAATTTAAAATTATTTCAAATGGATGTCAAAAGTGCTTTTTTAAATGGTTTTATCGACCAAGAAGTTTTCGTCGAACAACCTCCGGGCTTTGAAAATAAGAATCTTCCAAATTATGTTTTCAAACTTTCCAAAGCTTTATATGGTTTGAAACAACCTCCAAGAGCTTGGTATGAAAGATTAAGTGGCTTCTTGATAGAAAATGGTTTCAAAAGAGGTATAAGATGACAGGACACTTATTACAAAAATGTGTTTAAAAGGATTGTTAATTGTTCAAATTTATGTTGATGATATTATTTTTGGCCTGAGCAACTAATGAAAGTTTGTGCAAGGATTTTTCACAATTAATGCAAGAAGAGTTTGAGATGAGTATGATGGGCAAGTTGCAATTTTTCCTCGGACTACAAGTTCATCAAACTAAGGAAAGAACATTTATTACACAAATCAAGTACAAAAAGGAGCTGCTCAAACGATTTGGTATGGAAGATTGCAAACAAGTTGGTACGCCAATGTGTACTTCAACCAAACTTGATAAAGACGAAGAAGGTAATAGTGTTGATGAAAAACACTATAGAGGTATGATCGGAAGTCTACTTTACTTAACTGCCTTGTTGTCTCCAAAAGTGACTTTTCCACTGTTTTTGGATGTAAGATTTGTGAAGAGAGAGGCATCACCCGTCATGTGCCTTGAACCTGTCTCTTATACACATCAAGTACCAGTGGAATGTGTTATTTTCGGGAAATTGTCTTGTGTCTTGGTTTAGTAAAAAACAAAATTCCATTTCTCTTTCTACGGCTGAAGCCGAATACATTGCTGCCGGAAATTGTTGTGCTCAACTTCTTTGGATGAAACATACTCTGAAAGATTTTGGTGTAATTTTTGATTGTGTTCCTATATTGTGTGACAACACTAGTGCAATTAATCTTACAAAAAATCCTGTTTGTGTATAAGAGACAGCATATGAATCACATGCCAAATTAAGCATCATTAAATTAGAGACCTCGTTTGTAAAAAGGAAATTTGTGTTGATTATGTGCCTACTTCAGATCAATTGGCTGATATTTTTACAAAACCTTTACCTCTAGATCGCTTTGAATTACTCAGAAAATGCTTGGGGATTTTACAGATAAATTTGGCATAGGTTCATAGTTCGGACGGACTTCTTCGTCCGAACAACTTTCCTTTAGGACGCTCTGGATCGTCCGAGAGAAGAAAAATCGCCTAAGGGTTCATATTCGTCCGAACAATATTCTTTTTTTCTCTTAAACTCTCTGGAAATCTTCCGGACGCACAGCTTCATCCGAAAGAAACTTCGGACGCACTGGCTCATCTTTCGGCCGTCCGTTCTTCAACTTTCGGACGCTGTGTCGGACGCAGATCAAACGTTCGGCCGTCCGAACGGTACCCCTGTTTTATTAACCGTCCAAATCCCCTCTTTCGGACTTACCTTCACCCCCGAAAACCCTTAGGCGATTTTTCTTCTCTCCACTACCCCCTCCAAATTCTCACTTTCTCTTCCAAAATTGATTGAAAAATCATCCTACCCATAACCCTTATCACCTAAATCACATCTTATTTCCCCCATTCACCATCTCATTTCCTCAAAATCTCACCAATCTTCAAATTTTTTCAACCGCTTCTTCCACTACAATGGTGAAATCTCGTGGCGGTTCCTCTACAGCAATTCGGGGTCGCAAAGCTAAAAGGAAGGCTCCTGTAGGAGGAGAATCATCGGAAAATGTGTCTAAGACACTGTCTCCTCTCTTCAAGTTTCCACCACTCCAACTTTATCCAAATTTATCGATGCCAAGGCATCCGAACAGTATACCTCTCTTCTCAGTAAATCCATTTCGTTATCGAACCACACTGCCTCTAATAGTCTTTTTGATGAATATAATCTTCCAATTATCAAATCCTGTTTTGAAAAACAAAATTGGGGTCATTTAGTGCATCTTGATTTACCTGTTTATCATGACATGGTACTTCAATTCACGACCAATCTTCGGAAAGGTCCTACTATTCGCACCCTCATATCTCGTGTTAACAACACTGATCTTGAGATTTCATCGAGTGTAATTAACACCATTTTTGAATGTGAAATCTCAAACCCCTCTGATTTTTCCTACTTTAATTTCATTAGATAAAAAATTTGCTGAGGATACTCAGTTTGATATAGATGACAGTTCGAGCCATTTTTAACATCCATTTTAAACAGTCTCTTATACAAATCTACTTTGTATAAGCCCCAGAACTTAGTATATTTTGTATACCCTGGTGACCCTGTCATACAAAATTTTATTACCAACTGACGGGCATCGTACTGAGCCCGGGAAAATGCAAGATACTTATTTTTCTGTGTCTTCAAGGGTTTCCTCTTGACTTTGGGTATCTTTTTTGTTCCCTATGGGAACTCTTTCTCACTGATACTCGAAAAAATATTCCTTTTGGAAAATTTCTCACAAAGGTTTTTGATTTCCTCAACTTTCCCTTTACCGGAAACAAACAATATCCTCCATATTTTAATAAATCCTACATTGAACGAAAAGGTCTCCGTTTCTTTAATGATCAATGGCTAACTAAGGCAGTCTTTGATATTGCCCAGTCACAATCCCATGCCTCCACATCTGATTTTGCTATCCCTCATTCTCCTACTCCTCAACCACCTCCATTCACATCTGCACCCTCTACATCTGCATCATCTACCTCTGAACCATCTCTTTCACATATCTGTGACCTCCTCACATCTCTGAGCACTCAAGTCAGTTCCTTTCAACGTCGTAAACAAATCGCAAGCTAAAACGACTTGAAACTCGTCAAATAATTCTCCAAGAGGCACTCAGTCTTGGCATGTCTGCTTCAGCTCAAGTCCAATTTGCTGATCTTCAGTCCCAACACCCACTTGAGTCATCTTCTGACAGCGATGAACCTGAAGATGAACAAACACGTGAAGACAATGCAGAAGCTAGTCAAGGAGCTGCCGATGACGAGGACGACGATGATGAAGATATTGACGACACATTTGAGTTTATCATGCAATGTCGTACCGGGGAGGAGGATGACAGTGAAGCCACTGCTGAAGTTTTCCATCCAAACGCCAAAAAATAGAAAAGCGCTCCAAAAAGCGCAATGACTCTCATTAGTTCTTTTACCATTGTATTTCTTTTGTTTTTCAGCACACTCTGTGGCTTGGTCATCTGTTTGACTCTTGCACCATTGGAACCTTTTAGTTGAATGTATTAAACTTGTTTCATTTCTATCAAACTACCTACATGATCTAAGGGAGAGTCTTTTTGATACACTGATGTCAAAAGGGAGAGTAGTTATATTGTTATGCTTTGATATATTGTTATGCTTTGATATATGTTATGCTTTGATATAATTGATATGTTGATAATTGATATCCAATTATGAGATATTGCAAATTGAGTAGTCATATCCAATTGAGGTTTGTCATCATCAAAAAAGGGGAGATTGATATTTTCCAAACCTTATTTTGATGATGACATAAACACTTAACTCTGTAAAACAAGCTTTTGCAGGAACAGATATTTCGGACGCACAGAACCGTCCGAACTATGTCAAAAGCTCCTAGGACGCATTGCATCGTCCGAACAAACTGGCAGAAAGAATGGGATCCTACTGCCTTTTCTTCAAACGCTCAGGACCGTCCGAAACCTCTGTCGGACGAAGGACCGGACGCATGCACGGACGTCCGAACGAAGCCTCTCAACAAACTGAAAGAAGAACGGACGCTTCCTGGACGCATTCATTGTTCCGTCCGTCCGAAACCCCAACGGCCAGTTTTTGTGTCATTTATTACTTAGCCATTAGGAAGTAGTTGAAAGCTCTATTTATTGCTATTATAAATAGGTGCTTTAAGAACCTGAAAAAATCATCTAATACATTGAATACAAGCCTAAGGAAAGAGTAATTTGAGTGCAAATTGACTATAGTGCTTTGTTGTATTAGTGTGAAGTTGTGAGTGCAATTCAACTTTGAGTGGAGTGATAATCTTGTATGAAAGTGTGGTTGTAAGTGAGATTCTCGGCTCAACTAAAAGAGAACTTCCCAACTTTGTAAAGATTATTGGCTCACCAAGTGTGTGAAGCATTCAAGAAATTTGATACTTCAAGCTTGCTAGCTTGGAAGTATTGTTTGTTCAATTTTTCTCTCTTTACTTTACTGTTTTAGTAAATTTATTATTTCTGCATTTAAATTAAAAAGCTCACTGCTTTGTGAAAGCATAATTTTTAGAAACCTAATTCTTATACACAAAGGTTGCTTTGGGACCAACAATTTCTTTCTCAATTTAGAAAATACATTCATCTCGATTCTTAATTGTTTATCCTTTCATCATCTTGTTTACCAAGTGCAAGAAATTTAATTTGAGCATTATTTGTTAAATTAATTTTTGAAACCTAATTCACTCCCCCTCTTAGGTTGCTTTGGGTCCAACAATTGGTATCAGAGCGTTGGTCTCTTTATTTTTCTTAAATTCAATTTGAGTAAAGATCCCATATGGCAACCAATAATGCTTTATTTTTAGGGTCAATCTATCACTAGACCCCTATGTTTAATGGAATAACTTTAGTAGTTGGAAAGATAGAATGAGAATACTTTTGCAATCCGTTGATATTAACTTGTGGTTTGTTGAAAATGAAGGTTCTTTTGAAGTATATGACTTGAATGTTCTCTTGCATAATAAAAGGGAAAATTTTGTTGGGATGAAAATGAATAGAAATGTTTTGATCAACAAGAACCTTGTCACTATTAGAAAGGATGATCTTTGTCTAGATGTGTCATAATCTTCTTTGTATGATGGAAATAAAAATATTATTTGCAATTATTGCCAACAATATGGACATGTGAAAATAATTGCTATGTCAAGAAAAATGAAAACTTGGAATGAATGGATTTTTAGTAGTTACACCAACTCTTATGGACACAATAAAACATGGGTACCAAAGGTTATCACTTAATTTCTTGTGTAGATAACAAACATCACCGACAATGCTAAATGGTTCGTAAATAGTGGATGTTCAAGACATGTGACCGATGATGCATCTCTCTTCACCAATCTCAAATCTAAAAGTAGTGGAAAAGGGACTTTTGGGGATAACATGAAAGAAAAATCAATTGGCATTGGTGATGTAGGTAAAAATGGTGAGACCTTGATGTGCATCTTGTTGATAATTTGAATTACAATCTTGTTAAGTTCATAATTGTGCTATATTTTATGTATCATTTATCATGATTTATGTGTTGTAAGCAAGATTTGAGTTATTATTGAGCTTAATTTGGTTATTCTCAGTTTTTGCAGGAGTTAAAGTGAAAAAGGGCTGAAAAAGATGGGAAAAGATGAAAGAAAATGCTAAGGGCGAAACAGGCACGAGTATGAAGTCATTTCGGACTGTTTTTCGTATTTCAGGAGTAACTTTTGATCCTGAGATCTAATTTAGGTGATTTGATATGCATTGGAAAGCTAATGCAGAGATCTACAACTTTCGTGTTTACGCTTTCCCAAATTCCAAAAGCATCAAGGTGGAAATTGAAGCCGAAGGCGGAAAACAGTTGTAAGAGCCATCGCACATGCACTGGAGCTGTGTAGCGCATGTGTGCTGCGTCCAGAAGAAGAGTTCCAGGTTAAGTTCGTGCACATGTAACTTCGTACATGTGTGCGGAAGACAAAATAGCAAAGACAGGTTCTACCTCGCCCGCACATGCGCGCTAAGCTTCCAGCGCATGTGCGCGGAAGGCAGCAGGGTGGCGTGAATTAGATTTTTGGCATGTTCCTTCACCTGGTTGGACTCCCTTTTCAGCCGATTTGACACGTTCTTGTCCATAAATCTTTAATTGTAGCCCTAATACTCATTATAAATACCCCATGAAGGGTGAGCAAAAGGGATCGACACTTTTATTTTCTTGTTTAACTAGGGTTTTTAGTAGTAGAAATTCTTCTTTATTCTTTCATGGCACTTTGTGCTTAAACCCTTTTCTTGGTAGAGGGAATTGAAGCTATGGTCAATTCTACAAAGTTGTGAAACTTCTTGTGCTTGAATATATTCAATTTTATGTCAAGTATTTATTATTTTTTTGTAATTAAATTTATGATTGTTCTTTTTAACTTGTTATTGCTGCAGACTAATTAAGTTATTGGAATTAATATACTGCTAGATTGTTTTAACCGCGTGTGCTTAATTCAATCTGTGAAGCAACTAAGTTTGATAATTACTAGATTAGTGTTATTGAATTTAGCGAATTTAATCATTTAATTGGCATAACCGCGTGTGTTTATGTTTAATTAGCCTAATTGTTCTTGTTGATTTTAAAGCTGGGGGTTCTTCTATTAAATTAATCTTTGGGGCGTGTCTATGTTAAATTAATGATTAGAGTTAATTGGATCGCGTGTTGAAAATTAACCAACTTTAGAAAGAAATAAGAATCAACTTTGAATTGGTATTCGTTTGGGTTAATTCTTCAATTTGTGCTTGATATAAAATTGAATTATCTTGTGTGTCAAGGATCGACTAGTGAAATTGCCATGGTGGATATGACCAAGACCAAGATCTTTCTTAATTGAATTCTCTTTCGTATTTTATTGTTTTAGTTTGAGTTTAAAAGCATTCAAAAACCCCCACTTTCCATTTAGCACAAGAATAAACTCCGTTCTCTGTGGGCCGACCCTGTACTCACCGCTAATACATTACAATTGAAAGTTGTTAATTTTGGGTGCCTACGACAGCATTACAACTTGACATTATTATTGCACACCAAAATTTTGGCGTCGTTGACGAGGAGCGGTTTGAATTATTTTTGTGCTAGTTATTTTAGTTTTTCTTTTCTCCTTTCTTTTTATTATTATTCCTCCGCTTATTGTGTATGCCTATGACCCGGTCTGCTGGAGAAGTTGAATTCCAATTTGATCCAGAAATACAGAGAACATTATGCAGATTCGTAAAAGAATTACGAGAATGACAGTTAGGGGAAGAACAACTGTTTAATTTTATCTTTGCAGGTGATCAGGAACAATAGGAAGAGACGACCATAGCGCAACGAACTTTGTGATAAGGGAATTAGTTGCACCCACTATGAACCAACAACTTTTATGCATTACATATCCAGAATTTGATGCTAATGTTACATTTGAATTAAAATCTGGACTAATCCATTTATTACCTTTTTTTCATGGATTACTAGGTGAAGATCCGAACAAGCACCTTAAGGAGTTCCATGTGGTTTGCATAAGTATGAGACACACTGGGGTGTCAAAGGAGCATATCAAGTTGAAAGCATTTCCGTTCTCGCTCAAGGATGAAGTAAAGGATTGGTTGTTCGATTTACCTTCGGGTAGTATCAAACAACTTGGGAGCAGATGAACAGAGTATCCTTGGCTAAATATTTTCCAGCACCTCGAACTGCAAATATTCGCAAGGAAATTTGTTGCATCAGGCAGATCAATGACGAATCCTTGTATGAGTATTGGGAGCGTTTCAAGAAATTGTGTGCAAGCTGTCCACATCATCAGGTAAGTGACTCCTTGTTAATTCAATATTTCTATGAAGGATTATTGCCTAATGAAATGAACATGGTCGACGCCGCAAGTGGAGGAGCCTTAGACAATTTGACCATAGACGCTGCTCGTGAGCTTATATCGAATATGGCAGCACGTTCTCAAAAGTTCGGGACACGACGCAATCTACCTCTCAAACGTGTGAATGAGGTAAATGTTTCATCTCTAGAATAGCAAAGGCCAGTTTTACTTCTTTTGTACGACAATTAGCTTCAGGAACAGCAATAGCAGATCAACCTAGGGGCATTTGCTCAAATGAGGGACACTCGATAGATATGTGCCCCACACCTTACTAGTAGAAGCTCATGAACAAGTAAATGCAGCGGGAGGATTCCCAGGACAATCACGACCAAATTATGATCCCTACTCTAACACGTAGAATCCTGGATGGAGGGATCATCCTAATTTGAGATACGGGAATCCTACCCAACCTCAGCCTCAACAAAATCGACAGAATTTTCAACCATGTAGGCTGCCATTCGCTCAAAGAAAACAAGCCAATTTGAACAATCAGTCCGGTAAGTCTTTAGATGAACAACTGAATATTTAACCGATAATACTATTCAATTTCAGCAGGATACCAAAGCCAGTATTCTGCAGTTGCAGCCTCAAATTAGACAAATGGCTACCGCAATTAGCAGGTTGGAAGCACAGAGCTCCGGGAAGTTGCCGTCTCAAACTATCATCAACCCTAAGGAGAATGTGAGTGAATTAAGTTGAGAAGTGGTAAAGAGGTTGAAGTGCAATGCAAAATAGTTCCTGAATGTGTTAAGGCCGAGGAGAGGAAAACCAAAGCCTGAAAAAAAAGGTTGGCCCAAGCGAGAAGAGAAGCAATGGCAGTGAAGATAAAATCTGTTCCTGTATGGCCTAAAGATAAGCGCGAACCATCATTTCCCTAGGCATTGAAAGAGTTATCAAAGGAGGATCCCAACAAAGAGTTGTACGATACATTTCATAAGTGCGAGGTAAATATTCCTTTATTAGACTCTATTAAACAAATACCTCGTTATGCTAAGTTTTTGAAGGAATTGTTTTCGCATAAACGAAAGAAAAAAGAAAAGAAGGTTAGAAAGGTAGAGGTTGGGAGGAATATCTCGTCTATTATTCAAAAATCCCTACCTGAAAAGCGTAAGGACCCAAGAATATTCTCTGTACCTTGTAAGATAGGAAAAACACACTTGGAAAAGGCCATGCTGGATTTACGTGCATCTATTAACGTAATGCCATATTCTGTCTATGATGCATTGAAAATAGGACCATTGAGTAAAACAGGTGTGGTAATTCAGCTGGCTGATAGATCCTTAGCTTAGATCCTAAGGGAATTGCAGAGGATATCTTAGTTCAAGTGGGAAGTCCAGTTTTTCCTGCTGATTTTAATGTTCTAGAAATGGAATAAGGTGATTCCAATGCTCCTATTTTATTAGGAAGTTCATTTCTAGCTACTTCCGAAACTAATATAGATGTTCTTAATGGCACTCTTAGTATGGAATTTGGTGATACAAGTGTTAAATTTAGCATTTATGATGATGTTGAATCGACTGACCATACTAAACTTGTTTCTGTAATTGATGTGCGTAAGCCTCCAATACAGGAAATTCATGAAAATACCAATAATCAGAAGGTCGGCACGAACCGTGAAGAACATCTAGAGGAAAAGAATAAGGACTTGTTTCAGGAAACAAGTAATCGAAGTCCTAATGTTTTACTACTTTCTAATGAGAAATTGAAGTTATCTGTTGTGCAGGGAACAATTCTGAATTACAATCGCCTTCTCGGTCACCTTAAATACATATGTGTGAAGGATAAGGAGAGGGTGAAGGTAATCTCAAGTCAACTTAGCAACTCGCAAGAAGAGCAACTTGTTCGGGTTCTAAAAGAGCAAAGGAGATTGAATCCATCATTTGTGAAAACAGTGAAGCGGAAGATCCTTGGACTCCTTAACATGGGAGTTAATTGAATGGTGAAAGAGTATTACGTCGAACCAACGATAGTAAACAAAGGCGCTGCATGGGAGGCAACCCATGTCCATTTCAATTTCATTCTGTTATTTAATTTCGCAACTTTATTTTTTCTTACTTTAGTTTAAAAGGACAGCATATTTTAATTTCTTTGCTAATTGGGAAATCGATTGCATTACGAGGCTAAAATGATAAAATTTTCCTTCAAAGATTTTGTGTGTGTTATGTGGGTGATTTAGGATAGAATGTTTATGTTTTTATTTTTAAAAAAAAAAGTAATTTCTGTTCTGCCTCGAGCGCACATGCGTCGCTAAAATGTCAGCGCATGTGCCCGGGGGTAATTAGCACACCGATACACTATTTTACATTCGCACATGCGTGCTGAGGAAACAGTGCACGTGCATGTGAAGGGTCATAAGGAACTTAAGATTCCAAATCCCATTTGTTTCTTCACATTCCTCTTCTCTTTCAAATCCTCTCAAACCCTCAAATCCCCCACTCCAAGTTTTCCAAAACTCACCTCAATTCCATCAATTTTTCACCTAAATTTCTTCTTCTTTCACATAAAATCAAATCAAGGTATTAATTTCTCTCTCTTTCTACAATTTTTCCTTATGGGTTTCAACTAATTTTCAAAATATGTTGAGTCTTTTTATGCTTTGATTGATGAAATCTCATATGGATTGAATTTTAAACATAAATTTGGTGTGATTATTGTATGGATTATTGATTGAGGATGGATTGCATGTTCATAATATACACAAAAAGTTCCTCTTTCTTTATGCATGCCATGTGTTCGATAAAATGTCTCAATGAATAAAAATGTTCAAACACAAGGCATTGGTGCACGAATTTAATTCCTAGGCCATTCCTGATTATGTCATGTGAATTCTTTCTAATTAGTTTTCATGCGTAGGAATGTTCATGCATTGCATATAAGATGTTAGTTTTACGCATTATTTTGCTTGGATTTTCATGTGTAATCTAAGGCTTATGATTTGGGGGAATGGGTTTTTATTTAAGTGTGGGGTGTTGTAATTGTTTGTTTGGGGGTCATGGTGCATGTTTATGTGTTATAGGAATGGGAAGAACAGCAAAGAAAATAGCCACAGGCAAGGGTACCGTTTAATCCTCATCATCCGGGGCTCCACAAACTCGAGTCAGTGGCGGGTTACGATTTTTAATTACGGCAGCCAAATAGAAATATGACAATGATATCTCAAAACGGGCTGTAATTAAGGAAAGGGGCATACAAGTGCCATTGGCAGGGGTGCCAGAAATCAAGTTAGCCATTTGCAATCGTGGATGGGAGCTTTTCACTTCAACTTCCATAGATGTCGTCCTTCTGGTGGTGCGTGAGTTTTATTCTAATTTTTAGGACATCATTATAGCTCCACCAGAATATATGTACGGGGGAAAGAAGTTGATGTCTCTGCCAAAGAAATCAACAGAGTTTTGAAAGTCACTCGTGTTCGTAATGATGAATGGCCCGACACCCGTAATGACAACGTAGAGCTTCAACAGATCACAAACGTTCTTTGTGACAGAGACGTGGACTGGACTTTTACGGTACATGGCATGACGTCTCGGCATTTCCACACGAATAAACTTAAGCCAGCATGGTTTGTTTGGTTTAAATTCCTTTGCGGCCACCTTCTACCGGTAAACCATCTCACCCATGTCACTATGGAAAGGGCCAAATTACTGTATTGTATTGCGACCGGGAAAGCCATAGATGTCGGTCAGCTCATACGTGAACAAATTTGCTACCCACTACTAGTAGGCAACTGGAATTAGGGTTTCCCCATCTGATTACGACTCTATGTTTGGAAAGTGGTGTGGTGATTGAGCCTTCTGAAGAAAAATTGAGGCCAGGCCAGATGATTGATTGTAAATGGAAGGTATAGGAGCTCCAGTTAAACGCACTCGGTCCCAAGCTTCTATGTCACATGTAGAGGAAGCTGATGATTCAGATGATGAGCCGGTACCTGCTCCACAGTAATTGCAGGAGGAGCTTCTATATCAAATCTTGGTAGAACAACAGCGGATGGGCCAGCATTTTGATTCGTTTATGCAATATCAGTTTACGTGGCAGCAGACCATAGAGGCTTGTCAGATGGCCAGAGAGCGGGGAGAGGACCCATCGACATTTCCACCATTTTCTCTTTTTCCCCAAGATTTGGGTCCCCACGCTCCCTGAGTTTTTTTTATGCCTTATGTGTTGGGCCATTTTCTTTATTTGATATTCATGGCAATTGATTTCATAGACAATTTGAGTAGTTATTTTATTAGACATTTTCGTTAGATAGGTTTCATTTTAGTTAGGTTTTATTTTCGTAATCGTGTCTTTCGTTTATTTTTAGTTGAGGCTCTGAAAGATGATAAGTGGAAAGAGGCAATGGAGAATGGTCATAGATCATAAGAAACGGAAGTCGTGAACCGCATTTTGGAAATTGGTTGAGGAATATACACATCTACAATAAGAGACAGCTAAAAGCTTACTCCCTTAAGGCTTAGTGACTCGAGCCTCAACTAAAAATAAACGAAAGACACCATTAAGGCCAATAAAACTAAGCAGCGAAAATCAGCGATAAAAACCCGACTTCAGAAGAGGTGTGGTGGGAAAGTCAGGCTATAAAAAGAAGTCACTAGAGGTGAAACTTAGTAAGAATAACACGTAATGTCATGAATGGATGAAGCAATCACTTTTAGATGGTATCGATCAGAGCCTTAAGGGAGTAAGCTTTTATTGATTATTGTAGGATTATTTTCTATAATTTTCTTATTTTCTTATTGTCTCAAGGGAATTATTTATTTGTTTTCTTCTATTTTGTTTAGTGATTTCCAGCTTTCATTTATAGCGGATACTACTCCAAACGCGAATTAAATCCAGAGAAGCTTCCCATTTTCCTCGAGCTTCATTTTCCCATTTTGTGATTTTATTTTTCCATTGAGGATAAAAACATTAAATGTTAAGAGGAAAATTTATTAACAGAATTTTTAAGAGTCAGGTATTTTTTGCTCAATTTTGCTGCAATATATTTTGACTTTTCCTTTGATTGGAGATCTTGTCAAAAATTTGAAAATTTTTGTGGATTAATTGACCATTTTTTGAAAATTTTCAAAAAATTTCGCTTAATGTATTTTTTCCATTTTTCTGTGTAATAAATCATTAGTTGAACCATGCATGAATGAGTAGTCGGTGTTAATATTTTTCATTCATGATTTTCAAGACTTTTGAGCACTAAGCCATACTTTAATTTTTGATTTGGGATATATAGAGAAATTTATATGGACTCAATTATATTGCATCCCAAAAACTTACTTTATTACATTTTCGAAGCTAATTCTTAGACGACCTGATTTAGTTTAAATATGAGGGTAGTGCTTTTTTTTGTTTGTTGAGCCTTTCTAGCCAACCATTTATATAACAATTTATCTCTGAGTACCTTATTTGAGCATTATTCTTGTGAAGATAAACATCATTCTCCTTCTTTCACAAAAACTCAATTTACCTACCCTTATTTAGCTTAATGTTCTATTCATTGTTTTATCCTAAGTTTTCCCTTTTAGAGCTTATGGTGCACATTATATATTAAGGGGATATAAGGGTGGAAGTTTGTGAGAAGTGAGCGATGTACATTTTTGTAGCGAAATAGGGTATTGGGAAAAAATTGTTGAAGAAAAAAATGAATATGGAAGCTTTTGTATTTGCATGTACTGCCCATCACTGGTACCTGCATCTTTTTTATATTTATAAGTAGTGCCTATCACTGGTACCTGTATTTGTAGGTAGTGCCTATCATTGGTACCTGCGTGTTTATATTTTGCGGGTAGTGCCTACCACTGGTACCCGTACTGTGAGCGGATATAGAAAAATAAAATGATGATGTGATGTATATATGTCTGAGAGAGGTTGGCATGTTTGGTTGTTCAGAATTCATCATGGGTGTTTGTTACTCAAGTGTGGGGTTGTGGATGTTTGATATTGCACATGTGAAAAGAAGTTTTATTTTAATGTGTGGCCACCATTATTATAAAGCTCTTGTTCTTATTTGCTATATCCTCTCCCTTCTTTGGCTAACTAATATCCTAACCTATAGTACGAGCTGAAAGTCCTACCTAAATTTAAATTGAATCGGTTGTCTAGATTAGTGGAGGGGTGTAAGAAGAGTTGAGCTGTGAGGTGTTTATCTTCAAATTTATAGGGTTTTCATGATTTAATCTAGATATTTCCAAATCTAAGTTTTTGAATGGCTATACACACATACACACGAATTTCATGTTTTGGTTTTTATTAGCATTTGAGCTCTTGGGTTCATAGACTACTCTGATTGCTGGATTGATTATTGATTATTTATGTGGTTATTTGAAGGAATATGTTGAGTAGGATGTGCTCAGCTTAAATTTTCTAATTTTATGTTTGATCGAGGACGATCAAAGGCTGAGTGTGGGGTAATTTGATAAATTCATAATTGTGCTATATTTTATGTGTCATTTACCATGTTTTTTGAGTTGTAAGCAAAATTTGCGTTATTATTGACTTTAATTTGGTTATTCTCAGTTTTTGTAGTGTTAAAGTGAAAAAGGGCTGAAAATGATGGGAAAAGATAAAAGAAAATGCTAAGGGCGGAACAGGCACGGTATGAAGTCATCTCAGACGGTGTTTCGTATTTCAGGCGTAACCTTTGATCCTGAGCTCCAATTGAGGTGATTTGAGATGCATTCGAAATATAAGGCAGAGAGCTACAACTTTTGGGTTTTACACTTTTACAAATTCCAAAAGTATCAAGGTGGAAATTGAAGCCAAAGATGGAGCACAATTGTAAGAGCCAGCGCACATGCGCTAGAGCTGGCAGCGCATGTGCACTGCGTCCAGAAGAAGAGTTCCAGGTTATGTTCACGCATACATGCACGCTAAGAACTCCGCACATGTGCACGGAAGGCAAAAGAGCAAAGAGAGGTTTTGCCTCGTGCGCACATGTGCGCTAAGCTTCATACGCATGTGCGTGGAAGGCAACAGGGTGTCGTGAATTAGATATTTGGCATGTTCCTTCGCCTGGTTGGACTCCCATTTCAGCCGATTTCACGTTCTTATCCATAAATCCTTAATTGTAGCCCTAATACTCATTATAAATACCCCATGAAGGGTGAGCAAAAAGGATCGACACTTTTATTTTCTTGTTTAACTAGGGTTTTTAGTAGTAGAAATTCTTCTTTATTCTTTCTGGCACTTTGTGCCTAAACCCTTTTCTTGGTAGAGGGAATTGAAGCTATGGTCAATTCTACAAAGTTGTGAGACTTCTTGTGCTTGAATATATTCAATTTTATGTCAAATATTTATTATTTTTTTGCAATTAAATTTATGATTGTTCTTTTTAACTTGTTATTGCTACAGAATAATTAAGTTATTGGAATTAATCTACTGCTAGATAGTTTTAACCGCGTGTGATTGAATTCAATCTGTGAAGCAACTAAGTTTGATAATTACTAGATTAGTGTTATTGAATTTAGCGAATTAATCATTTAATGGGCATAACCACGTGTGTTTATGTTTAATTAGCCTAATTGTTCTTGTTGATTTTAAAGCTTCTATTAAATTAATCTTTGGCGCGTGTCTATGTTAAACATCTAGATGTGTATAATTAAACTTATTGCGTGTTGAAAATTAACCAACTTTAGAAAGAAATAAGAATCAACTTTTAATTGGTATTCGTTTGGGTTAATTCTTCAATTTGTGCTTGATATAAAATTGATTTATCTTGTGTATAAATGATCGACTAGTGAAATTGCCATGGTGGATATGACCAAGACCAAGATCTTTCTTAATTGAATTCTACAGTTCTGTTTTATTGTTTTAGATGAGTTTAAGAGACATTAAACCCCCTTTGTCCATTTAGCACAAGAATAAACTCCGTTCTCTGTGGGACGACCTGTACTCACCGCTACTACATTACAATTGAGAGTTGTTAATTTTGGGTGCTTACGATAGAATTACAGCTCGGCATTATTATTGCACTTCAAATCTCTTAAGTGTGAGTCAACTATGTGATAAGAATCTATATGTGTTCTTTACCAAACATGAATGTTTACATCTTGATAAAAATTGTGTCATTTTATTTAAAGGTATTATGCACAATGATGTTTATATTATTTATCTTGAGAATATTGGTAGTAGCAATGTAAAATGTTGAACCGCTTCTATAGATGATCCATGGCTTTGGCATAGAAGGTTTTGTCACTTCAACATGGATCTAATCGAAAGTCTTGCTAAGAAAGAATTGGTGAGAGGCTTGCCAAAATTGAAGTTTTTGAAAAACAAAATATGTGATGCATGCCTATTTGGTAAACAAGTTAAAGTATCTTTTAAACCAAAGAATTGTGTGTCTACTTCTAAACCTTTGGAAATATTGCATTTGGACTTGTTTGGACCAACTCAACATGCTAGTCTCGGTGGTAGTAAATACTTATGCGTTTGTGATTGTTGAACTATTCTAGGTATACTTGGGTACTATTTATTATTCACAAAAATGAAGCCTTTAAAAATTTTGTAAAACTATTTCTAAAATACAAAATTTGTTGAATTTGAAAATCATTCATTTGAGAAATGATAATGGAGCTGAATTTAAATTTGGAGGTTTCTCCGAATTTTGTGATCACAATGGTATTTCACATGAACTTTCAGTTGTTAGAATGCTTCAACAAAATGGTGTTGTTGAGATAAAAAATAGAACACTCCAAGAGGCGGCTAGAACCATGATTAGTGAATGTGATTTACCAAAATATTTTTGGGCAGAAGCCGTTAACACAGCTTGCTATGTTATGAATCAAGTTCTTTTGAGACCTATTGTAAATAAAAAACCTGTTGTGAGCTATTTCAGAGTTTTTGGTTGTAAATGCTTTAATTTGAAAATCAAAGAAAATCTTGTGAAATTTGACAAGAAATCGGATGAAGAAATTTTCTTGGGATATTCTGGTATGATAAGAAAGCATACCGAGAATACAGTAGAAGAACTCTTTCAATTGAAGAAGTTGTGCATGTTACGTTTGATGAGGCTAATGATATTATTCCAAAGAATGTTTGTGAAGATGAAGATGCTAGTATACAAAAGGAAAAGGAGAAACTCACCATACATGAAGACCATCAAAAGACGATAAGCAATGAGGACAACGTTCATCCCTTGGATGAAGAAGAAGAAAGAACAAAGATACTCCAAAAGATCTTCCAAGAGCATGGAGATTTGTCTCAAACCATCCTCAAGATTTGATAATAGGTGATCCGCCCGATGGGGTAAAAACTCGTTCCCATAAACCTTTGAATAGTAATTGTGCCTTACTCTCTCATATTGAACCTAAACGTGTGGATGATGCACTGAATGATGAATCTTGGTTTTCTGCTATGAAAGAGGAACTTAAGCAATTTGAGAAAAATAATGTATGGACTTTGATTGAAAGACCCTCAATTCATCCTGTGATAGGACACAAAAGGGTTTTTTTAGAAACAAATTAAATGATAACGGCGAGATCATTAGAAATAAAGCTAGACTGCAAAGGGGTATTCTCAAGAAGAAGGTATTGATTTTGATGAAACTTTTGCACTCGTTGCTCGTTTAGAATTCATTCGCATGTTTCTTGCATTTGCATGTTTTAATAAATTCAAATTATTTCAAATGAATGTTAAAAGTGCATTATAATTGGCTTTATTGATCAAGAATTTTTTGTTGAACAACCCCCTAATTTTGAAAATTAAATTTTTTCAAATCATGTCTTCAAACTCTCAAAAGCTTTATTATATGGTTTAAAACAAGTTCCTAGAGCTTGGTATGAAATTTTAAGTGGTTTCTTAATTGAGAATGTTTTAAAATGGGTGTCGTTGATACTACTCTCTTCACCAAAATTATTTCTAATGATTTGTTAGTTATTCAAATTTATGTCGATGATATCATCTTTGGAGCAACTAATGAAAATTTGTGTTAAGGATTTCAAATCTTGTCTAATGCAAAAGGAGTTTGAGATGAGTATGATGGGAGAATTATAATTATTCCTTGGACTTCAAGTTCACCAAACTAAAGAAGGAACCTTCATCATCCAAATCAAATACACAAAGGAGCTACTCAAGCGCTTTGGAATAGAGGATTGTAAACAATTGGGATGCCAATGTGTACCTCAACCAAGCTTGACAAAGACGAAGAAGGTAATAGTGTTGATGAAAAATACAATAGAGGTATGATCGGAAGCCTACATTATTTAACAATGTAGTAGACAGGATATTATGTTCGCCGTTTGTTTTTGTGCTAGATTTCAATCATGTCCTAAGGAATCACATTTAATTTCTGTAAAAAGAATTTTTAGATACTTGAAAGGCACATTAAACTTTGGTCTTTGGTATCCCAATCCACCAGTTCTGATTTGATCAGTTACCTAGATGCCGCCTTTGCACATTGCAAAATTGATAGAAAATGCACTAGTGGTACACGTCACTTTTGGGTATAAATATTGTCTGGTGTCTTGGTTTAACAAGAAACAAAATTCTATTTCTCTTTCTACGACTTGTGCTCAACTTCTGTGGATGAAACATAAATTAAAAGACTTTGGTGTTATTTTTGATCGTGTTATAAGATGCGATAATCACTAGTGCAATTAATCTCACTAAAAATCCTGTCTTACATTCTAGAACCAAACACATTGATGTCAAGCATCACTTTATTAGAGATCTTGTGTGCAATTTGTGTTAAATTTGTGTGTACTAAGGATCAACTAGCTGATATTTTTACCTAGCCTTTGCCTTTAGATGGCTTAGAATCTCTAAGAACTTATTTGGGCTTCATTGATTTCAAAATTGTATGAATTATGCCTTCAGACAAAAATTTGGTATCTCATCCTTTGGATGAATATGAACGTCTGAACTACTTACTCTATCGGAAGTACAAGAACGTCCAAAATCCCCTCTTTAGTCTCGAAGACCTATAAGCATCCGGACTTTCCTTCTCATTTCTCAAACTCTCTAAAAATTCTTACGGACGCTTGTCACTGTCCGACACTCCCTCAAATGCACAGCATAGACTTTTGGCCATCTGTTCATCTGCGTTCGGACGTATGATCGGATGCATACGAATTGTTCGAACGTCCGAATGATTGTTCTGCTCGCTTAAATCCCTTCATTTTCCTCTTTCCGGACAATACCCGACACCAAACCCTACCTTTGGTTCTTAAGAACCTCCTCAAAATTCTCGCTTAAACCCCTTCTTCCTCTGAAATTGCTTCAGGAATTCCCTTTCCCAATTCCTCACCCATCTCAATTGAACCTTATTTCACCCATATCACATCTCATTCCTTGAATTTTCCCACAAATTCAACCAAACTCACTTTTCCTCTTCATCTTATTTACAATGGTACGATCTTGTGGTGGATCTTCAACAGCTACCAGAAGCTGCAGTGCAGGGTGAAACATCCTCAAATCCTCAATCCACTCCCTATCCCTCTCTACCAAAATTCATTCATGACAACGGCTCTGATCGGTATACTTCTCTACTTAGCAAATCTATTATTGTTCAAAGGCCTATTTCACAGAGTCTTTTTGATGAGTTAAACTTACCTCTTATTAAATCATGCTTTACAAACCAAAATTACGGTCATTTAGTTCATTTGGATTTACCTGTATATCATGACATGGTGCTACAATTTACGGCCAATCTTAGAAAGCGTCGTACTATTCGTACGTTGATTTCTCATGTCGATAACAAAAATCTTGAGATTTTCTCCACAGTCATTAATTCTATTTTTGAATGTGTAGTCACCTCTCCTAATGATATTTCCTATTTTTTCTCTTTGGATAAATGGCCTGTTTTAGATACTCGTTTCAGTATTGAAGAGGTCCGACAGATTTTTAACGTCAATTTTAAATAGGTTTCGGAAGCCAAAAGCACACTGGTTACACCTGAACTCAACATATTATAAACTTTAGTACTAATTTACTGCTACCGACTAATGGGTGTTGGTCCAAAGCAACCTAAGGGATCGAGAGGGGGGTGAATTAGGTTGTATCTAAAACAAACCTTTTTATGTGCTTAATAGAAATTCAAACTTTATGCACCAAATAAAAACTTAAGCACAAATGAATACAATAGATATTCAACTATTTAACCTTAAAGAACAAATAAGAATCTTGAGATAAAGAGAATCAAACCAAACTCCCAAGCTTCTCAAGCTTGGAGCTTACAACAGCAAAGAGCTTCTTACAAGGCAACTACCAAGTTCACAACTTGAAGTTTAGCCACTAAAAGTCTCTTCAAAGTAGATGAGACAATAACCTCTTGTACACAAATGAGGTTCACTCTTGCTCACACTAATTTCCTTTAGTTGAGCCAATAGTTTTACACTCGCAACCTCCCTTTGTTACAATTGTTATCTCTCCACTATTACACTTGAAGAACTCTTACACTTCTAAGCTCTTTTCACAAAACTACCTACACTTTTACAACACTTGTACCCACTATTTCTCCCAAATAGCTCAAGTATTATTTTGTAATCAATGTAGAAGTCCCTTCTTTTTAATTCAGGCTTAGGGGTATTTATAGTTGCCCAAAAACTGCTTTCAACAACTTTTCAACAGCTATTTTCTAGTTTACTGGAAATTAGCCGTTGGACCTTTCGGACGGCCGCAAACTTCTGTGTCCGACGCTGCGTCCGTTCTCTGAGGGTATTCGTTCGGACATCCGAGGATGCATCCGAACATGCGTCCAATCGAAGTGTAAAGTCTTCTGGAAATATGATCGGACATTGTTCTTCATCCGAGACAACTTCAAATTCTTTGTGTCGGACGATGGTAACTTTCAGACAGTCATTTGCGTCCGTGAAGTCTGCTGGTTGTTTTATTCAGACGATCATTTGTGTCCTAACCTATATGTTTTTCTGCACACTTATTTTCAAACCATTAGTGCGATTTGGTCATCATCAAAACATGATTAACATAACTGGGGTTCAACAATGGGCATCGCATTGAGGCCGGAAAAATGAAGTTGTACTTATTTTACTCATATGTTTTTAAAGGTATTCCACTTGACTTTGGCTATCTCTTTTGCTCTCTATAGGAGCTCTTCTTGACTGATACACGCAGAAACATTCCTTTTGGTAAATTCCTCTCTAAAGTTTTTGATCATTTTCACATCCGCTTCACAGGGGAAAAACAATATCCTCCTTACTTTAACAAAGTTTTCATTGAGCGTAAAGGTCTAAAGTTTTTTAATGATCAATGGATTACAAAAGCTGCATGTGAACTTGAACGATCTAAATCTCAGATGCCTATACCTCTGACCTTGCACCTCCTCACTCTCTTCCTCCTCAACCCTCCTCTTCCACACATCCACTATCCCATGAACCCCATATTTCTTCCTCAGCACCCTCGCTATCTCATCTATGCACCCTTGTTACCTCCCTAAGTAACCAAATGAGTTCCTTCCAACGCCGCACCCTTCGGAAGCTAAAAAGGCTTGAGACCAGACAAACTATTCTTCAAGAAGCACTCAGTCTCGGTATGTCTGCCTATCAACTCAAGTTCAGTTTGCTAACATTCAATCCCAATACATTCTCGAGTCATCTTCCTAATAGTGAAGACATCGATGATGGTGATCATTCCATTCTTGAGGCTGAATATCATGAGTATCCTATTGGAACCACCAATCCTGACAAATCTACTGGTCCTGGAGCTGATGATAATGACGACGAGGATATTGATGATACATTTAACTACATCATGCAATGACGAGACCCTGAAGAATTAAGTGGTCACGACAATGAGGATACTGAGGATGATGCACTGAACAAGAAGCGCAAACTTGAGGAACGCTCCAAGAAGAAGAATGACTCCACTTAGACTTGCTCTTTATTTCCTTGCAATCTAATGTTCTTTGTCTTTTGTTATGATTGGTAGGATTTAGTTGCAATTGACTTCTCTAGTTGTAATTATTGACTTTTCTACCTCGCCTTGGTTATGACTAATCTGGTGTGATTCTATCATATTGCCTGCGTACGAGGGGAGCACCCTCTTAGGGGGAGCTATATTTTGCTTTGATGATGTCGAAAGGGGAAGTAAGATGGCCATTAATTGTTTGATGCACTTATTGTGTGATCATGTTTATTGTAAGTTATTTGGCAATTGTATGATCATTGTAAGTTATTTGGCCTCAAAATTTGTCATCTTCAAAGGGGGAGGTTTATAACCTACAATCTTGGTTTTGATGATGACAAATGAAACCTAACTATCTTAACTGAAGCTATGCAGGAATGCTGGTACATTTGCTCATTAGCAGGGTTTCCGAATGAAGAACACAATCCAAACAATACTATATTTCTCTTAGACACAATCTCGTCTGAACAGGATTACCATGGAGGCAATACTCTGTCCGAACGATCAGGCAGAGGGCAAGATTTTGGACCATCTATAACGGACGCACAAGCTCGTGCAAAGGAATTTGTCTCGGATGTATTTCACCGTTTCAAAGAGTAAGGTAGAGGCAAGAGAAAAGCTTACCGTATGAAAAAAGCTTACATCAGATGAAGCCAATTGTCTGAAAGAAAAACATTCCCAATTAAGCATTAAACCTTTCGGATACAATACACCGTCTGATGTGTGAACCTTTCAAACATGCCTACTTAGGATGAAAGAACGGATGCAAGCTCGGTCGTCTTAACGGTATCCTCTACTCTCTGTTATTTAATATCAGACGATGGATCGGACGCATGACAATAACATCGGACGTCAAAAACCTATAATGGCTAGTTTTTGAGTATTTATTATTGAGCTGTTAGGAGGTGGTTAGAACCCAATTTATTGCACCTATAAATACCAACTCCTTTGTATAATGAAAAATATCTTACACATTGAGTACAAGCAAAAAGAAAGGCAACTTGAGTGCAAATTAGTTCTTTAGTGATATTGTATTAGTGTGTACTTAAGAGTGCTATTCAAAACATTGAGTGGAGAGACAATCTTGTACAAAAGTGAGATTTGGTGTAAAATCCTTGGTTCAACTAAAAAGAAGTAGTGTGAGTAAGGGTGATCCTACTTTGTAGACACTAGGGATTATTGGCTCACCATTGGATTGAAGGAGCATCTTAGTGGATTATTATTCCAAGCTATCCAGCTTGGATGTGGTGTTTGATTTCTTTCTCAAATTAATACATTCATCTCGATTCTTAATTGCTTATCCTTTCATCATTTATTTGCCAAGTGCAAGAAATTTAATTTGAGCATTACTTGTTAAATTAATTTTTGAAACCTAATTCACCCCCTCTTAGGTTGCTTTGGGTTCAACAATTTACAAATCACAACAAGTCATATATTGTCATCACCATTCTCATTAACAACCATATTTGACCAAGAGATTCCAATAAATTATACACCAGTAACAGACACAACTAAATTAAGACAGGCCTACAAGTTTTATTACCAACGAGGTATTTAAACTAAAGCAAGTAAAGTAAAGAAGGAATAATAAAGAAAAAAAGAAAGAACTACTCCCTCAATACCAAGGAGGCTTCCCAAGAATATTGTAATATTTGGTGAATTTGCACCATTGTTGAGCTCCTCCGAAATCTCCAAGGAAATGAACTTCGGCATATGTAGGTTGTGCCTCCCTAATCCCTTCTTAAATGCATCCTTCTTCTTCCACTCTTCCTAGAACCGGCTTTCTCCATGGACACCTCAAATAGAACCTCTTTTATTGTAACCGGGACAAATGAACACTCATACAAAGGGAAAGTTGGTGATTCCTCTACATAAGCATTGAGTGTCTCGACTGTTGTAACTTCAACTTCATGAGGCTCTTGAGAATCGGTTAACTGCAAGACATTTTCAATTTGTTCTTCTTGAACCGTTTCTTCATCCATTGGTAGAGGTGTTGGATCATATTGTTCTTCACCATTTGCTATTCCTTGAATCTCGGCAAGTTGTTCTTGTAACCGATTGTTGGATATGGCTTGCTCTTCACGGAGTCTATCTATTTCTTTTTGAAGTTGAGCAAGTTTTTCTCGTTCTTTTGCCATAATTTCTTGAAACTGAGCCCTTTCGTCTAGATCAAGTTGGGCTATTTCTTCTCAAAATTCTTGAATTTGCATCCACTTGTCTATCCTTCTTGCATCTTCACTTTCTTGAGTTGTTTGGTGAAGGAAATATTACTCCATATGATCACAGGAAGGCTCTTGTGATGGAGAGAAAGAGTAAGAATTTTCTTGATAGCTGTCATAAGTATATGGATGGCTAGAGCATCCCATTTGATAATTTTGGTGGCTCTCATAAATGTATTGATGGATAGACCCTCCTACTTGAAAATCTAAGGGAAATTTAGGAGAGTAACTATAACAAGAATCATGCTCATTAGGCATACCTCCATTACCATAACAATGGTAATCTCCTTGGTATGAATCATTCCAATTAGGTCCTAGCATGTTCTTGAACAATCAACAACACAAATAAAAACAAGAAAACGATCTAAAACCACACAAATAAGAAAATTAGGAAAGCTTAGATTACTAGTTAGTCTAAACCATCCATCACAAAGAAAATCTTTTTGGATTTTTGAAAATACATAAGAACACAACTACAAAATGAAAATCTTTTTGGTTTTCCAAATAGGTGAAACAGCTATACAAGAAAACAAAAGGCTTCAATCTAGTCTTCCCACCAAATTATATCGATATTACCGAAAACCAATCCCTGGCAACGGCGCCAAAAACTTGATACCTTTACACACCTAGTTATAAATTCATAAAACACCTAAATCCTACTACTAACTAGGTGGCATCCCACAAGTATATGGTTATCAACTAGTAGAAAGGGAAGTAGGGGTCGTACCCATTAGGATTGGTCAATAATTACCGGTTATTTGGTTAGATTACAAGTCGAAGCGATTGATTTAGAGAAGAGATTTAACTAAAACTAGAACAAAAGAACTAAGAAAGCAATTTAAGACTATCTATTGCATTAAAGTAAAGACTAACTCTAAGAAAGCATGTTTAAGAAAGCAAGTAAAATGTAAGCATCTAAAAACAAGTCATTTTTTAGAAAGCAATTAACTAATCTAGACTACTAATTGTCTCTACCACTAAGAAAGAAAGCACTTTTAGAAAGCAATTAACTAGACTAAACTACAAATTAACATTAAGAAAGCATAATTAAGGAAATCCCATTAACTAATCTACCAACTAAACTAGGAAAGCAAGTAAAGAAAACAATTACATGAAAATCCCATAAACTACGCTATCCTAATTAACCAATCTAAACTACAAATTATCACTAAGAAAAGCATTTTTAAAGAAAACAAATAAAGGAAGCAATTAGATTAAAGAAATTAAACTAATTAACTAAAGGAACAATAAATTAGAGCTTGACTAAAGGAGTTTTGACATAAACAAAGCACTTACAACTAAAAAGCTTCAATCTTTAGCTTGGATTTGTAATCTACAAGAAAGAGAAGTCCTAATCTACTCTAATTTAAGAAAACCCTCCCTAAATGGGGAGGAAAAGGATGAAAATTACTCTCTAATCTAGTCTACTTCTACTACCTTGCTAATGGGTCTTCTATGCCTCAAACGATGCCTTTTAAAAGGGGTATAATGGTGCTAGGGTCATGGGGTAATAGTGCAGCAAAAATCAGCCCTGAATAAAGTAATTTTTGCCCCAACCGTCTCCACATTGCGATCTGGAATTTGAGGTCACGATCTGGACTGAAACTTCTAAAATGCAGCACTTCATAGTTTTGCATCAAAAATCTTCATTCGACGTCTGATTGATGCACCATTTTTTGTCATGCAACCCTAACACATAGGAGAACATTATTAGATATAATAAACACTTAAAATAACACCTAATTATATAATAAAATTCTCACAAAATAGGCCAAAAAATGAAGGACAAACAAAGATGAACGAAAACTTAATTCCCAATGAAGTTAAGCCAAAGACACGACACCACTCTATACACAAAAAACCAAATAAAATATGCTAATTAAGACCTAAATAAGTACTAAAACACTTCATAAACACATATTACCACATTTTAACACATGAATGCAAAATAGACACAATCACACCCGAAAACACTAAAAAGGGATGCTCGAAACTAGTTGCCAAACCTTCAAGTCTAGGGTACATACAACTCTAGTTTCCTAGAGTTATCAACTAGAGTGAGCAAGGATTGTTCTCGTGAATACTGTATAAGCAAGTACCAAGATTCTAACTCTATTTCTTTCTTGACAACAGAATTGTGTTGTTTATATATTTCTAAAATTAAATTGCAATAATTAAATAACTAGAACCAAAGAATGCAATAGGAAATAATGCCAATTCATAGTAAGTTTATCAAGCAATAGAGAAGATGGGTCCAATGCTAGCTAACAATCCCTACTGGTTAATTAAATCCTAGGTCAATTAGTTCAATTATATTTCATGGAGATTTAATTCCCAAAATTCAATGCAACCTTAATCTTTGGTGATTGAATCCTATCAAATTTAATCAATTAGTATTCAATAACTTATCTATCCTGATTAATTTAATTTGAGTACTATCTATATGGAATTCTTTGCGAGACAATGAATTAACACTGCACCTTGACAAATGTGTGTGGTCCTAGATTAAATAATCAAACAATTTAACATGAGTCTATGATGAAGGATCATATACCATATTGCCTTGGCCAACCAAACCAAAACTAAAGTTAGCTACACTTTAAGAGTTGTCTTTTTTTTTTTGGCAAGCACCGAGGTAGGCGTTTCTTTCATTGATTCAGCAATCAAGCTTCACAATGTTAGGGCATCCCATAGCATCCATACACATCAATCCTTTTATAGACGAAGGAATTGAATCTCTGGAGTACTCTACAAATGAACAGATTCTAATGCCCTCATTTGCTAGCCAATCAGCTATTTGATTTGTTTCTCTAAATACAAGAGTGGAAGTAAAGCTTTTTCCTATCACAAAATCATTAATGAACTGAATTTGAGAATCAATGCTCCATGGTGCTCGTGCTTTGCCTTTCAGGATGTTTACCAAAATTTTTGAGTCAATCTCCACCTTAACTTGCTTTAGGTTCAATCGTCCACATAATTTGAGTCCATCAATTAGTTCTCTACAATGCCTTTGACAATTATAAAAGTTGCAAAATGCCTTGACAAGATGACCATGCTGGTCTCAAATGATGCCACCGGTTGCGGCCATCTCCAGTTGCCCTTTGAAGCTCCATCCACGTTTAACTTAAATGTCCCACAAAGTGGAGAAGACCAATGAACTGTAATTACCCTTCTTGGTTTGCTTTGTATTAATTGATGACATGCACCTTGAGAGAAGGGAATGTCACCAGCCATCCCCATCCTTTTGAAGGTTTGGTAGATGATATATCTTTCAAGTGAGAGAAAACCTCTATGATAATTCTTTAGGAAGAAACACTTTTTGCATCATAGATGACCACGTTTCTTGCTTTCCACACAAACCAGGATGTGATGAATGCCACCACCATGAGTTAAGTTTGTCAAGGATGCTATTTGTTGGTGGAAAAATTGGCTCAATTCAATTTTCAAAGAAAGTCCAGATTCTTGCCATTTCACATTCTACAAACAAATGGTCAGCTGATTCAATACACTTCTCACAAAAATAGCATTTAGAGGCTAAGGAGTAACCAATTTTAGTGAAAGCATCATCTAGGGAAAGACTCTTATTCAATAACCACCATATGAAAATAGAAAATTTTAGTTGGAGTCTTTCATCCCATATCATTTTCCTTGTGAATGAGGTAGCTCGTGGTGGGAAAGTTGAAGAGATGGAGAAAGTATATTGGGGTCAATGTCCAAATCAACTTGTCCATTTCTCCATTCATCACAAGAACTGTCTTCAAGTATTTTACCAATGTTGACCAGCTCATCATTGGAGTTCTTTTGTTTGGCAATGATAAGACCCATCAGTTTGAATTCCAAACATGTGAAACCTTGGTTTGTAGATCATATACTTATTCCACAAGTTGAGATAATGACCCTTGATCAAGGGCTGCTACCATTCTTTTCCATGTGAATAAGTCACTTGGATAAGCGTTGGTTGAAGTTGGATGAATGTTATTCCTTAGGTATGTCCCCTTAATAAAGTTACTTGTGCTCCACAATGATTCTCCTTTGTGGAATTGCCACCACAGCTTGATGCTGTATCCAATGACTACATTTGAGAGTGAGTTAATCCCAAGACCATTTGAAATTATAGGCTGGAAAATGGTGTCCCAAATAATCCAGTGGTGCTTGTGTTTATTTTTCCTCCCCAAAAGAAATTAGCAAACTGCCTCTCCAATTATTTAATGATTACTTCGGGTGGAGCTAGAATAGCCATTAGAAAAATTGGGATGCTACTTAGGATGTGTTTAATGAGAATAAGCTTACCTCCAGGTGATAAGAATTTGGTTTGCCAGCCATGAATCCTAGAAGTTACTTTCTCCAACATTGGTTGGAAGAGTGACATCTTTTTCTTGGCTTTTTGAATTGGCCAACCCAAGTGCAGTATTGGCAAGGATTTCTTCATGAAGCCAGTTGCATTTTGTATCTCCGAATTTGGCTTGTTGGAGCTTTTTTAGGCGAATAAAAGGGACTCTTTCCCCTGCTAAAGAAAGCTATCCTAATGAAGTCTCAAATTGAGCAAAGAAATCCATTAGGTTCTTGATGAATTTGACTTATTATTTTGTGAAGACCACAGCATCATGTGCAAAAGTTAAATGGGATATGGCTTGAAAATATTTAGGCAAGGAGAATTTCCCAACCATGCCCAATTGGTATTGCTTTTTTAATCCTTGAGAAATGACTTCCAGCATAATGATGAATAGAAGGGGTGACTTCATCAGACTAACAAGTCATGATTCTATTCATGAGGAATGCCTTTGCAGCCCTGTTGATGAGAATAAAAAACCAGCAATCCTCTTAGATATTCCTCATTAAAGAAATTGATGCTTTTGCGAAGCCAAACCTTCAAAGGTAGCATAGAGAAATATCCATGAGTGTATATCAAATGCCTTAGTAAGGTCAAGTTTGATAAGCATGTTTCCTCCCTTTGTTTTCCAATCAATAAAGTCCACGTCTCCTGCACAAGCAAAATGTTATCTGGAATTTACCTCCCACACACATATGGCTCCTTGTTCAGGAGAAATTATTGTTGGCAAAATAGGAGAAAGTCTATTAGCCAATATTGCGGTGCAAACTTTATTGTAATTAGTGCAAAGACTTATGGGACGAAAATCATTAAAAGTAGAGGGATTGGCTGATTTTGGAATTAATGTAATGATTGGGCTTGTGAAAGCTCTTGAACTTTACTCCCTTCAAGAATTGTTTAACGGCCAAAAAGAGATCTTGTTGGATGATATTCCAATAAGTGGTGAAGAGCTCCCCATTAAATCAACTCCAGCAACACCATCCGGGTTTAGAGAGAATACTGCCTCTTTCAATTATGGTAAAGAAAGTTCAGCTAGTAGCTTTTGATTATCCTTTCTTGTGATTGACTCCAACAATTCATGATCAACCATTAAGAAGGCATCTTGGTCAAAAGATTCTGGAAATAAGCAACACCTTCATTTTCAATTCTTTGCAACTCATTCGTTTACGCACTGTCCACCTTAATTTTTGAGATGCTCAATTTTTGCTTGCTTTTGGCCATAAGAGAAGAATAGAAGAATTTAGAGTTTTTATCTCCTTCTTTAAGCCATATCATTCCAGATTTTTGCCTCCAATGTTTCCTCCTCTGCAAGGCATTGGTGTGGATTGCTGTGAATGGGCAAAAGCTAGTTGATTACTAAGGTTTTGATTTTGAAAGAAAGCATCTTCCTTTTGTTTAACATTTAGCTCCGCCTCTTTTAACTTTGGAAAACACATTTCCAAAAATCATGTGACTCAAATTTCTTAGCTCCACCTTCATTTAACTTGCTAGCTAGGACATGTAGGGGTAACCCAGCACTATGGAGTTTCCAATTAGCATCTACAACTTGCAAGAAATTCTGATGTTCAATCCACATATCTAAAGAGTTTAAATTATTTTGATCTTGAATTTAGCAAATTGGATAGCTTAAGAAGGAGTGGAAGCGATCCGAACATGTTTACTGAAGATGATCGACTGTGACTTGTTGGAATGCCATGAGGAAGGCATTGTTATAATTACAAATCTATCCAGCCATTTCTACACTACATTTCATAACCTGCTTCCAACCCATGTGAATTTACATTCTTGGAAGGCTAAATCCATCAAGCCACAGTCTGAATGGCTTGCATTGAATTCTCTCATTGATTCGTAATCCAAGGATCTAGAACTACCTTTATATTCATCCGAGCTTGATATTATATTGAAGTCCTCTCCCACTATCCATGGAGAACTTGTAGTGTTTTGGGTAGCTCGGAGATCTTCCCAAGCTTCCTCTGAGCTTGATATTATATTGAAGTCATTTGCAGTTTTCATAAACAAATGAAGATAATACATCAGTTCTATAAACACTTGAAGAAATTGAGACTTGAAATAATTGATTAGAAGCCATAATATCCATTAGGACAACATCTTTATTCCAAAACAGCCAAATTTGACCATTCATGTTAGGTTTGCAATAATTGAAGACTAATCTTTGTGCAAAAAAATTGATTCGGGCCTGATCCACTACAGGTTCCAATAAGGAGGTTAAGATTTGTGCTCTTTTACCAATAATTTTAATCAACGGATTGAGGGTTAGTTGGAAACACCCTTTATATTCCATACGAGCATACTATCCATTTAGAGGAGTTGGGTTACCGCACAGGGAGACAGGGTTAGACGAAGACCTTGTTCGAATACCTCTAGGCATAATGCACACCCTTTTCCTTCTTGCTTTCTTTTTGGACATAACTTTCAGCTTTGATTTAGATGTTTCCAAAATAGGTGGTGCTCGTCTGGATTATCAATTGCATGTGCTTGAGAGACATCATCATGTGAGAAATATCATGGCATCTCTTACATGAATTTTGCATGTGGTAAGGAAGAATCATTATTAGAAAGTTCCCTTGAATTTTGAATTTGAGGAAATCCAATTTGGTTTGAATTAGTTAATATTTCCTCAACCAAATTCGTTGCAAATGAATTCAAATTTTATTTTGCAATCTCTTTATCCAAGAGATTCAAATTTTCAGCCACCAAATTTTGAGGATGAGAATTAGTTGGCTTGTCCTCCATCGGTTGACTTTTCCAGTTCTACCCTTCCTAATTCTGTCGTCACTATTTGCTCCACCACTGGCTTCACCATAGATTGCTCCACCACCGGTTCCTCCATATGTTGCTCAACCACCTTAGGTTGCTCCCATCGTTTCTACTATCAGTTCTACCACCCATTGTACCATGTGATTATTTCCCTAAGTTAGAGCATTTGAGAACCCTTCTTGGGATTTTTCATGAGCTACTTCGGAGGGACCAGATTCATTGTAGTTGACAGGTTGCCATTGTGCTTTACTTTTTGATGTTTTCCAAACCTTATTTTGATGATGACATAAACATTTAACTGTGTAAATCAAGCTTTTGCAGGAGTTTGTTCGGACGATGCAATGCGTCCGAGGTGCTTTTGACCCAGTTCGGACGATCCTGGGACGTCCGAACCCCCAACGGCTATTTTTTGTGCATTTATTACTTAGCCGTTAGGAAGTAGTTGAAAGCTCCATTTATTGCTCTTATAAATAGATGCTTTAAGAACCTGAAAAAATCATCTAATACATTGAATACAAGCCTAAGGAAATAGTAATTTGAGTGCAAATTGACTATAGAGCTTTGTTGTATTAGTGTGAAGTTGTGAGTGCAAATTCAACTTTGAGTGGAGTGATAATCTTGTACAAGAGTGTGGTTGTAAGTGTGATTCTTGGCTCAACTAAAAGAGTTTTATTGTGAGCAAGAACTTCCCAACTTTGTAAAGATTATTGGCTCACCAAGTGTGTGAGGCATTCAAGAAATTTGATACTTCAAGCTTGCTAGCTTGGAAGTATTGTTTGTTCAAATTTTCTCTCTTTACCTTACTGTTGTTTATTAAATTTATTATCTCTGCATTTAAATTTATAAAACTCACTGCTTTGTGAAAGCACCATTTTTTTTAGAACCCTAATTCACCCCCATTAGGTTGCTTTGGGACCAACAATTGGTATCAGAGCTTGGTCTCACAATATTGCTTAAACTGCTACCTGAGAAAAGAACTATGGCAACCAACAATGCTCTTTTTTGAAGGCCAATCATACTAGGCCTCCCATGTTTAATGGGGCAAATTTTATTAGTTGGAGAGATAGAATGAAAATATTTCTGCAATCTATTGACATTGAGTTGTGGTATGTTGTCAATGAAGGTCCTTTTGAAGCATCTATCATTGATGATCACACAAATAGAAGAAGAGAAAAGACAAGGAATGAGCTCACTCCACAAGACAAGGCAAATTTGACGTTGAATGCAAAAGCCATGAATGTGCTATATAATGCCTTGGATGCAAATGAATCAACTCGCATGAAGGGTTGCAATTCTGCTAAAGAAATATGGGATAAGTTTCATTCTGAAGGAAATTCATGAAGGGAGCGATGATGTTCGTGAGCAAAAGAAATCTCTACTTGTTGCCAAGTATGAGTCCTTCAAGATGGAACCACATGAGAACATAGATAAAATGTACTGCAGGTTCAATGACATTATTAAAGATCTTGAAGCCTTGAGTAAGGAGTACTCATTGAATCACTAATCAATTCTCTTACCTCTTATGAACTCAAGCTAAAGGCCAAGGTTGTGGATGATGAAGAAGCAAGGCCAAGAAGGGGCATTGCTCTAAAGACCTCTCAAGAGGAAGATGAGAACAGCTTATTCAATCTAGATGAAGATAAGATCTTGATGAAGGAGACCTTGCACTCATCACCAAAGGATTCCTCAAACATTACATCAACAAACGAAGAATGAGAAGAGGCGGAGCTGCAAACACAAGTAATTTCAAGGGGAAGTCAAGACTTGAAATTAAGAAGCAAAATGATAAATGCTTTGAGTGCGGTCAACTCGGGCATTTTGCAAATGAGGTGTCCCTCCAAGAAAAAGAAGGGAGGAAGAAAACCAAGATTCAACAACTTTCAAATCACTTGGGACGATTGCAACTCCGAAGGAGAAGTTGAAGAAGAAACGGAGTTGGCACAAATGGCCTTTATGGCTATTGGAGATAATGAGGTAAATTCTAACTATGACTCTAATGATGAAAATGATGAAGATGATCTTGAAGCTTTCATTTTAAAATTGCATGATAGCTTAAAAGAATCTTATGCTAGAAATAAGGAGTTAGTTAAAAAGTCAAATGCCTTATTGAATGCTAACTCTAAACTTGTGAATGAAAACAATAGGCTATCACAAGAAAATTGTGATTTGAAGAAAAGAATGCATGAGAGATCAAAGGTCAAGGAAGAACAAGCCTCCTTGAAGAAAAGAATGGATGATTTGAATGCTCTCTTAGCTAGAAAGAAAGAAAATGTTGTTGATATGAAAAGAAATAGAAATGTAGCAATCAACAAAAATTTTGTCATGTTTAGTGAATGAAGGGATGACTTATGCATTGTAAAACCAAAATCTTCTTTACATGGTAATAAAAGTATTTTTTGTATATATTGCCAACAACATGGACATACTAAGAATATATGTTATGTTAAGAGGAATGAAAAACTTGGAATGAAAGTTGTATGGATAGCAAGAAATTTCACTAACGCAAATGGACCCAACAAGTTATGGGTACCAAAAGTTATCAATTGATTTATTTTGTAGGTACTTAACATCGCCAACAATGCTAAATGGTTCATAGATAGTGGATGTTCAAGGCACATGACGGGTGATGCCTCTCTCTTCACAAACCTTACATCCAAAAACAGTGGAAAAGTCACCTTTGGAGATAACAACAAAGCAAAATCAATCGGCATTGGTGATGTAGGTAAAAATGGTGAAACCTTGATTAAGAATGTACTTCTTGTTGATAGTTTGAACTATAATTTATTAAGTGTTAGTCAACTTTGTGACAGAAATTTATATGTTCTCTTTACCAAGCATCGTGAATGTCTTATCCTTGATAAAAATCATGTTGTTCTATTCAAAGGCACTAGGCCTAATGATGTTTATGTGATTCATCTTGATAAAATTAGCAATAGCAATGTAAAATGTCTTACCGCTTCCATAGATGATCCTTGGCTTTGGCATAGAAGACTTTGTCATTTTATCAAGATTTGAAGAAAAATACAGCCGAAAGGAAGCTTGTTCTTAGAGGCTTGCCAAAACTGAAATTTCTGAAAAATAAAATTTGTGATGCTTGTCAATTTGGTAAACAAGTCAAAGTTTCTTTCAAACCTAAGAATTTTGTATCTACTCATAAACCTTTAGAATTGTTGCATTTAGACTTATTTGGACCCACTCAATATGCTAGTCTAGGTGGTTGCAAATATGCGTTTGTTATCGTAGATGACTATTCTAGGTTCACTTGGGTATTATTTCTTGTTCACAAAAACGAAGCATTTGAAAAATTTGTAAAATTGTTTTCCAAAATTCAAAATTTATTGGAGTACAAAAATTGTTCGTTTAAGGAGTGACAATGGTGCCGAGTTTAAATTTGGGGGTTTTCCCGACTTTTGTGATCACAACGGTATCTTTCATGAGTTTTCGGTTGTTAGAGTTCCTTAACAAAATGGTGTCGTTGAAAGGAAAAATAGTACTCTTCAAGAAACGGCTAGAACTATGATTAGTGAGTGTGACCTACCACAATACTTTTGGGCCGAAGCGGTTAACACGGCTTGTTATGTCATGAATCGAGTTTTATTAAGATCTTCTTTAAATAAAACTCCTTATGAACTCATTTTTTGTAAAAAACCCGTTGTGAGCTATTTCAAAGTTTTTGGTTGCAAATGCTTTATTTTAAAAATCAAAGAGAACCTTGGAAAATTTGACAAAAAATCGGATGAAGGGATTTTTCTAGGATATTCTAGTGAGCATACCGAGTTTACAATAGAAGAACGCTTTTAATTGAAGAAGTTGTGCATGTTACATTTGATGAATCTAATGATGTTATTTCAGACAACTCAAAGAATTTGTGTGAAGATGAAGACACAGGTATTCTAAAGGAGCTCGAAAAGCTCGATATTCACAAAGATCATCAAGAGGTTACATCAAGCGTTGATATCAACAACCGTCAAGTTGATGATGAAAAGAATGAGGATGCTCAAAACGATCTTCCGAAAGCTTGGAGATTCGTCTCTAATCATCCTCAAGATTTAATTATAGGTGATCTATCCGATGGGGTAACTACTCGCTCTCATAAACCTTTGAATAACAATTGTGCATTACTTTCTCACATTGAACCCAAACATATAGATGTTGCCTTGAGTGATGAATCATGGGTTATTGCTATGCAAGATGAACTTAGTCAATTTGAGAAAAATAATGTATGGACCTTAGTTGAAAGACCTTCTTCTCATCCCGTTATTGGTACTAAATGGGTGTTTAGAAACAAATTAAATGACAAAGGTGAGATCATAAGAAACAAAGCTAGACTTGTTGCAAAAGGTTACGCTCAAGAAGAGGAGTCAAGGCATTGACTTTGATGAAACCTTTGCACCCGTGGCTAGATTAGAATCCATCCGCATGTTTCTTGCTTTTGCATGTTTCAATAATTTAAAATTATTTCAAATGGATGTCAAAAGTGCCTTTTTAAATGGTTTTATTGACCAAGAAGTTTTTGTTGAACAACCTCCGGGATTTGGAAATAAGAATCTTCCAAATTATGTTTTCAAACTTTCCAAAGCCTTATACGGTTTGAAACAAGCTCCAAGAGCTTGGTATGAAAGATTAAGTGGATTCTTGTTAGAAAATGGTTTCAAAAGAGGTATTGTTGACACCACACTTTTTACAAAAACAGATTTAAAAGGATTGTTAATTGTTCAAATTTATGTTGATGATATTATTTTTGGAGCAACTAATGAGAGTTTGTGCAAGGATTTTTCACAACTAATGCAAGAAGAGTTTGAGATGAGCATGATGAGCAAGTTGCAATTTTTCCTCGGACTACAAATTCATCAAACCAAGGAAGGGAACATTTATTACACAAATCAAGTACACAAAGGAGCTGCTCAAACGATTTGGTATGGAAGATTGCAAACAAGTTGGTACACCAATGTGTACTTCAACCAAACTTGATAAAGACGAAAAAGGTAATAGTGTTGATGAAAAACACTATAGAGGTATGATCGGAAGTTTACTTTACTTAAATGCTAGTAGACCAGACATCATGTTTGCTGTGTGTTTATGTGCTAGATTTCAATCTTGTCCTAAAGAATCACATTTGATTGCAGTTAAGAGAATTTTTAGATATCTAAAATGAACAACGGACTTTGGTTTGTGGTATCCAAAGTCCTCTACATTTGATCTAATTAGCTATTCTGATGCTGACTTTGCCGGGTGTAAAATTGATAGGAAAAGTACCAGTGGAATGTGTTATTTTCTGGGAAATTGTCTTGTGTCTTGGTTTAGCAAAAAACAAAATTCCATTTCTCTTTCTACGGCTGAAGCCGAATGCATTGCTTTGTTGACATTGAAATTTGCTCAACTTCTTTGGATGACACATACTTGTATAAGATTTAGAACATCTTTGATTGTGTTCCTATATTATGTGACAACACTAGTGCAATTAATCTCACAAAAAATCCTGTTTTGCACTCTAGAACCAAACACATTGATGTTAAGCATCATTTCATTAGAGATCTCGTTTGTAAAAAGGAAATTCGTGTTGATTATGTGAAGAAATAGAATAATTGGCCGGAAAATAACACAACCCACTGGTACTAGATCCTATCAATTTTACACCCGGCAAAGTCAGATAAATTGTGCATAAGTTCATTGTTCGGATGCACTCATTCGTCTGAACAACTTTCCTTTCGGACGCTCTGGATCGTCCGAAAGCATGTGTTCCTTCTCGGACGCTCATATTCGTCCGAACAATATTCTATTTTTCCTTAAACTCTCTGGAAATCTTCCGGACGCACTAGCTCGTCCGAAAGAAACTTCGGACGCACTAGATGTGTATAAGAGACAGGTATTCAATCTTCAGATTTCGGGCTCTCTGTCGGACGCAGGCCAAACGTTTCGGAAGTGAGAACGTGACCTGTTCCATTAAAACCATCCAAATTCCCCTTTTTGGACTTATCTCCCCCACCGAAAACCCTCTGGCGAATTTTTTTCCCTTCCCTACCGAATCAAAATTCACACTCTCACTTCCGAAATTGATTGAAGAATCATCCTACCCATAATCCTTAGCCCCTAAATCACATCTCATTTCTCCATTTCACCATCCAAATTCCCCAAAATCTCAGAAATCTTCAAAGAGACAGCAACAATTTCGGTTCCATAAGGGACTTGGTGAAATCAAGTGGCGGCTCCTCTTCGGCTTATTCGCGGTAGAAAAACCAATGGAGAAGCTCCTGTTCGAGAAGAATCATCAGCAACTCCTCAAGTTTCCACCACTCCGACTCTGTCCAAATTTATCGATGCCAAGGCATCTTTATCACGGTATACTTCAATCTTAGTAAAACCATTATAGTTCAACGTCCTGCTTCGAGTAGTCTTTTCGATGAGTATAATCTTCCTATTATAAAATCTTGTTTTGAAAAACAAAATTGGGGTCATTTAGTCCATCTAGATTTACCTGTTTATCACGATATGGTGCTTCAATTCACGGCCAATCTTCGGAAAGGTCCTACTATTCGCACCCTTATTTCTCGTGTTAATAACACTGATATTGAGATTTCATCAAATATAATTAACACCATTTTTGAATGTGAAGTCTCCGACCCCTCTGATTTTTCCTACTTCTTATCCTTGGATAAATGGCCCGCTGAGGATACTCAGTTTGATATCGACGAAGTTCGAGCCATTTTCAGATTACTTTTTCTAACCGATACTCACAGAAACATTCCTTTTGGAAAATTTCTTACAAAAGTTTTTGATTCCCTCAATGTTCCCTTTATAGGAAATAAACAATATCCTCCTTATTTTAATAAATCCTACATTGAACGTAAAGGTCTTCGGTTTTTTAATGATCAATGGCTAACTAAGGCAGCCTTTGATATTGCCAAATCCCAATCCCATGCCTCCACATCTGAGTTTGCTATCCCTCATTCTCCTACTCCTCAACCACCTCCACTCACATCTGCACCACTACATCTGCTCCATCTAGCTCTGAACCCTCTCTTTCACATATCTGTGAACTCCTCACATCCTTGAGCACTCAAGTCGGTTCCTTTCAACATCGTACGAATCGTAAGCTCAAACGACTTGAAACTCGTCAAATCATTCTCCAAGAGGCACTCAGTCTTGGCATGTCTGCTTCGGCTCAGAGTCCGTCTGAACTTCAGTCCCAACATCCACTTGAGTCATCCTCTGACAGTGATGAAGTACTGAAGAAGAACCTACACGAGAAGACAATGCAGAAGCTGCTCAAGGATCTGCCGATGACGATGACGATAACGATGACGATGACAATGACGACGAGGATGAAGATATTAACGCCACATTTGACTTCATCATGCAACGTCGTACCAGGGGGGAGGATGACAGTGAAGCCTCTGCAGAAGCCATTCCATCCAAGCGCCAAAAAACCGAAAAGCGCTCCAAAAAATGCCATGACTCTAATTAGTTCATTTACCATTGTATTTGCTTTCAGCTACTCTGTAGCTTGGTTTTGTATTTGACTCTTGCAATATTGAATCTTTTTAATGAATTGTTTCCAATTCTATCAAATTACCTGCATAATCTAAGGGGGAGTCCTTTGCTTAATGACCTATTGCTATGCTTTGATATGTCTTGATATGATTGGTGATTGCATGATCTAAGGGGGAATATTTTTTGATTGATGTCAAAAGGGGGAGTAGTTATATTGATAAGCTGTGATATGCCTTGATATGATTGTTGATAATAGTTATGAGATATTGCAAATTAATTAGTCATATCCAATTGAGGTTTGTCATCATCAAAAAGGGGGAGATTGATGTTTTCCAAACCTTATTTTGATGATGACATAAACATTTAACTGTGTAAATCAAGCTTTTACAGGAACTGTTATTTCGGACGCACAGGATCGTCCGAACTGGGTCAAAAGCACCTCGGACGCATTGCATCGTCCGAACAAACTGGCAGAAAAGAATGTCTCTTCTCTGCCTTTTCTTCTGAGTGCAAATTGACTATAGAGCTTTGTTGTATTAGTGTGAAGTTGTGAGTGCAAATTCAACTTTGAGTGGAGTGATAATCTTGTACAAGAGTGTGGTTGTAAGTGTGATTCTTGGCTCAACTAAAAGAGTTTTAGTGTGAGCAAGAACTTCCCAACTTTGTAAAGATTATTGGCTCACCAAGTGTGTGAAGCATTCAAGAAATTTGATACTTCAAGCTTGCTAGCTTGGAAGTATTGTTTGTTCAAATTTTCACTCTTTACCTTACTGTTTTATTAAATTTATTATCTCTGCATTTAAATTTATAAAACTCACTGCTTTGTGAAAGCATAATTTTTAGAACCCTAATTCACCCCCCCTCTTAGGTTGCTTTGGGACCAACACTTTTGTCCTTGGATGATGTTGTAATTTGAACTGAGGATTCCTTTTGTTTCTTCAATACGTTTGGCATTTCAGCAAAACAATCGACTGGGTTATGGTCAATCTTGTGATATTTTGTGTAATAATGTATGGGATTTCCTCATAATTAATCTTCTGCCATTCTCTATGGTTAACTACAAGCCATACTCTCGAAGGGAGTTTGGCCAAGACATCAACTTCCACGCACACCTTGGCTATGTTTGGATGAGTAAAGTTTTTTGTGGCCATGTCCAACTTTAAGGGAGTGCCAACGGCTTGTTCAACGCTAAAAACTGAGTGCTTGGTAAAGAAGGTGCTGGTAGCCCTACCAACATGATCCAAAGAGGCACTATAAAGGGTTCAATATCTGGAGTGAATAGGGATGCCATTTGAGAACACATAAATAGAAGCCATAAATAAACCACGTGTTCTTTAGCCAATAGTGAAGATAATCCTCCTCCAAGCCAAACCGAATGGACACATGTTTATAGTCAAGAAAGCCTATTGGAAACTCACTCTTGATGCCAATTGTTTGGAAACTCTTCCTCAGCATTTCTATGCTAAATTTACCATATGGGAAATTACCCACCAATGTGACACTATACGAGGCAACTAATTTCTGGACCTTTTCTTCTGTGAAGATTATGGACGGCATTCCTTCGTAGGATTGGAGTTTTTTCAAAATCTAGCCTGGTTGCTGGATTGGTGCTTCTCTTATGATTCGTGGCCTTAAGAGAATGTCGGCAAAGGATTTTGTTCTGCTGAAGGGCTTCCTTTTCGACCATGGCCAAAAAAGTAGCAATGAAGATTGTTTTTCAGTGAGAGAAAGTTAGAGAAAAGTAGAAAAAAGTTTAGTCTAAAAAATAGCTTTTCCTAATTATTACCCAATTAATACAATTTTATAGTCTACTTTTGATTCAATTAACCCATGAATGATTGCTTCAGCCACGCCCGAACCCTAATGAAACTAGCAGTTCACGGTTTGAGTAGAAAAGCCATGATTAAGTATTTTGAAAGAATTATTGATAAAGAAATAATTAAAAAATAACACAATTAAATTACATAAATAAAAGAGTGAGTTACCGAATTAAACTTGACTGAAACTAAGCTTGAATTAAAGAAATAAGAGACCCACTTGAATAATCTAAAGTCAGAAATTTAATGAATAAAATAAAGATAAAGTACTAGTGCTAGAAATCTGAGAAAAGTAGCTCTAAAACCCCTGGGTTAAAAGCTAGAAGAATCATCATCTCTAATCATTACATTAATACCCTATTTATAGAATAACTAATTGATATAAGTCTGGATAAGCTAAGGTTGTACCAAGTTGAGGAGATGAAAACTAGAGCAAGCTTGAACTCAAGCTCGCCAAGATTGGAGCATCTTCATGGTGTTATGATCAAGTTGGATTGGACTATTCTCAATTAATTAGTACATATAATCCAATTCTTTAAAGTTAAACACAAGTGGCTAGATAAAGTCTAAGTCCAAGAAGTTTCAAGCCCAAGAATTGAAGAGCTTCAAAAAGGCTTAGAAAAACCCAAATTTCGCCCAAGCCCTATAATCGGCCATACTAACACTATATGGCCTAGGATTTAGCTTCAGGACTTTTTTTTAGGAGTCATTATTTTGTGTTTTCTAAAAAATAGCATGGACAAATGTTTGTCCACATCAGTTTTATAGTCGATTTTCAGCTCTTTTGTGCCAATCTAGGTCTTGTTCGGATTTAGGTAGTTAGCGTCCTAGTGTTTTGGAATTGTAGCTGTTATTCACATGTTATGGGGGTTGTTTTCATGTTAAATACATCTCCAGGCTGGCGGAACATAAAACTCATATTATTCAAATTGTGAGGAAATTCTCCCAAATTCTCTTCCAAAGACGTCAGGAATTACGAGTGTGATTTTTGTGATTACCAACCCAGAATATTATTGATCCTTGTCTCATTATAAAAAATGGATCGATATTTCTTAAAATGGAGAGTAGATATCATTAAATTCTTGATTTCTTAATCAAAGGATTTAAATCTTTCAAGTCAGAATTTTGTTTCTTTGTTGCAAATTTCTATTTCGTGAAATTATAGTCTTGGTTGAATCCACCTGTAGGGTGTCCCAAGATACATATATATATATATATATATATATATATATATATCGTCCTAATTTGTGAATTCTTGTGGAAGTTGTGTATTAGGACGATCTTGATTTCGTAATTCAAATTCGGGTCTCTTCAGTTCAACAGCGAGGTTGGCATCTAAGTGATATCAGATGGTTGGGTTCTCCAAAACATATTTATTTTCTCTGTTCTCATAAATACTTCAAGATTATATCTTTATTTTTTTATTTTTTTTCCTTGTTCGAATTCTTGATAAAATAAAATTCAAACTTATTCTTGTTGCCATTCTTGTATATTTGAACTTGTCTCCTAAACACATCTAATTCATGTATTGAGACAGGTCTGATTATTGCTGCAATTAGATGTTTAAGTGAGAATTCGTTGCTGTCTCTTATATAACATCTAGATTACCATAACCCTAGTCGATTAGGGTTTCTAGTTGATTTATTTCTCTTCAAACTTTGTGATCTTGTGCAAGTTTTTTCCCAGTGATTTTTTTTTTTCAGATTGTTGGCACTAGAATTGGTGCATAACCAACTAAAAAAAATAGCCAAGAAAAAAAAACTGAGTTGTAAAAAACCCTAGCCGTTTACTGTTCTTTGTTTTTCTGATGCTTCAAATTTTTTTTGGTTGTTTTATGCCAAGTTTTGATGGTATTTAGTTTCTGGAAATTCTTTTATGAGGCTGTTAAAAAAACAAAAAAAGAAGTTCCAAAACATTTTCCTAAAACCCTAGGAATAAGAGTTACACTTCTAGGTTATTATGGCTTTACTTTCTTACTACTCATTCAAACAAAGCTTTTAAACTTGAACAATTTGAATCCTAATAACTCTAGTAAACTAGAGTTATTTTACTTATAAATTATGGGATTTTAATAGTTTAATCTTGATTTTGGGTGTCAAATTAAGTATTTTAATTTAATTAGTTGCATTTGCATTTCTTGTAAATATCATGAATTTTTAATCAATTTTAGTTAATTTGGTTACTTATTTTGTTAAGTGGGTTTGTAGGTTAGGAATCAAAAAGATGGAAGTCAAGATTATAAAGGTGGACTCAAGGGCTAAAGTAAAATTAATGAATAATTGAAGACCTGAGCTAAAATATGCTCTATGTCACAACATCATGGTGGAAATTCATTCGTATTCTTTAGCTCAATGTCACAACATCAAATTTCCATGTCACGACATTAAGGCATGTTTGGCTAATGCTGAATAGCATTTTTGTAATTTTTGCCTTTCAAATTTTTATTTCTTGCCTTGTAAAGCACTTAACATATATAGTAGGCAATAGTACACTTGGTAGGTAGTGTAGTGCGCAATTTTGGATTAGGATAGATTAGAGTAACTTCCAAGCTTTAGGCAATAGTAGGGATAGTACACATGGTAGGTAGTATAGTGCGCAATTTTGGATTAGGATAGATTAGAGTAACTTCCAAGCTTTTAGTTTAATACAAAGTATTTTTAACTCTATGTAGATCTTGTTTTTAGTTCATTCCAAGTTTAAATTCTGATTAGATAATTTTACTAGGTTAAGCTTTAGCTACTAGTAGATGTAAAATTTTTACTTGCTTTCTAGTCAAATTTCTTAAAATCCTAGTTGTTTTCATTTTGATGTTTTCTTAGAGTAAATTGGGGTTCTTGATAATTTAATCCAACAGGATAGTTAAAATTTCCACTTCTTTGCTTTAATTTCTAGCTTATTTCTTTTGACTTTCTTTTATGAATCAAAAATCCAAAAATATTTAGTATAAACTTGGTTTTATTTGCTAATTTCATTGAGTCTAAATTAGTAGGAAATGGAGTTTATTTGTTTTTCATGCTTTTTAATTGCTTTCCTTAGCCAATTTAGAACTGTTGTCAAATATTCTAGTATAGTCTTTGCTAGATCTATTTAATTTACAAGTAATTTTACTTGCTTTTATTAGGTTAAGTTAATTAATATTTCAATCTAGTAATTTACTTGCTTTTTCATTGCTTGTTTTGATCGATAAATTAATCTATGTTAGATTTTAATTGCATATTTAATCGTGGTTATGAGTAACATAGATTATTTTCATCTTACTTTGATTCACTTAACTATACAAAGACTCATAAATCTTGATCCTTGCTAACTGACAATCTACGTGGGAACGATCCCGCTCATCCTATACTACTATCTAGCAGCGTATACTTGCGGGTGCAAGGGTAGAAGTTAGGAGTTAGCATGGTTTTTATTACTTATTAATTTGAAATTTTTATTCTACCCAAGCTAAACAAGGCAACAAGTTTTTGGCGCCGTTGCTGGAGATATTCCTTGGTTTTTGATAATATTGAGTGCTTTACGGGTTGTATAGATTTGGCACTTTTATTGTTTTCGTTGTTAATTTTGGTCTTTCTTTAGTTGTGTTACTTTTTTATGTTGGTGATCTTGCTTGGTAAAGTGAATTGGCACTTGAGACTAATTGATTGAATTGTCTTTAATAGTTCATGGTTAGAAGATATAAAGGGCCTTTAATTTGTTTGGATTACAAAAATGAGAAGGAACTGATGGAAATCCAAAAGCACAAAAGGGTTCAAAAGAGTTCCCAGAGAGAATTGAAATGGTTAATCTAAACCAATTTCAAAGGAATTTGAATAATGAGAATGAAGAAGAAAAGTAAGTTATGGGAAATAACGGAATTGGTGGTTTTGGCAATGGAAACAAAAACGAGTATGAATAGTCATCCTTTGAGGGAACATAATGTCGAATTTTGATGGGGCCAATTCAAGTATTGCAAGGACGCCCATGTCTCTAATAATTTTGATGTAAAGCCCGCCTTGATTCAACTGTTGCAAACACATGCCATATTCGGAGGTAGTCCTAATGATGTCCTATACACGCATTTAAGGAACTTTGTTGAGGTATGGGACACATTTAAATTCAATGGAGTCTTTCCTTTTTTATTGAGAGATAGAGCTAAGGCGTGGCAACAATCACATGCTCAAGGCACTTTCAAACTTGGAACCAATTGGCACAAGAGTTCTTGGCGAAGCATTTTCCTCCTTTAAAGGCCGGCAATCTTTAGAATGAGATCACTTCTTTCAAGCAAGCAATTTGGTGAAAGCTTAAGTGAGGCTTTGGAATGCTTCAAGACAATGTGCCATGCCATTCTACTTTGGTTACAAATCCAAACCTTCTATAATGGGTTGGCAAAAGAAATTAAGTCTACTATTGTTGAATTTGCCAATGGCTTTATTTCTCTCAAAACACCAAAAGAAGATCAAGAGTTGCTTAATGTAATGGCCTCAAATTGTTACTATCATGAGCTTATAACTCAACAGATTGTTCAACAATAAGCCAATCACGCAAATGCCCCCAAGGTGGTATGTTGAATTTGAATCTTAATGATGCCTTCCTTGCTCAACAAGGCATGCTTATGAATGTCATGAATAATTTTACAGGGTGTTGAAAAATTTTGGGACACCAAATGCTGTGAATGCCATTGGCTCTTCATTTCAATCAAATCGCGTGTGTAACTTTTGTTATGGTGGACACTCCAATAGACAATGTGAGGTTCCTTTCGGTACAAGTGAGAAAATTAACTATGTATCAAAGATAATCAACTTTCATCCTCAGGGAATGCTCAAGGAGCTTTCCGAAATACTTAAAACCCTTCATGGAGAAACCATCCAAACTTCTCTTTGAGCAACCCCAACAATTAACAAAATCCTCCAAACCAACACAATTATACACATCAAAACTTTCAAAATCAGGCCCCAATTTCTTCTCATAAACTTTGTCAACCTCCTTACCAAAGAGACTTCCAAACCAACTCCTTTTAGCCTCCATAACCCTCCATTTCAACATCAAAATCAAGGCCTCTATACCAACCTTCCAACTTTTCTCATCCCATATAAAACAAACAATTTGCTCAAAGGGACAGTGACTATTACGACAATTGGATAAGGGAGTCAGAGTCCTTGATAAGGGAATTGGAAATATAATGGATGGATGTTAGAAGAGCAAAGGAGAGATTATAAAAATTTGACAGCATCAACAAGGAATTTAGAGATCGTCAATTGGCAAGATTAAATAATGAGAGGCCTATGGGGGCTTTCCCTAGTGACACTATTCCAAATCCAAGAGAGTATTAAAGAAAATAGCAAGTTCAAGCTATCACCCTCAGAAGTGGCAAGAAAATAGAAGGCGGAGTTGAGAAAATTCATTCAAAGGCTAACAAAAGGAAAACGTTGAAGATAGTGAAGAAGTTAAAGGGGATTCTTCAATGGCTCAAGGTAAAATCATAAAAGAGACTACCATGCCCAATGTGCAATTTGATGAAGACAAAGATCCTAACTCCAAGCCTACGAGCAAGTTAAGGTACCACTTCCTCAGAGGTTGAAAGAGGATGAAAAAGCAAAGAAATTCAAAATGTTTCTTGAGGTGTTTAAATAGCTTGAAATTAATATTCCTTTCACGGAGGCACTTGAAAACATGCCTACTTGTGCCAAATTCATGAAACAAGTCCTCACATCAAAGATGAAATCTAATGTCTAACGAAAAATTGTAGTACATTACTCCCAAAGAGGTTAAGAGATATAAGCCTAAGGACCCCGGTTCCTTCAACACCATAGATTGTGAAATTGAAGGTTTGCAATTTGGAAAAGTCTTGAGTGATTTGGTGCTTCAATTAATCTTGTGCTTTATGCGGTTTTCAAAAGGTAAATGGAGGAGATTTGAGGCCCCCTAGTGTTTCGTTGCAACTTGTGGATCAAAGCATGAAGTTTCCAAGAGGAATTATCGAGGATGTGATTGTAAAAATTGGCAAGTTTTACCTTCTAGCAAATTTCATAGTTTTTGACATGGAAGAAGATGAAGAAATGCCAGTCATCCTTGGAAGACCTTTCCTTGCAACTGGGCATGCACTTATAGATGTTCAAGAAGGGAAGTTTGAATTTTGGATAAATGATGAAATTGTTACTTTCAGTGTTTTTGATTCATTAAAACTTTCTTATGTGTATGATCATATTATAAGTATAAATGTACTGGACGATCTAATTAATTGATGGTTTTTGTAGGTAAGAGTTGGTGAATTCTCTCTTAGAAAGAGCTATGGTAACTCCAAATAGTATAGCTGAAGAAGATGAAGAAGTGTTGGAATGATTGATTCAAGTAGAGAATAATACATCATTACAAGAGGAGAAGGAAGAAGCCAAAGAAAAAGGTAAAGGGGGGTCTCTGGCCAACGAACCCCCTGATGATCTACAAAACTTATTTTGATGATGACAAGATGTTTTTAATCACTTAACCTAAGCTGTGCAGGACTGCTAGTATATTTGCCAGAAGAAGGGCTCTCAGACGAAGTACACCGTCCGAGCAGCACTATTTTTCCCGGACGCACAAGCTTGTCCAAACAAGATTTCCTCGAACGTAATTCACTGTCTGAACGATCAGACCGAGGGCAAGTTTTTTGGTGCATCTACAACAAACGCACAGGCGCGTCTGAAGGAATATTCCTCAAATGTATTTCTCCGTCCGAAAGAGTAAGGAAGGCTCAAGAGTTTAAAACACTTATAACGGACGCATCCAACCGTCCGAAAGAAGCTTATATCGGACGAAGCTAATTGTCCAAAAGAAAAAAATTCACTTGACAGGCATTAAACTTTTCAGACACAATGCACCATCCGATGTGTGAACCTTTCAAACATACCTGGCTCGGATGATGGAACAGACGCAAACTCGGCTGTCCGAACGGCATCCACTACTACCTTATATTTAAGATTGGATGATGGGTCGGACGCACAACAATAACATCGAACGTCCGAAACCTATAACGGCTAGTTTTTGAGCATTTATTATTGAGCCGTTGGGAGGTGGTTACAACCCAATTTATTGCACCTATAAATACCAACTTTGATCATAATATAAAATATATATTTTACACATTGAATACAAGCAAGAATAAAAGCAATTTGAGTGCAAATTAGCTATTGAGCAATACTGTATTAGTGTGTACTTTAGAGTGCTATTAAAAAATATTGAGTGGAGTGATAATCTTGTACAAAAGTGACGTTGTGAGTAAAATCCTTGGCTCAACTAAAGCGAATTAGTGTGAGCAAGGACTGTCCTACTTCATGTACATTTGAGATTAGATTGGCTCACCAAGTTTGAGGAGCATTCTAGTGGATCAACACTTCAAGCTTTGTAGCTTGGAAGTGTTGTTTGTCTAATCTCTTTCTTTACCTTTTCTATACTTCATAAGCTTGATTGATTTTATCTCTATCAAACTACTTGTTAATACAAAAGATTTTATAAGTGCATATTTTGCCAAGTAATTTTTAAGAAACCTAATTCACTCCCCTCTTAGGTTGCTTTGGGGCCAACAATTGGTGTCAGAGCGTTGGTCTCTTTATTGTGCTTAGATTGCATTTCAGTAAAGATCCCTTATGGCAACCAATAATGCTTTATTTTTTAAGGTCAATCTATTGCGAGACCCTCTATGTTTAATGGGGTAAACTTTATTAGTTGGAATGATAGAATGAAAATATTTTTGCAATCCATTGATATTGACTTGTGGTATGTTGTAAATGAAGGTCCTTTTGAAGCTACCATCATTGATCCGCATACAAATAGAAGAAGAGAAAAGACAAGGGATGATTGCTCACTCCACAAGACAAGGCAAACTTGACCTTAAATGCGAAAGCTATGAATGTGCTATACAATGCCTTGGATACTAATGAATCAACTTGTGTCAAAGGATGCATTTCCGCTAAAGAAATTTGGGATAAATTGAAGGAAATTCATGAAAGGAGCGCTGATGTTCGAGAGCAAAAGAAATCCTTACTAGTTGCCAAGTATGATTCTTTCAAGATGGAACCACATGAAAATATTGATAAAATGTATTGCAGGTTCAATGACATCATTAAAGATCTTGAGGCCTTGGGTAAGGAATATTCTCTTGGCGAAAAGAATAGAAAATTTTTGAATGCTCTTTATCCAAAGAGTGGGAGTCCAAAACTGTCGCTATAGAGGAAGCAAAAAACTTAAATTTCATGCCGATTGAATCCATAATTAACTCTATTACATCCTATGAATTGAAGCTAAAGGCGTGGTGGATGATGAAGAAGCAAGACCAAAAAGGAGCATTACATTAAAGACTTCTGCTCCAAGAAGAAGATGAAAATGGCTCCATCAACCTAGAAGATGAAGATCTTGATGAAAGAGATCTTGCACTCATCACCAAAGGATTTCTCAAACACTAAATCAATAAATGGAGAATGAGAAGTTGTGGAGCTATCAACTCAAATAATTTCAAAGGGAAGACCAAGCTAGAAACAAAAAAAGCAAAATGAAAAGTGATTTGAATGTGGTCAACCCGCACACTTTGCAAATGAGTGTCCTTCCAAGAAGAAAAAGGAAGGAAGAAAGCCCCGCTTCAACAATTTCCAAATCACATGGGATGATTGCAACTCCGAAGGAGAAGTTGAAGAAGAAATGAAGTCAGTACAAATGGCCTTTATGGCCATTGGTGATGATGAGGTAACTTCTAATTATGATTCTAATGTTGAAAATGATGACAATGATCTTGAATCATTCATTTTAAAATTCCATGATAGCTTAAAGGAATCATATGCTAGAAATAAGGAGTTAGTAAATAAATCAAATGCTTTATTGAATGCTAACTCTAAACTTGTAAATGAAAATAATAGGTTATGACAAGAAAACAGTGATTTGAAGAAAAGAATGCATGCGAAAACAAGGATCAAGGAAGAACAAGTCTCCTTGAAGAAAAGATTGGATGACTTAAATATTCTCTTGCATAGAAAAAGGAAAATATTGTTGATTTGAAAAAGAATAGAAATGTATTGATCAACAAGAACTTTGTCATATTTAGAAAATATGACTTATGCTTTGTAAAATCAAAATCTTCTTTCTATGGATAAAAATGTTATTTGTAATTACTTCCAACACAAGATTTAGGTGGTAAACTTTTGCTATGTCAAGATTTTCTTGATGGTGACAGTAAAATACTACAAATGAATTTGTTAGTGCATTTCAAGGAATTTCTCTTATGGACAATGCTAGATCTGGGTACTATCTAGATGTGTTTAAATCTTGTGTAGGAAATGAATATCACCAAGGATACCAAATGGTTCATAGATAGTGGGAGCTCAAGATGCATATGACGGGTGATGCATCACTCTTCACTAAACTCATATCCAAAAGTACTGGAAATGTTACTTTTGGGGATAACAGAAAGCAAAATCAATTGGCCTTGGTGATGTAGGTAAAAATGGTGAGATTTTGATTAAAAATGTGCTTCTTGTTGAGAATTTGAATTACAATCTATTAAGTGTGAGTCAACTATGTGATAAAACTTTATATGTGTTTTTTACCAAACGTGAATGTCTAATTCTTGATAAAAAAATATGTTGTTTTATTTAAAGGTACTTATACACATCAAGATGTGTATAAGATTTAGATTGACAATATTGGTAGTAAAAATGTAAAATGTCTAACCACTTCTATAGATGATCCTTCGCTCTAGCATATAAGGCTTTGTCATTTCAATATGGATTTAATTGAAAATTTTGCTAAGAAGGAATTGGTAAGAGGCTTGCCAAAATTGAAGTTTTTGAAAAACAAAATTTGTGATGCTTGCCAATTTGGTAAACAAGTTAAAGTGTATGTCCTTTAAACCAAAGAATTGTGTGTCTACCTTTAAACCCTTGGAATTATTGCATTTGGGCTTGTTTGGTCCAACTCAACATGCTAGTCTCAGTGGTAGTAAATATGCATTTGTGATTGTTGATGACTATTCTAGGTATACTTGGATACTATTTCTTGTACATAAAAATGAAGCTTTTGAAAATTTTGTAAAATTGTTTTTCAAAATTCAAAATTTGTTGAATTTGAAAATCATCAGTTTGAGAAGTGATAATGGAGCCGAATTTAAATTTGGAGGTTTTCCCAAATTTTGTGTTCACAACGCTATTTCGTATGAATTTTCAGTTGTTAGAGTGCCTCAACAAAATGGTGTTGTTGAAAGGAAAAATATAACACTTCAAGAGGCCGCTAGAATTATGATTAGTGAATGTGATTTATCAAAATATTTTTGGGCCGAAGCCATTAACACGGCTTGTTAGGTTATGAATGGAGTTCTGTTGAGGCCTATTTTAAATAAAATACCTTCTTTCGAGCATATGAACTCTTGTTTTGTAAAAAACCCGTTGTGATCTATTTCAAATTTTTTGGTTGTAAATGTTTTATTTTAAAAGTCAAAGAAAATATTGGAAAATTTGACAAAAACGAATGAAGGAATTTTGCTAGGATATTCTATTAACAAGAAAGCATACCGAGTATACAATAGAAGAACACTTTCGATTGAAGAAGTTGTGCATGTTACATTCGATAAAACTAATGATGTTATTTCAAAGAATGTATGTGAAGATGAAGATGTAAGTATTCAAAAGGAGCTTGAAAAGCTCACTATTCATGAAGAACATCAAGAGATCACCTCAAACAATGAGAACAACACCCATCACTTTGATGAAAAAGGAGAAAGGAACGAAGGCACTCCAAAAGATCTTCCAAGAGCATGGAGATTTGTTTCTAGTCACCCTCTAGATTTGATCATAGGTGATCCATCCGATGGGGTAAAAACTCGATCTCAAAAATCTTTGAACAGTAATTGTGCATTACTTTCCTCATATTGAACCTAAATGTGTGGATGATGCTTTGAATGATGAATCTTGGGTCTTTGCTATGCAAGATGAACTTAGCCAATTTTAGAAAAACAATGTATGGACATTAGTTGAAAGACCATCAATTCATCTCGTAATCGGAACAAAATTGGTTTTTAAAAAAAAATTAAATAATAAAGGTGAAATCATTAGGAACAAAGCTAGACTTTTTGCAAAGGGTTGTGCTCGAGAAGAAGGCATTGATTTTGATGAAACCTTTGCACCCGTTGCTCGTTCAGAATCCATTCGCATGTTTCTTGCATATGCATGCTTTAACAATTTCAAATTATTCCAAATGGACGTCAAAAGTGCATTTTTAAATGGCTTTATTGATCAAGAAGTTTTCGTTGAACAACCCCCTGGTTTTGAAAACAAAAATTTTCCAAATCATTTTTTAAACTGTCTAAAGCTTTGTATGGTATGAAACAAGCCCCCAGAGCTTGCTATGAAAGGCTAAGTGGGTTTTTGACCATTGAGAATGGATTTAAAAGAGGTGTTGTTGACACCACTCTCTTTACCAAAACTAATTCTATTGGTTTATTAATTGTTCAAATTTATGTTGATGATATTATTTTTGGAGCAACTAATGAAAGCTTGTGCAAGGAATTTTCGTGCTTGATGCAAAAAGAATTTGAAATGAGTATGATGGGAGAATTACAATTCTTCCTTGGACTCCAAGTTCACCAAACAAAGGAAGGAACGTTCATTACACAAATCAAGTCCACAAAGGAGCTACTCAAGCGATTTGGAATGGAAGATTGCAAACAGGTTGGGACACCAATAAGCACCTCAACCAAACTTGACAAAGATGAAGAAGGTAATACTGTTGATGAAAAACACTACAGAGATATGATCGGAAGCCTACTTTACTTAATAGCTAGCACACTGGATATTATGTTTGCTATTTGTCTATGTGCTAGATTTCAATCTTGTCCTAAAAAATCACACTTGATTGTAGTAAAACGAATTTTCAGGATCACCTATACTTAAAAGGTACACTGGATTTTGGTCTTTGGTATCCAAAATCCTCCACTTTTTATTTAATTAGTTATTCTGATGCTGACTTTGCTGGTTGTAAAATTGATAGAAAAAGTACTAGTGATATGTGTCACTTCTTGGGTAACTGTCTAATGTCCTGGTTTATCAAGAAGCAAAATTCTATTTCTTTTTCTATGGCAGAAGCCGAATATATTGGATGCTTTGAAACTGTTGTGCTCAACTTCTGTGGATGAAACATTCATTAAAAGACTTTGGTGTCATCTTTGATTGTGTGCCTATAAGATGTGATAACACTAGTGCAATTAATCTCACTAAATTTCTTGTCATGCACTCTAGAACCAAAAACATTGATGTCAAACACCACTTTATTAGAGATCTTGTGTGCAAAAAGGAAATTTGTGTTGAATTTGTGTATACAAAAGATCAACTTGCTGATATTTTTACTAAACCCTTGGCTTTAGATCGCTTTGAATTTCTCAGAACTCGTTTGGGCACTCATTAATTTCAAATCTGTCTGAATTCTGCATTCGGACAGATATAATCGTCCGAACTATCTGCTCTATCGGACGTACCTCAACGTTCAAAATCCTTTCTTTTGTCTCGGATGCTTATAATCGTCCGAATGCTCCTTCTCATTCCTCTAATTCTCTGGAATTTCTAACATATGCATATCACTGTCCGACATTGCTTCGGACGCACAGCATAGGGTTTCGGCCATCCGTCCATTTCGATCGGACGCACGATCGTACGAATGCAAATATCTCGGAAGTCCAAACGATTGTTTTAATTGTTTAAATCTCTACATTTTCCTCATTTTGGACACCTCTCCCCCTACCAAACCCTTACTCTGGCACCAAGAACTTCCACAAAATTCTCTCACTCTACTTTTTCTTCTCTAAAATTGCTTAAGAAATTTCCTTTCCCATCTTCTCACTCACCCCAATTGAATCCTATTTCACTAGTTTCACATCTCATCCCTTGCAATTTCCACAAATATCCTCAAACAGAGACACATTTCTCTCTTCTCATTCTTCTTCAAATTTACAATGGTACAATCACGTGGCGGATCTTCAACTGCTACCCGAGGATGAAAATCAAAGGGCAAGACTCCTGTGCAGGGACAATTATCCCCCAATCCTCAAACCACTATCGATCCTTCCCTACCCAAATTCATTGATGCCAAGGCATCTGATCGGTACACCTCTCTTCTTAGCAAGTCCATTATTGTTCAAAGACCTATTTCTCAAGGTCTTTTTGATGAATTTAACTTACCTCTTGTAAAATCTTGCTTTGAAAAACAAAACTGAGGTAATTTAGTTCACTTAGATTTGCCAGTTTACCATGATATGGTACTCCAATTCACTGCCAATCTTAGGAAGGGGCCCACTATTTGTACGCTGGTATCTCATGTGAATAACAAAAATCTTGAGATTTTCTCCAATGAAATTAACTCCATTTTTGAATGTGAAGTTCTCTCTCCTAACAATTTTTCCTATTTCTTCTCATTTGATAAACACCACCCAATAATGTGGCCTTCTTTGGATAAATTTTTTGACATCGACAATCTGTCTGAGAACTTCACATGTCAAAAATAAATGGAGTTAAGGAAGGAAAAAATAATGCTTTTTCTTGAACATTTTTGTCTCTTATACACATCTAGATGTGTACTAAGAGACAGTGTACAGGCTGATGAGGCATCGTACAGATTGGCAGATAAAATTAAGCTCTATTTATTTTATTGTGTTTTTTAAGGCATTCAACTTGATTTTGGTTATCTCTTTTGCTCTCTGTGGGAGCTCTTCTCAACTGATACTTGCCGAAACATAACTTTTGGCAAATTCCCTACTAAGATTTTCAACCATTTTGACATTCCCTTCACTAGAAAAAAATAATATCCTCCTTACTTTAGCAAAGCTTACATTGAGCATAAGGCTTTGAGATTTTTCAATGATCAATGGTTCAGAAAAGTTGCTTATGAAATTGAAAAATCTAAATCTCTAGCTTCTATCTAAAAATTTGCATTTCCTCATTCCTCTCATCCTCAAACACTAGCTCCACAATCCCATGATCCCCAAACTTCTTCTTCAGAACCTTCCCTCTCTTATATATGCACCCTTCTTACTTCTTTGAGCAACCAAATGAGCTCCTTTCAGCGTCGTACTAATCAAAAACTTAAAAGACTTAAAACTCGACAAACCATTCTTTAAGAGGCACTTAGCTTAGGAATGTCTGCTTCAGCTCAAGTCGAGTTTGCCAATATCCAGTCCAAATACACTCTTGAGTCTTCCTCTAAAAGTGATGACGGTGGCACCAATGATGATGATCATTCCATTCTTGGGGTAGACGATCGTGAGGACCCAACTGGCACCACCAATCATGACAAATCTATTGCTCCTGGTGCTGATGATGATGATGAAGATGTTGATGACACTTTCAACTATATCATGCAATGCCGTGATCCTGAAGACTGGAGTGGTCACGACAGCAAAGCTACTGAGGATGATGCACCGACCAAGAAACGTAAACTTGAGAAACGATTTTTCAAAGAAGAATGACTCTACAAATTAGATTGACTGTTTTAATTTGTTTAGCTTTATTGTGATTGATTGCTCTAAATGTATTTTTTGACTACTCTACTTGGTTTGGTTTTATTATGTTAAAATTATTTTTGTTTTACTCTGTTGATTACATAAGGGGAAGCACCCTCTAAGAGGGAGTTTATTTCCCTTCAATGATGCCAAAAGGGGGAGTAAGCGCTATGTGCATTAATTATGTTTGCATTATTATTTTACCTCTTGGTTTGTCATCACAAAAAAGGGGGAGATTGATGATCTACAAATCCTATTTCGATGATGACAAGATGTTTTTAATCATTTAACCTAAGCAGTGCAGGACTGCTAGTATATTTGCCTGAAGAAAGGCTTTCGAACTAAGTACACCGTCCGAATAGCACTATTTTTCTTGAACGCACAAACTTGTCTGAACAAGATTTCCTCGGACGTAATTCACTATCCGAATGATCAGATAGAGAGCAAGTTTTTTGGTGCACCTACAACGGACCCACAAGCGCATCCGAAGGAATATTCCTCGGACGTATTTCTCCGTTCGAAAGAGTAAGGCAGACTCAAGATTTAAAATACTTGCAACGGACGCATCCAACCGTCTGAAAGAAGCTTACATCGGATGAAGCTGACTGTCTGAAAGAAAAAAATTCTTGAATAGGCATTAAACTTTTCAGACACAATACACCATCCGATGTGTGAACCTTTCAAACACACTTGGTTCGGACGATGGAACAGGCGCAAGCTCGGCCGTCTGAACGGCATCCACTACTCGCTTATATTTAAGAATGGATGATGGGTCGGATGCATAACAATAACATCGGACGTCCGAAACCTATAACTGCTAGTTTTTGATCATTTATTATTGAACCTTTATTATTGAGCCGTTGGGAGGTGGTTACAACCCAATTTATTGCACATATAAATACCAACTCTGATCATAATGTAAAATATATCTTACACACATAATACAAGCAAGAGAAAAAAGCAATTTGAGTGCAAATTAACTATTGAGCAATACTGTATTAGAAACATGTGTACTTTAGAATGTTGTTCAAAAATATTGAGTGGAGTGATAATCTTGTACAAAAGTGAGGTTGTGAGTAAAATCCTTGGCTCAACTAAAGAGAATTAGTGTGAGCAAGGATTGTCCTACTTCGTGTACATTTGAGATTATTGGCTCACCAAATTTGAGGAGCATTCTAGTGGATCAACACTTCAAGATTGGTAGCTTGGAAGTGTTGTTTTTCTAATCTCTTTCTTTACCTTTTCTATACTTCAAAAGCTTGATTGATTTTATCTCTATCAAACTACTTGTTAATGCAAAAGATTTTATAACTGCATATTTTGCAAAGTAATTTTTAAGAAACCTAATTCACCCCCTCTTAGGTTGCTTTGGGGCCAACACCCCCCCAATGTAGAACTTAAGCATCTTCCTACCCAATTGATGTATGTGTATCTTGGTGAAAATAAGACATACTTGGTGATTGTGAATGCTCATTTAATTGATTATGGTGCTTAAAATATACAAAAATGCAACTGGGCTTCATTTATTGGTGATATTAAGGGAATTAGCCCTTCCGTTTGTATGCATAAAATTTTTTTGAATAAGGGAAACAAATCAGTAAGGGAACCTCTAAGGAGGTTGAACCATACCTTGAAAAAGGTGTTGAGGAATGAGGTTATTAAGCTCTTAAATGCCGGTATTATATACCCAATTGGCGATAGTTAGTGGGTTAGCTCCACTCAAGTGGTTCCTAAACAAGGTAGAATTAACTTGATAGGAAGTGAAACCAGTGAGCTCCTTCCATCTAGGCTGGTCACAAGTTGGCGTATGTGGATTGACTTTTGTAAATTAAATGAGACTACCCGCAAGGATCATTTTCCTTTACCTTTTATTGATCAAATGCTTGAAAGATTGGCCGGTTTTGTATATTATTGAATCCTTGATGGATATTTCAGTTACTTCAAATTGTTATTTACCCCGTAGATTAAGGAAAACAACTTTTACATGCCCGTTTGATTTTTTTGCATATAGGAGAAGAGGTGCCCTTTGGACTTTGCAATGCCCTAGTACATTTGAATGTTGCATGTTTGCTATCTTTCATGGTATGGTTAAAAATTGCGTAAAAATCTTTATGGATGATTTTAGTGTATTTGGTTTTATCATTTGATGATTGCATATCAAATTTGGCTAATGCATTGCAAAGATGTGTTGAGACTAAATTGGTGCCTAATTGGGAGAAGTATTATTGTATGGTATAAGAATGAATTGTTTTGGGTCCTAAAGTTTTATCAGAAGGCAAAGAGATTGATAGAGAAAAAGTAGAGGTGATTGAAAAGTTACTTCCACCTATTAATGTTAGAGGTTCTGTGAGAAGTTTTTTTGGCCATGTAGGTTTTATAGGAGGTTCATTAGAAACTTTTCACATGTAGCTCGACCCTTATGCTCTTGGCTTCAAAAAGATTGTGTTTGCAACTTTGATGATTCTTGTTTGCATGCATTCAATGAGTTGAAACATGGCCTTGTAAATGCACCAATCATTGTGGCACTTTAGTTGGTCTCTTCCATTTGAGCATATCTATGATGCGAGTAACTATGCGATAGGTGCCTGTTTGTGTAAAAAGTAGATAAAATATTGCATGTCACTTATTTTGCAAGTAGGATCTTGAATAAGGCACAAATTAATTATCCTACCACAGAAAAGGAACTACTCTCTATGGTTTTTGCATTTTGACAAGTTTAGATCTTATCTCATTAGGTCCAAGACAATTGTGCACACCGATCGCTCTGCAGTAAAGTACTTATTCACTGTAATGACAAACCACACTTATTGAGATAGGTACTTCTTTTGTAGGAGTTCAATTGGGAGGTTATGGACAAAAAAAACTGTTGAAAATGTGATAGCAGACCATTTATCAAGGACTAAAGCATCTAGGCTTGTGAATCAAGAAAGAAGGGCCATTATTGAGAAATCATCAATTGAGAAAATTGCTTGAAGTGAAGGAAGCAAGTCCTTCGTATGCGGACTTGTGAAATATTAAGTTGCAAGAGTGGTAAGCATCTTAACATCAATGAGAAGAGGAAGTTATTTGCGGAAATTAAGTATTACTTTTGAGAAGAACCTTCTCTTTTTCGAAAATGCAATGATCAAGTCTTAAGGAGATTTATTCCGGAAGGAGGAGTAAATGACATATTGAAACATTGTCATTCTTTCCTCGTAGGAAGTCACCAAGGGACACAACGAACGGCTTTTAAAGTTCTTCAAGGTGGGTTGTATTGGCAAACCTCTTTCAAGGATTCAAGAAAATTTGTGATTGAATGTGATGAATGATAAAGGGTAGGCAATACCTCAGGGAGACAAGAAATGCCTCTCCATTATATTCCTGAGTTGGAGGTATTTGATGCATGAGGTATCGATTTTATGGGACCCTTTCCAGCGTCACACTCTAACAAGTTCGTTTTGGTCGTGGTGGATTACATGTCAAAGTGGGTGAAAGTAATAGCCATACCAACCAATGATGTAAGAGTGGTGACCAAGTTCCTTAGAAAACCAACATCTTTTCTTGGTTTGGAGTGCCTAGAACTATTATTGATGATGGGGGAACACACTTCAAAAATTTTTAATTTGAAGCTTTAATGTTGAAGTATGGGGTAATGTACAAAATTACTTTAGCCTATCATCCTCAATATTCGTGTCAAGTTGAGGTGCCGAATAGAGAATTAATGAGAATCTTGGAAAAATGATGAACAATGCAAGAAAGGATTGGCCGATCAAGTTGGATGACGCACTTTGAGCTTACCGAACGGCATTCAGAACTCCAATTGGCATGTCTCCCTACCGCATTGTCTATGGCAAGGCATGTCATTTGCTGGTATAACTAAAGCACCGAGCATATTGAGCAGTCAAGATTTTCAATTTTGATATGAAGGATGCATGTTAAAAGAGACTTCCTGATTTGAATGAGTTAGATGAATTCCGAAGGGAAGCATATGAGAATTCTTTGATTTATAAGGAAAAGACCAAGGCATGGCATGACAAGCTCATTTTGAGAAAGGAGTTTCAAGACCGGCGACTTGGTATCGCCCAAAACAAAGGCTTAAACTATTTCCGAGAAAACTCATATCACAATGGAGTGGACCATTGTGTATAAGAGACTTTTTCCTTATGGTTTCTTGATTAAAGTTTTGGGCAATACCAAGTTACTTATGGTCATTGAACTCAAACTTTGTTTTAGTTTTCATCAATATATCATTGGGATCTAGAAAACATCTTGACATTCAAGAATAATAAACACAACAACAAATGTTGATATGACAAGCCATCAACCCACATAAAAAGTTATACATAAAATCCTTTTTCTTATATAAATCTAGATGTATAGCCACTATATGTTATAGAAATTAAAATCGCAAGGAGGTATAAGAAACAAGGTGATTTGTTTACTTTTTGCTTTATCCTTGAAAATCCATTGGTAGGCCCTTCAACCACTATAATACCGGCATTTAAGAGCTTAATAACCTCAAACATAAACACCTTTTTCAAGGTTAGGTTCAACCTCTGTCTCTTATACACATCTAGATGCTGTCTAAGATACACATGGAATTAAAAATTCTGAGAAATTCAAGAAAAAACTTAATCCCATAAATGACTAAACACAACACAAACACTAAAAATCACGAATAACCACAAATGAAAATGAAGTTTCCACCCCCAAACCTAAACTAAACATTATCCTCAATTGTAGAAAGATGATAATAAAATTGACAAGTAAAGAAAATGTGAAGGGTAGAAAATACAAAAGTACCAAAAACTTATGAACAATAACTAGGTTGCCTCCAAGAAGTGCTAAATTTAACGTCTTCAGCCAAACAAATAAAGATCAGTTGCGATAGACAGGATCCTCAAGAGGCATAATGTCAACCTCTAAATTCTTCAATTCAAGAAACAGTTTAAGACACTGCCCATTTACTCTAAACACATCGCCATTTTTCAAATTCTCAATGTCAAAAGTCCCATGAGAATAAACAGTATGAACAAGAAAAGGACCTATCTAACGAGATCTTAACTTCTCCAGAAACAGACTCTTGCAATCGAGAGTTATATAAGAAAACTTTATCACTAGGAGTAAAAGATTTCCTCAAAATAAGTTGATCATGAGGCATTTTCATCCTATCCTGATATGATTTCCTCAATGAGTTGATCATGGGCCTTTTAATAGCTGCCTAATCAAGATCAAAATTCAAATGTTTAGTTATCCAATAGGCCCTATGTTCTAATTCAACAGGTAAATGGCATGCCTTACCATATAAAATGCTAAATGGTGACATTCCAATAGGAGTTTTAAATGCAATATGGTAAGCCAACAAAACATCACTAAGTCTTAAAGACCAATCTTTATGACAAGGATTTACCGTTTTCTCAAGAATATGTTTAATCTCCCTATTAGAAATTTCAACTTGACCATTGGTTTGTGAATGATATGGTGTTGTAAATACTCTATTGTAAAAATCTTACCACCATCACTAATGATAGCACAAGGAGTACCAAACTTAGCAAAAATATTCTATATCAAAAATCACACAACCTTAGGATGATTATTAGTTTTACAAGGAATAGCTTCAATTCATTTTGAAACATAATCAACTCTAATAAGAATATAGAGATTACCAAAAGAATTAGGGAAAGGACATGCGAAAGAAATATCCCAAACATCAAATATTTCGACTATCAAAATTGGGTTCAAAGGCATCATATAACGGGAAATACTTCCTAATTTTTGGCATCTTCCACAAGCTAAACAATATGCATGAGCATATTTAAAAATAGTAAGCCAATAAAATCCACATTGAAGAATCTTTTTAGCAGTTTCTTATACACATCTAGATGTGTATAAGAGACAGGATGCATGACAAAAAAAAATTATAACTTGGCAATGTTAAGTATACACCCACTGGGACCTGATCCACCAATACTTCTTATACACATCTGGATAGTTATAACAAGAAGATGTGTATCAGATTAGCCAAAAAATTATCTTTATTCTGTCAGACCAATGAGAAGGAATTCGGTTAGTCACAAGATAGTTAACAATGTCTACAAACCACATGGTAATTGAGAGACAAAAAGTAATTGCTCATCAGGAAAAGACTCAATAATAGGCAATAAATCATCATGAAAATCAATAGTAAGTCTAGACAAATGATCCACAACATATTCAGAACCTTTCTTATTCCTAAATTTAATGTTAAACTCTTGTAACAACAATATCCATCAGATTAACCGAGGTTTAGCATCTTTCTTAGACAAGAGATATATCAATATAGCCTAATCTAAATAGACATAAACTTCAGAACCTAACAAATATTTCCTAAATTTACGTAAAGCAAAAACCACAGCTAGCAATTCTTTCTCAATAGTATAATAACTCAATTGAGCATCATTCAAAGTCTTACTAGCATAATAAATTACATGTTAAATTATGTCAACCCGCTGCCCCAAAAAAACACCAATAGCATAGTCAGAAGCATCATACATTACTTCAAAAGGAAAACTCCAATCAGGTGGCCTAATGACGGGTGCAGAAGTTAACTCAGAATTCAACTTTTCGAATGCACTAACACAATCATCATCAAAGACAAACGCAATATCTTTACCGAGAAGATTACATAAAGTCCTAGATGTTTTACTAAAGTCTTGAACTTTTACTAAAACATCTTCAACAAAACCCTTAAGAATTTTAATGGACCTATCAGCTAATTGGTGTGTCATATCAGTGGGCTGCAACTATCCCAAACCAAAATGCACATGGACAGAATATGGAACTAAGTTCACACTTTCCCCTAAATCTAACAAAAGTCACTCAATTCGATGATTTCCTATTCTACAAGAAATTGTAGGACAACCAGGGTCCTTGTATTGAATAGGAAATTTACATTGAAGGACAAAACTAACTTGTTCAGTTAAAAGAACCTTCTTTGGAACATTATTTTTCCTCTTTACAGTAACCAGGTCTTTCAAAAATTTAGCATAAGAAGGTACCTGCTGGATAACATCAAGAAATGGGATGTTTATTTTTACTTGTTTAAACACCTCTAAAATATTATCAAACTAAGTTTAAAACACCTCTAAAATATTATCAAACTAAGTACATTTTTTAGGATTTACTAGTCTTTGAGGAAAATGAGCCCTAGGAACACTCATTTTGGGAGAGAAAGTTAATGTTTTTTCATTCTCATTTTCAACATGTTCATTTACAAGAACCTCTTTCTCTACTTGACTAGTCACTCTAGGTTCTCTCCTCTGAGGTTCTATCACTTCATTATCTACTTGATTTCCTGGCCTAAGAGTGATGATGGATCTGAACATTGGAATTCACCTCTGGATGAATCAAGAATTAACCTTTCCCTCTGTTTGAAAGCTAGGCAGCTAATGACCAACTTGAGTCTCTAACCTCACAATGGCTTGAGAATTTGCCTGCAATATTTGGTTTGAAGTTTGCATGAAAGGAATATTAAGAGTTTCTTCTAAGGATGAAAGTTGGGTTTGTTGAGGTTGAGATTTAAAATGTGGTGGGAAATGTAAGCCAAATTAGCCCAGGAGGGGTAAGCCCAACATACTGTTTAACTCATGGGACGAACAATGTGGATTGAAAATTTATACACATCTAGATGTGTATAAGAGACAGGGCAATCTCTCCTGTTAGGATTTACATCTTAGAACATTGACCCCTATTGGTCTCTCATTAAAAGTTATTGCATTTCCTTGTTTAGCATGACAATCATGATATCCTAATTGGGAAGGACAAGCTTGGGTAGTATGAATTGGACTCAAGTAGACAAAACATGCATCCCGAGAATATGTAGAACTCCTGAGATCTAATGAATCTAGTCTCCTAGCTAATTTCTCTATCATCATCTTTATATATGTGTGTTTGCTAATCTCGTAAAGACTAGATTTTCTAGAGGATTTTTCTCTATGACTTGAGAAATCCTATTTCTGGGAATTAACACAAAGAATCTCTAAGAATTCATAAGCTTGATCATCTCTTTGACTCAAGAAGCTCCCACTATTCATGAACTCTCTCATATTACAATTTATCTGAGTTAAAAAATTGTAGAAATATTGTACAAGTCTCCATGTCTTAAGTTTCAAACCCGTGGTGAGGACATTTTAAAATCAAGTCTTTAAATCTTTCCCAACTTTCAACAAATTTTTCGTGTTCTTCTTGAGTGAAATCAACAATTTCTTTTCTCAATGCATTTGTTTTATACATTGGGAAAAACTTAGAGAGAAATTTTGACACTAAACCCTCCCATGTGGTGATAGATCCAGCAAGTAGAGAATTTAGCCATGCCTTTGCCTTATCCTTTAGAGAGAAAGAAAATAGGCGAAGCCAAACAAATTCATCAGAAAAATTTTGAAACTTGAATGTGGTACATATTTTGAGAAAATCCTTCACATGCATGTAAGGATCTTCTTACTCAAGCCCATGAAAAAAGGGAAGTAGTTGCATCACTAGGGCTTCAACTCAAAGTATGATGTGTCAATTAAAAGCAACACAATGCATGACAGAGGATTGGTGGTTATAGGTAAGAAAAGATCCCTATGGGTTTTACTGTCAACAAGATTATTATCTCCCATCGTTAGCAGGTGAATGTTCACTGTCTTCTAAATCCTCTAAGGGAAAGGCTTCTACTTTAACTAGACGGTTTGTATGATCATGCTTCCAAGTGGACATACACTATACCAATTCTAAATACTTTCTTTTAATAGGAATGTAAGTTAATCAAGAATTAACTTTCATTCCTAATTCAAGTTCTCGGAAATAATGCCAAAAACTTGTTGTAACTTTAAATTGAACTCGCAGGTGCACGAATCAAACTGTAGTGTAAGATTGGAAAATACGAGGTTGAATCCACACATACTTGAAATATAGGAAGCTAATTAAACCTATAATAATTAACACTAAAAATAAAAACTAATTAATATAGAAACTTTTAATGAGAGAATCTAACTTAAACTAACACAACCAGATTGTATAATCAAACCAATAAGAAAGCTTTATCAAATGGCTAGCAACCTAGGAATTGGAATCCACACTCAACAAATTATAGGGAGCAAAGTACATCTATAATCATTAGGAAAGTATAGAAATTATTCACCTCTTTGCTTAAATGGGTTAAAATCAAATTATTAATTGTATCCACAAAATAGTGAATCACAATTAATATTCAATTTCGATATAAATAGTCAAAACCAAGCATTCACAGGAAATACTACAAATAATGAGAAGAACCTCTTCAATTAAACTCTTATTCGAAATACTCCATTAATTAGAATGTAGACACAATAATATTCAAGCATAAGTCACTTCACATGGACATAATCCCACAATTTATTGAAGTTTCATCCTCATCCTAGGGGGAAAAATTTACTCCCTAAACATCATAAAAATTGAAAAATACAAAGCACTAAAAAAAGCCATAAACCCGAAAAAATTAAGGAAAATTAATGAACAAGAAAGAAAACTAGAAGAGCATCCAAAGAAGCCTTCAAGGCCTTGGTTCTGTCTGCTACTCTCTTTTCTCCCTAGAGCTACTCGTTTCTTCTCTGCAATTGTTCACCTCTTCTTATTTTGGTGCTGCTCGTTGCTTCTTTTCTTTCCCTTGAAGCTGGCTGACTTCGTTTTTTGCTAGCGTAGCAAAATTTCTTTTCTTTTTTTTTTTTTTGTTGGGCTCTGGCCACCCCTTCTTGTGGGCTTATATACTCTTCCTTTGAAAGCTTGTTGGGTTAATTTCCTTGTTGTAGGCCTGTTGAATTTTGTCCATTTGGGTCCAGTTTCAACCCCTCTCCAATTCTGTCTTGTTGGTCTTCTCCTGTTGGGCTTTTAAATTTTATTTTTAGCCTCTTAAAAATGAGTTTTGTTGTAATAGAAACCTGTCAATGAAAAGTTATAGGAATAGGGCTAGATGAGTGTGATCCAAATTCCATATCCAAAGTACATAACTCCTACAATTAATCACCATAGAATTTATTAAGTAACCAATAAATATAACTAATTACAAAATAGCCCAATATTCCTAGTATATCGTTATTTGCTTCTAACACACACCCAAATAATACTAACAAATGCAACTTATAGGGTAAAAATTATGCAAATTATTCATTATATCATACTTCATTTACTTCAGGTTTCATTTTCAGTATTATTTTTATCTGGTTTTCATAGTTTATTGTTGCCTTAGATTAAACATTTTTTAATTACAATCTAATTTCTCATAAATTTAGTTTTAGATTCAATATGACTTCTTGCAGTTCTTTTATGTATTTTGATTTTGGTTCCACAATGACGCACTAATTTTATTTGGGTTAGATCCGAGTGATGCAAATTCATATGGATTGATTTGAACAATTCATTAGTTAGAAAAATTTCACAATTGGGTAATAATAAATTGATTAAGACAAGTTAAAAATGTAATTAACTCTTAATTTGTTTGGGTCAATTGAGGTGATAATGGGAGTGAAACCTTTGTCATAGACTACTTTTGATTATTAGATTGAGTTCAATTTGAGATCGTGGCTGACCAAATTGGTTGATTGATTTTCAATAATTCCATGTAGTTAAAACTAATTTAATTGGAATTGGGTAAAGTAAGGATCCACACGTTGATTCGGTTTATTAAGAAAGTTTAATTATCACGAAGGATCGAGATTGAGTTTACTTTTGGGAATTGAATCTCCAATTTGGGTAGCTTGGATGATTAATTAGTGAAAACGAATAATTCAATAATTGGTTAGCCTAGTACCCAACCAATTTTTCAAATTTGATTCACATCTATCGTTAATTTATATTATTTATTTGTTTGTAATTGAATTTAGTTACTATTATTTTGTTCCAATTTTGAGTTGTTGGATAGAAATTGTGAGACTCTGTACTTGTTTATGTAGTTTGCAAGAAAACGACGTTCTAATTAAATTGATACTGTAAACTTACGTTACATTGGTACTGTATACTTGTAAGTATTCAGTAAATAGTTATGAATAAGATATGAATAACATGTAATAATTCGGTTTTCTGTACCTTAACGAATGATGCATGGAACTATTCGGTTATCTCTACCTTCATTTATGCGAAAATGCACCGTCATGGAGTCTAACAAATAACTATTAATTTCTATGTTGTCCAGCCATTTATATATAGAAAAAAATTTAGTCCATTAAAAAAACAAATGTGCTTACGATCATAAAAAATAGATTTAAACGCATATTTAATGGCTAAGAAATAGTTTTTATCAGGAAAAATGAACATAAACTAATAAGGACTATTACAAGTAATTATTAATTTTTATATTGTTCGCTCATTTAAATCCTCAAAAAAATTTAGTCCATATTTTTTTAAAAGAATGAGTTTACATTTTAAAGGCATGTTTAATAATTTTTAATTATCTTCTTATTTTTATTTTTGGTACTGTAAACTTAAACAAGATTGTTATATAACTTTCTTATCTTTATTTGATTTAATTTATAAAAGTTAGTTTTAGCATTACCCATATATATATTTAAATTTTAACTCTTATATTTATCTTATTCTTTTTTTTCTTTCTCAATTTTCACTACTCACTTTTATACACAGAAGGTAGGTAATGCATATGACTCATATTTATTATAAATAATATTCAATCCTATATCTATCAAATTTATCATTTTCTTTCTCCCTCTATATTTAGCTATAGTTAAAAAAGTAAAAAGACAGATAATGCATGTGTGCGGTATGTCACTATTTTAAATTTTTTTCTCTCTATTCTTTTACTAATTCCTTTAAAAAAAAACACAACACGTTAGATAATAAATTACCTGCATCTATTTAAATATTCAATTACCATACTTATCACATCTATCCTTTTTTTTTTTCATTTTTTTACTACCCTATTTTAAAATACAAAGAGATAGATGATATCCATTTTAAATATTCGATCACATAATTATCAAATTTATCATTTTTTTTCTCTCTATTTTGAGCTTTTTTTTATTTTATGTTTTTGGGGACCTGAAGCTCGAATTTGAGCTACGTTACTCAATATATATGTGTGTGTACACACACATATATATTCAATATATACAAATACACACAGAGTAAATCATAGCAAAAGATCTTCTCATGAAAACTAGTGAGGAAATATGACATATTCACAATATTTTTAAGTTTTTGTTCAACCAATGCAAACATGAAACAGTATAATCTTAAAAGACTTTGTAGTACTAATACAACCAGTAATAACATGCAACAATTCAATCTTTTTTTAGTAGATTTCAATCATGGAATGTGCCAATAATCAAGTTATGCACTTTACCACCTTTCATCTATAAAAACTAGATAATGTTAACTTTCTTCATTTCCTTCTTATAAAAATTGAAAAATGCTATAAGATACCACATATGAGACAATCGTATAATATGAGAGATAAATATTTGAAAATTAGTTCCATTTAAACAAATTTTTCATTACAAAATTGTGTATAATTTTTGTGGGCACATCTGTCTAAGCTGTTTTGCATGTACAATTAGCATGCAATTTAATTAATGAGTACATCATAATTTTCTTTTTTGTACTTTTAGGTTTAGAAATTAAAATTCTCCATTATATGTGCGTAGATAAAACTATACTTACGTACACGTACGTGTATTGGGTAAACATTATTAATTTTTTTTTGGTAAGTTAGTGAGTGTCTACGTGTAAATTGGAATAATGATACATGTGCAAAACTCCAAGTGTTTGGGATAGGCCTGGGGCCTAGGAATGTAGAAACTTCATCTACCAAATATAAGTAAGGAAATATTTGAAGTAAATATTTAAAGTGTCAATGAGATGCGAGCAAATTTTTTCAATAATCTACAATGATAACATTTTTCAATGAGCCGTGATTATATTAAATTATATTGAAATGGAGGCCACCGTTACGAGTCAAAACGAGGACATGTCGGAGATACCGGAAGCAGTATCAAAACGGGTTCGATCCTTGACGCTTCAAGTAGTTGCGAACCGGTCGAGTCATCTAAATCGCAGTGAGTCGATTCGGTGGTTCCTCAAACGTGTGTAGGACAAATAGATCCATCGGCAGATCTTATGCAAATCTTCCATTTTATTAAGTCATGCTTGCCTGAATAATTTTTCCCCCATTGGACAATCCCATAGAAAAAATTCCACGCCACAGAAATTGAGGGAGAAATTTGAGGAAAAACCGAATAATTAGGGCGATTTAGAAGTACTTGAGATTCATCTTTACTCTCACTCCACCTGCCCACACATGTTGTAGACTTGGATTGAGATGCGACGACATTGGAGAAGCAGAGGACAAGCGGGTGTAGGTATGAGAAAGTAAAGAAAAATCGAAGGTAGTGTGGGGGTTTAGAAGTCAACCAGAGAAGGGTAATTTTGATATGTAAATTAATATTGCTGTGGAATTAAGATTTTAGCTGTGGCATCTCTGACATGTCCGGTGTTTCAACTGGACCCGAGTTTTTGAACCATGACTCTGACATGTAGGAAGTGTTATCATCCGTCTCCAAGCTCATTGAATTCTCACGGCGATCCTGAAAAATACACCTCGACAAAAAAAATTTCGGTTTTAAAAAATTTGAAGCTAAAATTTACCAGGTGAATTGACCTAGCTTCTACCATTTTCCCTTGGAGGTTCTCCTAAATCAGAATCATATGTACAGCCGATCTATTATAGCATTTTCTCAGCAATTTATTTTACATCAAAGAATTGCAATTGCAGAAATGGAAAAGATTATTAAGAAGACGCATGCTTTGAAAAAGAATGCTTCTTGTACCTGTGAAATATGGTAGACTAGGATTTAGAGTGGTATGTATTTTTAGACATAACTATATGTAAGAATTGAAGGAGTACTTAAAACAAGTTACAATGACACCCTTTTCCTTGAGCCTCATTTTATACTTGGCAGCAGCAAAATGTGTCACACAGTATTTATGATTCTAGCATCATTTTTTGCAACCAAATCCTGTTGTCATTTAACAATCACTAATAACCTTCCAAGGAAATAAAAGAACAGAAAGGGTTAATCATAGTGGTATAAGTCTAATTTTGGATTTTACTTTTGACTGCTTTGGCGATAACTCCTGGTACAGACACCAATTTGATGAACAGAGAATAAAATGACATTCAGATTAGCAGTCACATACGAATTCATACAAGGATATGATCAAAAACCAAATCAGTTCTGCTTTGTTGCAGAACAGTTGTTCAATCAGCATACAAAGATTCACTCAAAATTTCCTAGAAAATAAGATAGCCTAATCTATAGGTGGATCACTATGCAAGAAATCGTCAATAGTTGAAGGAAATTCGAAGCTTGCAAATCCATCAGTACTACCCTCTAACGAAGTGAGAAAAGCAGCTTTACACAAAAGCAAATGACCCAGCCTCAATGGCTCTTTCTTTTCTCCTCCACCATTCATTAAGCACTTAATCCAAGATTCCAATCTTTGCAATTCTTTCGCACATTTTGGCCCTTTAACTCCAACAATCTTTCCAAAAAAATCATCCTCACCATAACCAAAATCAAAACCACAGATCTCCTTTTGACCTCATTTTCATCGGATAAACCCAAAAGTTGAATTAACAATTCAATATCATGAAGGTCACTGCTTTCAAAAGCTTCATTTGATGTTTCTTGATTTATTTGCTCATTGTTTTCTTGAAATGGGTTTTTCTGAGTTGGGGGAAAATAAGGAGAACACGAGAGGAAATATTGCTGAAATGTCATATTTGATCTAGATGTGTATAAGAGACAGTTTGGGCAAGATAGAGGAAGATTGTGGAGCCGAGAGAATCTATTTGTGTGTCAATGGCTTTCTCAAGTGGTGTTGCTGGCGGCGACTGCGACGGCGGCGGCGGCGGTGGTAGGTTGGACGACGAGGATGGATTTTCAAGTTTTAATCTTTTTTCTACGTGTTTGAGAGAGCAGAAAAAGTTGGTGTGTGGGGGGAAGGGTTGCATCTTGTTGGGACGCCTACGCAGTCCAAAAACTATCGACCTGTTGAAATTCGCAAACACCCGACTTTAGAGTTTTGAGGAAATTTTTGTTTTTTTTAATAAATAAACGACAATAGATTATCTTATCTTAGTATATACGAAAGGATAGTCAATTTTGTTATAATGGTCTCTCTTTAGATTCCTCTTAAGTCTCTTTTAAGAATATTCAAAATTACAAAAAAAAAAAAATTATAACTTTCGCATATTCCTTCATTCAATATAATTTAACATCATCAGGGCTCATTGAAAAATTTTATCCATACATATCACTGAAAAAATTTGCTCAAATCTCATTGATACTTTAAATCCTTCTTTACTTATAATCCCTCCGTTTCATTTATTTTGTTACAGTTTGATTTTTTTTGGGTAAGTCAGATCAATTTTATAATCAATAATTCATATAAATTTGTTTGTTTTTCATGAAATTGACTGCTATTCAATTATACTCTTAAATTTATCTTAAACACTTCTTTCATGAATGAGAAATTTTTTTTAAAAAATTAAAAATCTACAAAAGATTGAACTTTGAATACTTGACTCGCTGACCAAAAAAAGTCAAATATGACAAATATATTGGAACGGAGGTAGTATTTGGGAGATAAAGCGTGCGTTCATTTGGACTGAATATATTTTCCTGGTGCCAAACACTGGAAAATATTTTCCAGTGTAAAATTTTTATTTTTCAATTTTCCTTCCTCTGGCTGAAAATAACTTCTGGAATTTTTTAGCGTAAGTTATTTTTCGAATAATTCAAGAGTGACATTAAAACTCAAATACTTACTTTTAGAATTTCGTTTGCTAAACTTATTTTCATTTTCAATTTTTTTTCATTCGTTTTTCTCTCAATCATGGGTCCCACACTAATATAACAATCATTATTCATATTTTACTACTATATTGTACTATCATTTAATTTTGAACAAAATCAATCTTTTATTAATCACAATTACTTGTAAAGTATTTATTACCATTGTTATAAGTTTTTTTAACTTGTATTCATAAAATTAAAGATAAAACCGTTAAAATTTTTTATTTTAAAATATTTTTATTTTGTCAACCGAACACCGGAAAATTATATGAAAAATTGACTTTTTCATGTAAAATATTTTTCAAAGAAAATATTTTTAATCCAAACGAACACACCCAAAATTTCTACACCCTTGGGCCCGAGGCCCATCCCAAACACTTGCATATCATTATTCCAATTTAAACATTGACACTCAATAAATTACCAAAAAGAAAATAATAATGATCCAATACACGTACATGTATGTAAGTATAGTTTTATCTACATACACATAGTGGGATATTAATTTGCAAACCCAAAAGTACAAAAAATACTATGATGTGTGTTCTTATGTACATCTGTCTCTTATAAGAATTAGGTTTCTATAAATTATGCAGCCACATAGCAGTGAGCTTTTTAAATTCAAATGCAGATATAATAAATTTACTTCTAGAAACCACTATAGTCAATTTGCACTCAAATTACTCTTTTCTTAGGCTTGTATTCAATGTATTAGATGATCTTTTCAGGTTATTAAAGCACCTATTTATAAGAGCAATAAATAGTGGTTTCAACTACTTCCTAACGGCTAAGTAATAAATGCACAAAAAATAGCAGTTGGGGTTTCGGACGTCCGAGGAGGATTGAATGCGTCCGAGGAAGCGTCCGATCTTCTTTCAGTTTTGTTGAGAGGCTTCGTTCGGACGTCCGTGCATGCGTCCGGTCCTTCGTCTGCGAGGTTTCTGGACGGTCTGAAGATGTCCGAAGAAAAGGCAGTAGGATCCCATTCTTTCTGCCAGTTTGTTCGGACGATGCAATGCGTCCGAGGAGCTTTTGACCTAGTTCGGACGGTCCTGTGCGTATAAAAGATCTGTTCCTGCAAAAGCTTGTTTTACAGAGTTAAGTGTTTATGTCATCATCAAAATAAGGTTTGGAAAACATCAATCTGCCCCTTTTTGATGATGACAACCCTCAATTGGATATGACTTACCAATTTGCAATATCTCATAATTGGATATCAATTATCAACATATCAATCATATCAAAGCATAACATATATCAAAGCATAACATATAACTACTCCCCCTTTTGACTTCAATCAAAAAGACTCCCCCTTAGATCATGCAGGTAATGTGATATAAGAGACAGTCTTATCTCTTATTGAGGGTTGTCATCTTGAAAAGGGGCAGATTGATGGAATTGCATTGATTGGAATTTTGATCTGACTGACATAAACACTTCACTCTGTAACACAATAAATGAAACGCAGGGACAGACAAAAAAGGATATAAAGTGTCTAGATGTGTACACATCTAGATGTGTATAAGCTCAAGTGGATTTGGGACTGAAGATCAGCAAATTGGACTTGAGCCGAAGCAGACATGCCAAGACTGAGTGCCTCTTGGAGAATAATTTGACGAGTTTCAAGTCGTTTTAACTTGCGATTTGTGCGATGTTGAAATGAACTGACTTGAGTGCTCAGAGATGTGAGAAGTCCACAGATATGTGAAAGAGATGGTTCAGAAGTAGATGGTGCAGATGTGAGTGGAGGTGGTTGAGGAGTAGGAGAATGAGGGATAGCAAAATCAGATGTGGAGGCATGGGATTGGGACTGGGCAATATCAAAGGTTGCCTTAGTTAGCCATTGATCATTGAAAAAACGGAGACCTTTTCGCTCAATGTAGGATTTATTAAAATAGGGAGGATAGACATGTTGTTTCCGGTAAAGGGAACGTTGAGGAAATCAAAAACCTTTATGAGAAATTTTCCAAAAGCTAATGTTTCTTCGAGTATCAGTGAGAAAGAATTCCCATGTCTCTTATAAACATCTAGATGTGGTCAAGAGACAGATCTTGAAGAGATTTTAAAATGAAAAAAATTAAAGGATTTAGGCTCAATACGATACAAGTTAAAAGTTGGCAATAACAGATTTGTGATAAGGGTATACAGAAGATTTAATTCAGGGGTGATCAAGAGATGAAATAAAAAAGCAAAATAAACCTTAGAATGAAATTCTTGATGCGGGAGAACTCGGGCATTTTGCAAATGAGTATCCTCAGTGGGCCATTTAGATAATGAAAAGAAGTTTACAAAAATCAGAGGGTTTGAGATTTCACATTCAAGAATGGTGTTGATTATGTTCGATGAAATCTCAAGATCAGTGTTGTTAACACGAGAAATGAGGGTGCGAATAGTAGGACCTTTCCGAAGATTGGCCGTGAATTGAAGCACCATGTCATGATAAATATTTAGATCAAGATGCACTAAATGACCCCAATTTTGTTTTGCAAAACAGGATTTTACAATTGGAAGATTATATTCATAAAAAAGACTATTAGAAGCAGGACGTTGGGACGATAATGGATTTATTGAGAAGAGAAGTATACCGTTCGGATGCCTTGGCGTCGATAAATTTGGATAAAGTTGGAGTGGTGGAAACTTGAGGATTTGCCGATGATTCTCCTCGTACAGGAGCCTTCCCTTTAGTTTTGCGACCCCGAATTGCTGTAGAGGAACCGCCACGAGATTTCACCATTGTAGTGGAAGAAGAGAAAATTTAAAAAATTTAAAAAAATTTGAAGATTGGTGAGATTTTGAGGAAATGAGATGGTGAATGGGGAAAATAAGATGTGATTTAGGTGATAAGGGTTATGGGTAGGATGATTTTTTAATCAATTTTGGAAGAGAGAGTGGGAATTTGGAGGGGGTAGTGGAGAGAAGAAAAATCGCCTAAGAAGATATGAGCCAGTGCGTCCGAAGGTATTTCGGACGAAGCTGTGCGTCCGGAAGATTTCCAGAAAGTTTAAGGAAAAAAAGGAATATTGTTGAATATGAGCGTCTTAGACATAACAGATGCTTTCGGACGATCAGAGCGTCCGAAAGGAAAGTTGTTCGGACGAAGGAGTGCGTCCGAACTATGAACCTATGCCAATTTTATCTATAAAATCTCCAAGCATTTTCTAAGCAACTCAAAGCGATCTAGAGCTAAAGGTTTTGTAAAAATATCAGCCAATTGATATGAAGTAGGCACTTAAACAACATGAAATTTCCTTATTACAAACAAAGTCTCTAATGAAATGATGCTTAATGTCAATGTGTTTGGTTCTAGAGTGCATAACAGGATTTTTTGTGAGATTAATTGCACTAGTGTTGTCACACAATATAGGAACACAATCAAAAATTACACCAAAATCTTTCAGAGTATGTGTCATCCAAAGAAGTTGAACACAACAGATTTCATAAAGGCAATGTATTCGGCTTCAGCCGTAGAAAGAGAAATGGAATTTTGTTTTTTACTAAACCAAGACACAAGATAATTTCCCAAAAAATAACACATTCCACTAGTACTTTTTCTAGCAAAGTCAGCATCAGAATAGCTAATCAGATCAAACATAGAGGACTTTGGATACCACAGACCAAAATCCGTTGTTCCTTTTAGATATCTAAAAATTCTTTTAACTGCCATCAAATGTGATTCTTTAGGACAAGATTGAAATCTAGCACATAAACAAACAGCAAACATGATATCTGGTCTACTAGCAGTTAAGTAAAGTAGACTTCCGATCATACCTCTATAGTGTTTTTCATCAACACTATTACCTTCTTCGTCTTTATCAAGTTTGATTGAAGCACACATTGGCGTACCAACTTGTTTGCAATCTTCCATACCAAATCATTTGAGCAGCTCCTTTGTGTACTTGATTTGTGTAATAAATGTTCCTTCCTTAGTTTGATGAATTTGTAGTCCGAGGAAAAAATCTTAATTGCAACTTGCCCATCATACTCATCTCAAACTCTTCTTGAATTAGTTGTGAAAAATCCTTGCACAAACTTTCATTAGTTGCTCCAAAAATAATATCATCAACATAAATTTGAACAATTAACAATCCTTTTAAATCCATTTTTGTAAAAAGTGTGGTGTCTACAATACCTCTTTTGAAACCATTTTCTATCAAGAAGCCACTTAATCTTTCATACCAAGCTCTTGGAGCTTGTTTCAAACTTTAGCTTTGGAAAGTTTGAAAACATAATTTGGAAGATTCTTATTTTCAAAGCCCGGAGGTTGTTCGACAAAAACTTCTTGGTCGATAAAACCATTTAAAAAAGCACTTTTGACATCCATTTGAAATAATTTTAAATTATTGAAACATTTTGACATCCTTTCAACAGCCTATATCGAGCCTTTGTGGACAATTGATCACCATCAAGTCCTTGGGATGTATCACCTTTGATCTCACATGCATTCTTTTCTTCAAATCACAATTTACTTCTTGTGATAGCCTATTGTTTTCATTCACAAGTTTAGAGTTTGCATTCAATAAGGCATTTGACTTTTTAACTAACTCCTTATTTCTAGCATATGATTCTTTTAAGCTGTCATGCAATTTCAAAATGAAAGCTTCAAGATCATCTTCATCAATTTCATCATTAGAGTCATAGTTAGAATTTACCTCATCATCTCCAATAGCCATAAAGGCCATTTGTGACGACTCCATTTCTTCTTCAACTTCTCCTTCGGAGTTGCAATCGTCCCATGTGATTTGAAAGTTGTTGAATCTTGGTTTTCTTCCTTTCTTCTTTTTCTTGGAAGGACACTCATTTGCAAAATGCCCGAGTTGACCGCATTCAAAGCATTTATCATTTTGCTTCTTTATTTCAAGTCTTGACTTCCCTTTGAAATTATTTGTGTTTGCAGCTCCGCCTCTTCTCATTCTTCGTTTGTTGATGTAATGTTTAAGAAATACTTTGGTGATGAGTGCAAGACAATATCTCCTTCATCAAGATCTTCATCTTCTACATTGATGGAGCTGTTTTCATCTTCCTCTTGAGAGGTCTTTAGAGCAATGCTCCTTCTTGGCCTTCCTTCTTCATCATCCACAACCTTGGCCTTTAGCTTGAGTTCATAAGAGGTAAGAGAATTGATTAGTGATTCAATAGGCATTAAATTTAAATTCTTAGCTTCCTCTATGGCTAATTGTCGGTGGCATCCCATTCTAACCCCTTACATTCAGTTCAACTTCTATTTTTCTCAAAAATGAAGCAGTACTCCTTACTCAAGGCTTCAAGATCTTTTATAATGTCATTGAACCTGCAGTACATTTTGTCTATGTTCTCGTGTGGTTCCATCTTGAAGGACTCATACTTGGCACCAAGTAGAGATTTCTTTGCTCATGAACAGCATCGCTCCTTCATGAATTTCCTTCAACTTATCCCATATTTCTTTAGCGAAAGCAACCCTATACGCGAGTTGATTCATTTGCATCCAAGGCATTATGTTATAACACATTCATGGCTTTTGCATTCAACGTCAAGTTTGCCTTGTCTTGTGGAGTGAGCTCATTCCTTGTCTTTTCTCTTCTTCTATTTGTGTGATCATCAATGATAGAAGCTTCAAATGGACCTTCATTGACAACATACCACAACTCAATGTCAATAGATTGCTAGAAATATTTTCATTCTATCTCTCCAACACATACAATGTGTATGAATGTAGATAGGCCTAGTGATTGGCCTTCAAAAACATAGAATGAATGTCTTTCTGAAGATCTAGGACATTAGCAGTTAAAGCAATATAATGAGACCAAGCTCTGATACCAATTGTTGGTCCCAAAGCAACCTAAGAGGGGGGTGAATTAGGTTTCTAAAAATTATGCTTTCACAAAGCAGTGAGCTTTTTAAATTCAAATGCAGATATAATAAATTTACTAGAACAGTAAAGTAAAGAGAGAAAAATTGAACAAACAATACTTCCAAGCTAGCAAGCTTGAAGTATCAAATTTCTGTGTGAATGCTTCACACACTTGATGAGCCAATAATCTTTACAAAGTTGGGAAGTTCTTGCTCACACTAAAACTCTTTTAGTTGAGCCAAGAATCTTACTTACAACCACACTTTCATACAAGATTATCACTCCACTCAAAGTTGAATTGCACTCACAACTTCACACTAATACAACAAACCACTATAGTCAATTTGCACTCAAATTACTCTTTTCTTAGGCTTGTATTCAATGTATTAGATGATCTTTTCAGGTTATTAAAGCACCTATTTATAAGAGCAATAAATAGTGGTTTCAACTACTTCCTAACGGCTAAGTAATAAATGCACAAAAAATAGCAGTTGGGGTTTCGGACGTCCGAGGATCTATTGAATGCGTCTCTTAGGAAGCGTCTCTTACGCACAGGACCATCCGAATAAGAGACAGTTGTTTGATTTTCTTAATGATGTTCGAAAATCCTGCCTAGAGACTTTCTGCCAGTTTGTTCGGACGATGCAATGCGTCCGAGGAGCTTTTGACCTAGTTCGGATGGTCCTGTGCGTCCGAAAGATCTGTTCCTGCAAAAGCATGTTTTATAGAGTTAAGTGTTTATGTCATCATCAAAATAAGGTTTGGAAAACATCAATGTGCCCATAAATTAAATTGCATGCTATTGTACATGCAAAATAGCTTAGATAGATGTACCCATAAAAATTATACATAATTTTGTAATGAAATTTTTTTTTGAATGGATCTAATTTTACACATATTTATTTGTTAAATATTTATTTCTCGTATTGTGCGAGTGTGTCATATGTAGTATCTTGTAGCATTATTCGGTTTTTATAAGAAGAAAATGAAGAAAGCTAGCATTATCTAGTTTTTATAGGGGAAAGGGGGGAAATGAAGAAAGATAATTAAGTGCATAACTTGATTATTGGCACATTCCATGATTAAAATCTACTAAAAAAAAATATTGAACTATTGTATGTTTGTATTGGATTGTATTATTACTACAAAGTCTTTTTAGATTGTACTATTGCATGTTTGCTTTGGCTGAGCAAAAAATTAAAAATATTTTGAAATGTGGTATTTCCTCACTAGTTTTCATGAGTAGATCTTTTGCTATAATTTACATTGTGTGTATTTGTTTCCCTTGAATATATATATATAAAATGCAATGAATTACTCAAAGGTGATTTATAATAAATACTGTCGCTTATACACATCTTGATGTACTATAAGTTATGGAGCTATGGTTGATGTTTTTGGATTTGGCTAATTATGTGATGAATATTTAAAATAGTCTATCATCTACCATTCTTATTTGTATAAATGAGAGTCCTAAAGAAGGATAGATTCCCTAAGTAAGGTAATTACTATTTATCATAGATGCAGGTAATTTATTATAACGTGTAGCACTTCTAATAAAGGAATTAGTAAATGAATAGATGCTTTCAATTAAAAATAGTGGCATACAGCACACATGCTTTATCTATCTTTTTACTCTTTTAATTGAAGTAGCTAAATATAGAGGGAGAAAGAAAATGATAAATTTGATAGATATAGGATTAAATATTTATAATAAATGTGGTTCATATGCATTACCTACCTTTTTATATTTAAAAGTGAGTAGTAAAAATTGTGAAAGAATTAAAAAATATAATAAATATAGGAGTTAAAATTTAAATATATATATGGGTAATGCTCAAACTAACTTTTAACAATTAAATCAAATAAAGATAAGAAAGTTATATAACAATCTTGTTTAAGTTTATAGTATCAAAAATAAAAATAAGAAGATAATTAAAGATTGTTAAATATGCCTTTAAAATATAAACTCATTTTTTTTTTAAATATGGACTAAACTTTTTCACGGATATAAATGAGCAAACAATATAATTAATAATTAGTTGTTATAGTCCATATTAGTTTGTGTTCATATTTCCTAATAAAAACTACTTCTTAGCTATTAAATATGTGCTTAAAATCTATTTTATGATCTTAGCTCATTTATTAAATTTTTAAGGGACTAAACTTTTTTTGATTTATAAATGGTTGGACAATTGGAAATTAATAATTAGTTGTTAAACTCCATTTATTAGTTTGTACTCATTTTCATAGTAAAAAATTTTTTATGTGAGAGGATAAAGTTATTTGAATATTTAAACTTATATTAGCTTTTTAAGTTAATTAGTGATAGGTAAAAAAATGACCAATAGTGCGATGTCACATGTCATACTCTAGTATCTCCTCACTAAAAGACCCCTCTGCTATATTCTCTCTTTCTAGATCTATATATATATAGACACACACACACACACATACATGTATATATATACATACATACATATGTGTATGTGTGTATATATATATTTATACACACACAGATATATATATATATACACACAGATATATATATACACACTGAGGATAGCTGAGAAAGCAAATTATATAAGAATATCAAAGTTGCCTTGTCAGGGAAGTTACATGTATAAATGTTGCACTTTGATACGAACCCTGTAGACAAATGAAATAACGAGTCTCAGAACTGATGTGAAACTCAAGAATGCCTAAACAAATCTGACTTGACGGAGTCAAAATCTTTTATTAAGAAATCAAAATTCAAAATATTTTTCCTTGACTGGACGAGATATCGATCCATTATGTATAACGAGACAAGAACGACAATATTCAGGTTAGGTAACCACAAGAATCAATCTTGCAAATACCCATGTCTTTGGATGACTAGTTCGAGAATTTTGGTACAAAAATTTTCTAAATAGTGTTGAGGGAATAATTGGCTATGGGGGATATTTTTAACATAATAAGAGACTAGCTAAACCCTACAAAATAAGCATAATACTACTAGAAAACAACCTTTCCCAATCCCAACAGGTTTAGGATTGGCTCACAAGACTAAAAAAATGGATAGGACTAAAATAACTCTAGGCAGGATTTTCGAACATCATTAAGAAAATCAAACAACTAACAACTTCTTAAAATAAGTGTTAAAAACCTTCTTGGAGCTCTTCAATGTATACACGGCTTCTTGGACTTAAAGCTCCTTAGATTTGAATTTCTAAAACCTGGACAAGCCTCTTAACTTGAGTTTAAATGAATTCTTGGCCTCTATTTGCAAACAATAATGCTTGTTAGTCCAAAATCCCCTTGACATAGCCAAGCATGGCTTGATGCAACTTCTTGGCTCTCGACCTTATGATTGGCCCAACTAGAAGTTGAATTGGATCCATTCCTTGAGGTTATTCCACTCCTCCATCTTCTCTTATGTTCCTTGACTCAAGTGTGCATCATTTCCCTTTCCCTTTAGATGATATGTCCTCGAAATGCTTTCTATATCAAAATCAAAAGGAGAAATATCAGTGACATTAAATGTTGCAGTAATGTTATACTCACTCGTAAGGTCGATCTTGTATGCATTGTAATTAATCCTTTCAAGCACTTGAAATGGTCCATCTCCACAAGAATCCAACTTAGATTTCCTACATCAAAATCAGAAAGGGAAAGATCGGTAACATTAAATGTTGCAATATTCCACGTTATACTCACTAGGAAGGTCGATCTTGTACGCATAGTCATTAATCCTTTCAAGCATTTGAAATGGTCCGTCTCCTCTGAGTCGATTATGCATGTCTTCAGGGATTGCTCTTATAGCCACTTGATATGGTATCATTATTCAAGAATATTTGATTATCCACGAATTCATGGCACTTCGGTTCATGGATTTCTTCAATCATGGTAGAATTGCTAATATGGTCATTGGCTAGGGATGATCATGCCTTCCTTCATTTGTTGGGAACTTTGGAAGGAAAGAAATGCTAGTGTATTCCGAGGTGTAGAGCCTTCAAAAGAGCCAACTATTTTCCTCATCAACCAAGGGCTCCATGACTTGGTAGTAGTTCAACCAGTGGAAGCGTCTACACCAGTCACAGCCCTCGGCCTTAAGGTCAGAAGGGAAACAAATCGGCGTCATGCTATTGTAGTAGCTTGGTCTACCCTGCTTCCGGGATTCTTCAAACTTAATGTTGATTATATCTTCTTTATAGGAACCCAAAGGCCTTCAGGAGGAGGAGCTATATTTTGTGATCACAATGGTATTTTCTGTTTTGCATACTCTGACTATCTTGGTAGTTGCACATCTTTGGAAATAGAATTTCATGTACTAATCTCCGGAGTGAAATGGTGTATTCAAAAAGGATTTCTGCCTTTAGTTATTGATTCGGATTCAAAGATTCTAGTTGTTTGATATTATCCAATAGTGTGTCTCTCCACCTTGGCAACTAGAATATTTGCGTAGCTTGTATCTTACTTATGCGGATCATCTTCCTATAACCATCCGACATCAATATAGGCAAATCAATTCTGTGGCGGAGAGATTGCAAGAATGGCTAGCTTGACTACTACTTCTACTTCCTTTGCCTCTTCTTCCCCTAAAATTTAAGGATTAGTTTCTTTGGATGCTATAGCCTTTCCTTACATTCAACAATGTAATTGACCTGATTGTACTTTTCTACGATATCAATAAAAGCTCCTCACGGGTTTCTTCAAAAACATCATCTAAAAAAAAAAAAGAAGTTACATAACAATATTTAGCGTCAATAAATGTAAATATGCCAACTTGATGTCGTGGCTTGTCAAAATTAATTTTTTCCTAAAATGATCTCATTAGATAGTAATTTACTTTTAATTTTTCCTAAATATTGTTATGTAATTTTCCTTTTCAACTACCTAATATTATCTAACTATTACATACATACATACATATATATATATAAAAGATAACTTGAAGTCATGGCATATAAATGTTAATGTTTTTCCTAAAATGCCCTCATTAGATAGTAATCTACTTTTTTATTTTCCCTACATATTGTTATGTAACTCCCTTTCTCATACCCAATATTGTCCAACTATTCATTTATATTTTAGTAATTAAGCTGAAAAATCCTTATATAACTTCCATTATTAACTACGAAATAATTTATTTTTACTTTTAACAAACTGAATATAAAATAAAATAAAATACTCTAGTTCTTTAATATTAAGATGTTCAAAATGATTTTTGTACACAACATAAAGTGTGCCAAACTACAAAAATTTCTCACTTCACACATGCATTGAGCATTACACAAAATTTCCGTATTCGGACACGTATCGAGTGTGGATTGATAACTATATAAAGTACAAAGTCAACTTGATGACATGTCATGTCAAAATGAATGTGTTTCCTAAAATGCGTTTATTTGATAGCATATATTTGTTTTTCCTAAATATTGTTCTATAACTTCATTTCTTAACTACCCTATATTATCCAACTGATTAATTTTTATTTAAATTTAAATTTCCTTTCTCACCAACTAATTTTTTTTATTTATATATGTTAAGTTAAAAAAAATACTACTTTATTATTATGAAGTTAAAAATGATTTTGTAAGAAAATTTTATTAAGATAAATACGTAATGTGCCAAGTTATAAAAAATTTCTTTACTCACTGACGCATCAAGATAGTGCCCACCAATTACTAGTATATATATAAAAAGCACTAAGTCAAGCTAGCTGATAAATAACTTTTAGGGTCTAAAACTTGATTTTGAGTTCATATTGTTTGGTCTAGCTGAATCAATAACTTTGGATTAAGACTTGATAAGGTGCGCTAGACCTAAGCAATAGTGGAAAACTAAAGCAACACTCGAGAACCCAGGTAGCAAGCTACCTTAATGGGTCTTTAAAATTTGAGTTGATATTGTGTGTGCCAATGACCTACGTATTAGATATTAAACTGATAAGAACTGGTACTATACATGATCTTAGCCAAAAGGTCGAGAAAGGTAGAAGCACAAAGTGAATATTTTGGTATAATGCCAAAATTAATGTACTTCGTTAACTATCCCTCATGTCTACCATAACCTATTTATTATGTTATGAGCCAAAATAGTGACATTCAGCACATATTTCCTAGCAAATATGGAGTAATAATCATCTAATACTCTTAACTTGCCATAATAGCTCATGTTCCATTTAGTTTTGATTTTAAAAAAAAAAAAAATTAAAATCAAATGTTCTAAATTTGAACACATATGTGGATGTTTCATTTGCACTACTTATCTTTCTAAATATAAAGTATAAAGCCAACATGTGTTGGTGTAATGCTAAAATTAATGGACTTCCTTAAATGTCCTCACATCTACAACAATCTTTTATTTCTTTAGGAACACCACAATAATTTTCAAACATTTTTTTTTCAACAAAGGCGGTTTAATAACTACACATTCCCATTAATCTCTCGTAACTTCTCCTCTTCTATTTTTTATATTATTATTTTGTTATCTATTTTCTTAAAATTTCACATACCTATAGTGTGCCTTCACATACACCACAAACACACACACAAATATATATATATATATATATATATAGAGAGAGAGAGAGCCTAAAGAGTTGGTGTAATGACAAAATTAATATAGTTTGAGATGTACCACTATAAATTCATTGAATAACCAATCACCACACCCATTTTCTCTTTATTTTTCTTTTAACCGCCTATTTTCTTTCATCTTCTGGTTTTGACTCCCACTTTCCTCCATAATAAGCACACTTATTGAGTGTACCACAACCACTAGTATTTAATAATTGAAATCCATTACTATGAAAAAACAAAACAGCAAAAGAAAAAGTTAGTTAATCAGTATTTATTTATGAATGTTACTAGTGAAAATTATTACGATAACTAGTGGGAGAGGAACACACTACGTTATGATGATTGCAAATTTTACTCTAGCAAGTGCACTAGTCAATCAGAAATAAAGTGATTTTTGAGCAAGAGTATCGTTCCTACGAAGATTAGTAGACACAACCACAATTCAACTTCAAATCAAGCTTGATGCTATGGGAGATATCGAAATTAAAGAGTTTCTTGATGTCTAGAAAATTAGAATTATATGTATCATAAATTTGAGTATTTTTGCATTAGTTTCAAACATTTTTAGCGTTTTAGATGGTTTTTGTATATTTTTACTTTTATGTTTTAGAATGAATTATTTGTGTTAATTTAATGTTTTATTATATTTATAGAGCGTGTTTATGTGCATCCGCGAGGTTTGGTCGGAGAAAATGGCGTGACAATCGGATGAGAAACGAGTGAAATAAGGCCATTAGTGTCCATAATCGCAGTTACAAAATTGGTGATTAAAACAAAGAAGGGAAATTGGTAACCGTGATGAAGAAGCTGAGTTGGTCACTGTAGTGATGAAGCACGGTCCGAGAATTTTGAGGGGCAAAGGTGCAGATAGGTGCAAATTGTTGCTTCAGTCATTTCCTCCAATCCTAGCACTATAAATACACCCTTTAAGCCTCTGTGGAAAGTAAGCATATAGAATAGAAGTAGGCTAGTGTAGTTCTTCTTCTTCCCTCGCATTTGGAGAGGGTTTTCTTAGGTAGATGTAGTTTATTTTTAGTTTTTTTGAAAACTCTTAGTGTAATATTTATATTTTTTGTTTATGCCATTTAGATTTATGTTAACCTAGTGTAGATTAGTTTAATTGCTTAACTTATTTACTTTCTTAGTATTAATTGGTAGATTAATTAGCTGTCTTAAATGCAACCACATCTTGCATTGCTTTAAAAATGCTTTCTCTGTGGTAATTTGTAGCTAGGATATTTAAATGCTTTCTTTTAATCTTCTTTAAATTCCTTCTTAGTCTAATAGTTAAATGCTTTCTTAAATGCTTCCTTCAAAAATGCTTTCTTTACCTTTATTGTCGTTAAGTATGACTAGTTACTTGGGTTAAGGTTTAATGATGCCAATTTCTCATAGATCTTGATTGAATGGCGGTTTGGATGGTGGAAATGATGGATAATAATTGGGTAGTAGTAAATAGTTTGGTAGCTTGGTGAGAGGAAAGGGTCATTTCTTGAACCATATTAGTGGGATTAACACAAAATACGGGTTTTGAGTGTTAATACCTAGACGAGATTATTTCTTGATTAGGATGGTTTGTAATAGAGCCAAGATCCTACCCTTTCCAGTTGGTTCCTTAGACTAGAATTATGAATTGCATCAAGAGATTGATTTGTAGTTAGGAGGGAATCCCTAGTTTGACTCATTAAACTATTTGACCCAACCAATTAATCAAACTCGGGAAATTGGCTTATCGAATATTGTCAACAAGTTGTAAAAAGAAGTAGGGATCGAACCCACAAGGATGGGCAAATAATTACCAATTATTTGGTTAGATTACTAGTTTTGGTTAGAATACTAGTTTAAGTGATTGATTTAGGAAGAGTTTCAACTAAAACTAGAATATAAGAAACTAGAAAGCAATTCAAAGACAAGCAAAGCAATTTAAAATCAGCATGATTACTAAAGAAAGCATTTTTTCATGAAAGTAATTAAAGAAGAGATGGAAAGGGAAAAGCATTTTTGAAGAAGTTATTTACTAATCTGACTACTTATTAACACAAAGGAAGATAAATCAAAAAAGCTTATTAATTAATCAAACCATTTACCACTTAGAAAGCTTAAAGAAAGCAATTCTAGGAAGGAAATTCAACTAGACTACTCTAATTAGCTAATATAAACTACATAAGTATCACAAAGAAAGCATTTTAAATAAAGTCCTGTCATAACCTAACTGAACAATTACACTGATGAATCAAATGAAGAAAGTATTTAAATGACGAGGTCATGAACTAATTTTGTCAGTTAAACTAAGGAATCAAGTAAAGGAAGCAATCAGATGAAAGAAATTAAACTAAACTACATTAAATTAATAGAAATCAAAGCACAACATAAACATAAAAAATCTCACATTAATGGTCTGAAATCCACAACCAGGAGAGTAGAAATTACACTAAATTAAATCTAATCCAACAGAATCGGGGAGGAAAATGATGGAGAACTCTAGCACACACTAACACCTACTAACACACTCTGTGGAAAAATATGCTTAAATGTGGTATATATAGTGCTAGGATTGGGGGAGGAATTTCAACTACAAAACAGCCTTGTTTTAGGCATTTTGGGCCGTAGGGTTGATGGGTGCATTCACCGAGCACGATTAAACATCCGGAGGCCAATTTGATCTGGTAACCACGGTCACCAATTCAGTTTCAACACTTCTTTGCTATTTTGCTCACCCTTTGAAGTCCTCATCCAATTGATGCGCCATTTTTTGTGTGTGGAAATCCTAATACATAAGAGCACATTATTAGTTATAATAAAAACTTGAACTAACTCATAAATACTGAAACAAAATACTCACAAAAGAGACCAAAATCCAAAGACGAACAAAGTCGAATGAAAACTAACTCCCAGTAGAATTACGATAAAGACAAGACACAAAACTAAACACAAGAACCTACTAAAATATGATAATTAACACCTAATTAAGTAATACAACACTTAATAAATACATATTAGCTCATTCTAACCACTAAAAGCAGAAATACACAAAAACATGCACTATAGCACTAAGAATGCTCGAAACTAGTAATAAAACCATTAAACTTAGGACACATATAACTCTAGTTTTGGAGATCGCACTCACAAACTTAAATGTTTAGCTTGTCCCAAGAAAAATAAAGATTTTAAAAGAACAACAAAAACAACTAACACAAAATGCATAACACTACCAACAAGCAAAAATAAAATGTTGTACTCTAGTACACTAGTTAAATGTGAAAATAAAGTTTTAACTCAACATTTCAGCCACCCCTTCATTTACAAAAATATATACTAGTTTCTATCGCAAAAATTATTTTAATTAATAAAGATTTAGTTGAATGCCAATTCAAATATAGGTTGATCTTGTTGGTCCCAAAGTAACCTAAGAGGGGGGAGGGGTGAATTAGGTTTCTAAAAATGCTTTTAGAAATATTAAGATTTGTCTCAAATGATATCTAGATGTGTATAAGAGACAGTGAAATAGTGAAGTATTAAACAGAGAAAATTAATCAGCCAATACTTCCAAGCAACAAGCTTGAAGTATCAAATCACTAAAATGCTTCACACACTTGGTGAGCCAATAATCTTAACAAAGTAGGGATATTCTTGCTCACACTAAAATTCTTTTAGTTGAGCTAAGAATCTTACTTACAACCTCACTTTCGTACAAGATTATCACTCTACTCAAAGTTGAATTGCACACTAAACTACACACTAATACAACAAAGCACTATAGACAATTTTTACTCAAATTGCTCTTCTCTAAGGCTTGTATTCAATGCATTAGATGATTTTTACAGAATATCAAAGCAGTTATTTATAAGAGCAATAAATTGTGGTTGCAACTACTTCCTAACGGCTAAATAATAAATGCACAAAAAGTAGCCGTTAGGGTTTCGGACGTCCGAGATAGATGGGATGTGTCCGACATAGCGTCCGATCTTTATGCAGTTGGTGAAGAGCTTCGTTCGGACGTCCATGCATGCGTCCATTCCATCGTCCGATAGAGGCTTCGGACGGTCATGTTCGTCCGTCTGGAGAAGCAGTAGGATTCTTCCTTCTGCCTGTTCGTTCGGATGGTGGAATGCATCCGAGAAGCTTGACACAGTTCGGACGGTACAGTGCGTTCGAAAACCTCTGTCTCTAGCAAAACAAATAACAGACCTGCAAAAACTTGTTTACAGAGTTAAGTGTTTATGTCATCATCAAAATAAGGTTGATGGAAAACATCAATCTCCCCCTTTTTGATGATGACAAACCTTCATGGAGTAATTATGTAAAAACAATTAGATATGACTAATCATTTTGCAATATAGATGACTACTCCCCTTTTTGACATCATCAAATAAAGCTCCCCCTGAAAATGTGCAAGTATTTCAATAGAAATACATAAACCAAAGCTCAAATAATCAGCACAAATATTAATTAGTACTTAGTTCAAGTATTCAACAGAAATGAATAAGTGACACAATACTTAGTTCAAGGGAATACACAAAAGGGAAATCTGAGAGCAGTCCTAACTAAAAATAGAGAAGTGCTAAAAACTAAAAACAGATGTCAAAGGAACTAATTCGAGTCATTTTTCTTCTTGGAGCGCTTTTCAGTCTTTTGGCATTTTGAAGGAGCATCTTCATCAGTGGCCTCACTGTCTTCCTCTTCTTCAGTGCGGCGTTGCATGATGAAATGGAACGTGTCGTCAACATCCTCATCGTCGTCTTCATCTTCATTGGCAGCACCCTGAGTATTGGCATCTTCTTCGTCGTCCTCACGAACATCCCCATCTTCATTGTCATCACTGTCAGAAGATGAGTCAAGTGGATATTGTGATTGAAGATTGGCAAATTGAACCTGAGCCGAAGCAGACATGCCAAGGCTAAGGGCCTCTTGGAGAATCACCTGACGAGTTTCAAGTCGCTTTAACTTACGATTTGTGCGACGTTGAAATCTTGCACTAACTTGAGTGCTCAGGGAAGTGAGAAGGCCACATATATGAGAAAGTGAGGGTTCAGTGGTAGATGGATGAGGATCATGGAATGGTGGGGGTGGTTGAGGAGGAGGAGAATGTGGAATAGCGAAACCAGAGGTGGAGGCCTAGGATTTTGAACGTTCAATATCAAAAGCTGCCTTAGTAAACCATTGATCATTGAAAAATCGGAGGCATTTTCGTTCAATATAAGATTTGTAGAAATAAGGAGGAAATTGTTTGTTGCCGCAGAAAGGAACATTGAGGAAATCAAAAATTTTGGTGAGGAATTTTCCAAAGGGAATGTTTCTTCGGGTATCAGTAAGGAAGAGTTCCCACAGGGAGCAAAAAAGATACCCAAAGTCAAGAGGAATGCCCTTGAAAACACAAAAAAACAAGTACAGCTGCATTTTTCCGGGCTCAGTACGATGCCCATCGGTTGGCAATAACAGATTCGTGACAACGATGTATAAATGTTTAGTTTAGGAGTTAGTAATGTGGTTTTGGCTTCCGAGGCCTGTTTGAAATTGATATTAAAAATAGCCCTAACCTCATCAATGTCAAATCTGGTATCAATAGCGGGCCATTTATCTAAAGAAAAGAAATAGGAGAAATCATGCGAATTTGAGACTTCACATTCAAAAATAGTGTTGATGATGTTAGAGGAAATATCTAGATTGGTGCTGTTTACACGAGAAATTAAAGTGCGAACAGTGGGGCCTTTCCGAAGATTGGCGGTGAATTGAAGCACCATGTCATGATACACGGGTAAATCAGTATGCACTAGGTGACACCCCAATTTTGTTTTTCAAAGCATGATTTGACAATGGGAAGATTATACTCATAAAAAAGACTCTGAGATACAGGACGCTGAACGATTATAGATTTACCTAGAAGAGATGTATACCGTTTAGATGCCTTGGCATCGATGAATTTTGGTAATGTTGGATTTGAGGAGACTTGGGGATTAGCGGACGATACTCCATGCACTGGAGCTTTCCCTTTTGTTTTTCGTCCACGATTTACTGTAGAAGAACCTCCGCGAGATTTAACCATTGTGAAGGAAGAGAAGGAAGAGGAGGAAAAATTTGATTTTTTGAAAGATTTGGGAGAATTTGATGAAATGAGATGGTAGATAGGGGAAATTAGATATGATAATGGTGAGAAATACTTTGGAGAAGATAATTTTTCAATCAATTTGTGGATAGAGGGAAGGAATTTGGATGAGAGGTTGAGGGAACAAATTTTGCTCTTATTTTCGAGGGTGAATTGAGTCCGAAATGGGGAAGATGGATGGTTTTTAATCAATCAAACAGAGAGGACATTTGGACGGCCAAACGTTTGGTGTGCGTCCGATGAAGCATCCGAGAGCTGATGAACGGACGGCCGATGGAAGAGCCAGTGCGTCCGATGTTCTTTCGAACGAAGGTACACGTCCGGAAGAATTTCCAAAGAGTTGGTGAAGGAAATGAATATGGTTCGGACGATTATGAGCATCCGAGGCAAATAGGAAGTTTTCGGACGATAGAGAGCATCCGAAAGATAGTGTTGTTCGGACGATCGAGTGCGTCCGAACGAAGAAACTATACACAAATTGATATGTAAAATCCTCAAACATTTTCTGTCCGAACTCGATCTAGATTCTTCTCGGATTGTACACCATCAGCCAATTGATCATCGGAAGCACTGAAATTAACATCGAATTTCCTTTTACAAACAAGATCTCTATGAAAATGATGCTTAACATCAATGTGTTTGGTTTTAGAGTGCATAACAGGATTTTTTGTGAGATTAATTGCACTAGTGGTGTCATCGAACACTTTATAGGCACACAATAAAAAATTACACCAAAATCTTTCAGAGTATTTTCATCCAAAGAAGTTGAGTACAACAATTTCCAGCAGCAATGTATTCGGCTTCAGCCATAGAAAGAGAAATAGAATTTTGTTTTTTACTAAACCAAGACACAAGACAATTTCCCAGAAAATGACACATACCACTGGTACTTTTTCTATCAATTTTACACCCAGAAAGTCAACATCAGAATAACTAATTAAATCAAATGTAGAGGACTTTGGATACCACAAACCAAAATTTATTGTACCTTTTAGATATCTAAAAATTCTTTTAACAGCTATCAAATGCGATTCTTTGGGGCAAGATTGAAATCTAGCACATAAACAGAAAGCAAACATGATATCTGGTCTACTGCCTGTTAAGTAAACTAGGCTTCCAATCATACCTCTATAGTGTTTTTCATCAACACCATTACCTCCTTCATCTTTATTAAATTTGGTTGAAGTGCACATAGGCGTACCAACTTGTTTGCAAATCTTCCATTCCAAATCGTTTGAGTAGCTCCTTTGTATGCTTGAATTGTGTAATAAAAGTTCCTTCCTTTGTTTGGTGAACTTGTAATGAAGAAAAATTGTAACTTGCCCATCATACTCATCTCAATACTCTTTTTGCATTAAATGTGAAAAGTCCTTGCACAAATTTTCATTAGTTGCTCCAAAAATAATATCATCAACATAAATTTGAACAATTAACAAACCATTTAAATCTATTTTTGTAAAAGAGTGGTGTCAACTACACCTCTTTTGAATCCATTTTCTATCAAGCTCTTACTTACATCTTTCATACCAAGCTCTTGGAGCTTGATTCAAAGAAGAAAAATGACTGGAAAGTTACAACATAATTTGGAAGATTTTTATTTTCAAAGCCCGGAAGCTGTTCAATGAAAACTTCTTGATCAATAAAACCATTTAAAAATGCACTTTTGACATCGATTTGAAATAATTTAAAATCATTGAAACATGCAAATGCGAGAAACATGCGAATGGATTCTAATCTAGCCACGGGTGCAAAGGTTTCATCAAAGTCAATACATTCTTCTTGAGCATAATCTTTTGCAACAAGTTTAGCTTTGTTTCTTATGATTTCACCTTTGTGATTTAATTTGTTTCTAAAGACCCATTTAGTTCCTATAACGGGATGAGAAGATGGTCTTTCAACCAAGGTCCATACATTATTTTTCTCAAATTGACTAAGTTCATCTTGCATGGCATTAACCCAAGATTCATCGCTCAACGCAACATCTACATGTTTAGGTTCAATGTGAGAAAGTAATGCACAATTACTATTCAAAAGTTTATGAGACCGAGTAGTTACCCCATCGGATAGATCACCTATGATGAAATCTTGAGGGTGACTAGAGACGAATCTCCAAGCTTTTGGAAGATCTTTTGGAGTATCCTCATCCTTTTCATCATCTATTTGATGGTTGTTGACATCATTGCTTGATGTGATCTCTTGATGATCTTTGTGAATAATGCGAGCTTTTCGAGCTCCTTTAAATACCTACATCTTCATCTTCACATAAAATTCTTTGAGATAATGTCATTAGTTTCATCAAATGTAACATGCACAACTTCTTCAATCAAGAGTGTTCTTCTATTGTAAACTCGGTATGCTTTCTTGTCACTAGAACTAGACAAATTCCTTCATCCGATTTTTTGTCAAATTTTCCAAGGTTTTCTTTGATTTTCAAAATAAAACATTTGCAACCAAAATCTCTGAAATAGCTCACAATGGATTTTTTACAAAAAAGGAGTTCATAAGGAGTTTTGTCTAAAAAGGATCTTAATAAAACTCGATTCATGACATAACAAGCCGTGTTAACCGCTTCGGCCCAAAAGTATTGTGGTAAGTCGCATTCACTAATCATAGTTCTAGCGATTTCTTGAAGAGTCCTATTTTTCCTTTTGACAACACCATTTTGTTGAGGGACTCTAACAACCGAAAATTCATGAAAAATACCGTTGTGATCACAAAAGTCGGGAAAACCTCCAAATGTAAATTCGGCACCATTGTCACTTCTTAAACGAATGATTTTTAAATTCAATAAATTTTGAATTTTGGAAAAAAATTTTACAAATTTTTCAAAAGCCTCATTTTTGTGAACAAGAAATAATACCCAAGTATACCTAGAATAGTCATCTACAATAACAAAGGCATATTTGCAACCACCAAGACTAGCATATTGAGTAGGTCCAAATAAGTCTAAATGCAACAATTCTAAAGGTTTATGAGTGGACACAAAATTCTTTGGTTTAAAAGAAACTTTGACTTGTTTACCAAATTGGCATGCATCACAAATTTTATTTTTCAAAAAATTTAGTTTTGGCAAGCCTCTTACCAAATCCTTCTTAGCAAGTTTTTCAATCAAATCCATATTAAAATGACAAGTCTTCTATGCCAAAGCCAAGGATCATCTATGGAAGCGGTAAGACATTTTACATTGCTATTGCTAATTTTATCAAGATGAATCACATAAACATCATTGTGCCTAGTGCCCTTGAATAAAACAACATGATTTTTATCAAGGATAAGACGTTCATGCTTGGTAAAAAATACATATAAATTTTTTTCACAAAGTTGACTTACACTTAATAAATTATAGTTCAAATTATCAACAAGAAGCACATTCTTAATTAAGGTTTCACCATTTTTACCTACATTACCAATGCCGATTGATTTTGCTTTATTGTTATCTCCAAATGTGACTTTTCCACTATTTTTGAATATGAGATTTGTGAAGAGAGAAGCATCACCCATCATGTGCCTTGAACATCCACTATCTAGAAACCACTTAGCATTGTTGGTGATGTTAAGTACCTACACAGTAAATCAATTGATAACTTTTGGTACCCATATTTTCTTGGGTCCATTTGAGTTAGTAAAATTGCTATCAATCCATGCAACTTTCATTCCAAGTTTTTCATTTTTCTTGACATAACACATATTCTTAACATGTCCATGTTGTTGGCAATATCTACAAATAAAATTATTTTTATTTCCATATAAAGATGATTTTGATTTTACAAAACATAAGTCATCTCTTTTAAACCTGATAAATTTTTTGTTGATTAATACATTTCTATTTCTTTTCAAATCAACAACATTTTCTTTCTTTCTAGTCAAGATAACATTCAAATCATCCATTCTTTTCTTCAAGGAGGCTTGTTCTTCCTTGATCTTTGATCTCTCATGCATTCATTTCTTCAAGTCACGATTTTCTTGTGATAGCCTATTATTTTCATTCACAAGTTTAGAGTCAGAATTCAATAGAGCATTTGATTTTTTGACTAACTCCTTATTTCTAGCGTATGATTCCTTTAAGCTATCATGCAATTTCAAAATGAAAGCTTCAAGATCATCTTCCTCATCTTCATCATTAGAAGAGTAGTTAGAATGAACCTCGTTATCTCCAATGGCCATAAAGGCCATTTGTGCCGACTCCATTTATTCTTCAACTTCTCCTTCTTTATTGCAATCATCCCATGTGATATTTGAAAGTTATTGAATCTAGGTTTTCTTCCTTCCTTCTTTTTCTTGGAAGGGCACTTATTTGCAAAGTGTCTATAAGAGACAGCATTCAAAACAAACTTCGTACTTGCTTCTTCATTTCAAACCTTGTCTTTCCTTTGAAATTATTTGAATTTGTAGATCCTTCTTTTCTCATTCTTCGTTTGTTGATGTAATGTTTAAGAAATCCTTTGGTGATGAGTGCAAGATCTCCTTCATCAAGATCTTCATCTTCTAGATTGATGGAGCTGTTTTCATCTTCTTCTTGAGAGGTCTTTAGAGCAATGCTCCTTCTTGGCCTTGCTTCTTCATCATCCACTACTTTGGCCTTCAACTTCAATTCATAAGATGTAAGAGAATTGATTACCGATTCAATAGGCATTGAATTTAAATTCTTGGCTTCCTCTATAGCAATTGTTTTGGCATCCCATTCTTTGGAGAGAGCATTCAGGATTTTTCTATTTTTTTCACCCGAAGAATACTCCTTAATTCCCAAGGCTTCAAGATCCTTAATGATTTCATTGAACCTACAATACATTTTGTCAATATTTTCATGTGGTTCCATCTTGAAAGATTCATACTTAGTAACAAGTAAGGATTTCTTTTGCTCACGAACATCATCACTCCCTTCATGTATTTCCTTCAATTTATCCCAGATTTCTTTAGCTGAAATGCATCCCTTCACGCGAGTTGATTCATTTGCATCCAAGGCGTTATATAGCACGTTCATGGCTTTTGCATTTAATGTCAAGTTCGCCTTGTCTTGTGGAGTGAGCTCATCCCTTGTCTTTTCTCTTCTTCTATTTGTGTGATCATCAATGATAGTAGCTTCAAACGGACATTCATTAACAACATACCACAACTTGTGGTATGTCAATAGATTGCAAAAAGATTTTCATGAAATCTTGACAACTAATAAAATTTGCCCCGTTAAACATAGGAGGCCTAGTAACGGATTGACCCTCAAAAAATAGAGCATTGTTGGTTGCCATAATAGCGTTCTTTTCTCAAAAGCAATTTAAGCAATAAAATGAGACCAATGCTCTGATACCAATTGTTGGTCCCAAAGCAACCTAAGAGGAGGGGGTGAATTAGGTTTCTAAAAATACATTTAGAAATATTAAGATTTTTCAAATGATAACTGATATAATTGAATCAGTGAAATAGTGAAGTAAGAAACAGAGAAAATTAATCCGCCAATACTTCCAAGCTAACAAGCTTGAAGTATCAAATCACTAAAATGCTTCACACACTTGGTGAGCCAATAATCTTAACAAAGTAGGGATATTCTTGCTCACACTAAAATTCTTTTAGTTGAGATAAGAATCTTACTTACAACCTCACTTTCGTACAAGATTATCAATCTACTCAAAGTTGAATTGCACACTAAACTGCATACTAATACAACAAAGCACTATAGACAATTTTTACTCAAATTGCTCTTCTCTAAGGCTTGTATTCAATGCATTAGATGATTTTTACAGAATATCAAAGCAGTTATTTATAAAAGCAATAAATTGTGGTTGCAACTACTTCCTAACGGCTAAATAAAAAATGCACAAAAAGTAGCCGTTAGGGTTTCGGACGCCCGAGATAGATGGGATGCGTCCGACACAGCGTCCGATCTTCATGCAGTTGGTGAAGAGCTTCGTTCGGACGTCCGTGCATGCATCCGTTCCATCGTCCGATAGAGGCTTCGGACGGTCATGTCCGTCCGTCTGGAGAAGCAGTAGGATTCTTCCTTCTGCCTGTTCGTTCGGACGGTGGAATGCGTCCGAGAAGCTTGACACAGTTCAGACGGTACAGTGCGTCCGAAAACCCTGTCTCTGGCAAAACAAATAACAGACCTGCAAAAACTTGTTTACAGAGTTAAGTGTTTATGTTATCATCAAAATAAGGTTTGGAAAACATCAGATCTAGAACAAACAAGTCAAGATTCCCAAAAATTGCCTGAAGTATAGAAAGATCATTAGGACTTATTTTGAAAAGCACAAATCAATGCAAATGAACACACAAGTAAATATTTGTTGGCTCCGAAGTGTAGCAAAAGACATAAAATGAGGAAACACTTCACCCTCACTTCACTAGTACCCATTGGATAGATCAAGGATCATTTAGGACTTTTTTCGACCTTCTAATGTAGGCTAAGGTAATAAGATAGGATAACTTTGGACAAGAGTGACTTGAATAACCATTCATGCAAACACAAACTCTTTGACCACTATCCCATACATAAAAGTCCCAAAAACCAATATTATTTAACAAATAAACTATTGAAATGTAAAATCATTATTTCTAAATAGATTAACTTTTGAAGGTAAATTGAAACTTCTTTATTGAATAAGAACGCAACACTTGGAATTATTTTCTTTTCACTTTTTGTCTCTCTTTTTTTTTGGCCAACAATAACAATAACATAATATAACAATTACAAAAAGGGAAATATAAACAACATTGAACTCTTTAACTTCATTCCCCAACAAGTACTCCAAAAACTCTTCATGAACCATCTTAATACAAAGGTAAACCATTATATTGAAGAGCTCTAAGAGATCAACAATTACTAAAGTGATGGGTTTGAAAAAGGATATATAAGAAAAGTTAATTGACTAAATTATGTTGCTAATAAGAAAATAGGCTTATTAAGGCTCAAATGGGGACACTAAGGAAAATATTGATAGAAGATGGGCTTTTTGGCTCAAACGGTCTAAATAAGGCCTATATGATTTCCAAAATCCAAGTTTCACAAGTAAACCATTATATTGAAGAGCTCAAAGAGATCAACAATGACTAAGGTAATGTGTTTGAAAGAAGATATATAAGAAAAGTTAATTGACAAAATTATGCCGCTAACAAGAAAATAGGCTTATTAAGGCTCAATTGGGATACTAGGGAAAATATTGATATAAAATAGGCTATTTGGCTCAAATGGTCTAAATAAAGCCTAGATGATTTCCAAAATCCAAATTTCATGTGTAACAAATGATCCACATTACCCCAATCAGTGTCCTAATCTATCTTAACAAAAACCCAATAAATATCCGAAAATGCAAGTTCATGCAAGATGACCAAACGATAGCCTAACTTATTTCCATCTCTACTTAGAAACAACTTTCGAAAATCTTGAATTGTGTAAACTAAATCAACAATCAATTAAAATTGGAATTTGAAAAAACTTGTGGAAAAAGTAAAGTTTGAGATAAAACTGGTAAAGAATATCATTTTATGAAGTAGTTGAAAACATGATTTTGTTTCAAGGATTCAATTCCATTTTTCACGTGAAGTTCAACCTATATTCAACATCCAATTTCAACTTCACAAACAATAAAAATAACATCATTCTTATTGAAGAAGATAACAAAAACCACCACACTTCTCATATTATTCAATGATGAGTGTAACTCATCCTATACTTACTCATATCACAAGAAATACAAATACTACTAGAAAGTATAAAAACACACAACTAGCTAAATATAATAACATGCAATGACTTTGGAACTACACTTCGACAATCAAAAATCTCGTATTTTAAAGAAGTTTGATAATATATTAATCAATTGAATGTGGAACGAGAAATTAAGCACAAGTTGAACTTCGAACCCTGGTTTCATTTTTTATCATAGAATCCATCACAATAAGAACCACACCAAATGAAGTTAAGCAATTTGTAATTTCAAGTAGACCATAGAAATGCTATATCAATTAAACTCATGAGTTTAAAGGTTGCCTGTCCTTTTGCTAAACTAACATTGCTACAACAAGAAGGGTCATTGGGACTTCATTGGGTCTAAACAAATTAAGAAGGCAAATAAGTTTAACGGGGTTTAAACACAATACAAGGGTTACCTATAAGCCCAATTCCTCCCCAAACTTAGGTTTACATATAAGTAATCTTAAAATGTCAACAACCAAACTACTCTCAATCTATGCCTAACATTCATATCATTTGCTCAAAATTAACCCAAAACATAGCAAGTCAAATGTCTTAATGAATATACTTTCCATAATCAAGTAGCAAACCAAACGAAAGTTCAGAGATATCCAATAATTATCACAACAATCACAAGAAATACTATATTTCCATCAAGACTTATCATCAGCTATGAAATTTGTCCAAGAATTTCATAGCTTAAAAAATCGTTCACCAACAATACAACGTAATTAAACTACGAACAAGGCTACAAGCCTTTATTACTTATTGGGTTCTTAAACTAAAGCATGTAAACTAAAAGAAAGCACAGTAAATAAAATGTAAAGAGGAACTCCCTTAACACAAAGAAGGCCTGCCGCCAATATGATAGTCCTTGGTAGGCATTTTCCAATGCTTAGCTCCTCTGAAGTCTACAAGGAAATGAACTTCGGCATTTGTTGTTTTTACCTCCCCGACCCCAATTAGAATGTATCATTCTTATTCTACTCCTCGAGCTACCTATTTTTCTATACACATCCCAAATAGAACCTCTTTAATTGTAACCTAGAGAAAGTGACACTCATGCAAATGGAAAGTTGCTTATGCTTCCAACCAAGTATTGAGTGTCCCGGTTGCTGAGTATAATTCAAGCTTGAGTGGTTCTTGATACCTGATTTCTTCCAAGACATATTCATCCATTTTTTCTTCTTGTACTGATTCTTTACACATTGGTAGGAGTGTTGGAATTATTGTTTTTCACCATTTACTATTCCTTGTACTTCGGCAAGTTGGTCTTGTAACGTTCTGGTAGATGTGTTTTGGTCCTCAAAGAGTCTTGGTTCTTCCTCTCAGAGTTGAGCTAGTTATTCTTGAAGTTGGGCTAGTCCTTCTTAGAGTTTGACATTTTCTTCTTGAAGTTTTTAAATTTGCATCTACAAGTCTATTGATCTTGCCTCATTAACTTCTTGGTTTGGTTGGTGAAAAAATTGAGGCTCCATTAGTTCATATAAAGTCTCTTGTGACGAAAGGAAGGAATAGGGATTTTCTTGATAGCTCTCATAAGGATGTGGATGGTCAAACTATCCCATTTGATAATTAAGGTATAGAGAGAATAAATATAGCAGTAATTATGCTCATTGGACATACCTGTTTATTACCATAAGGATAATAATTTCCTTTGGTTGAATAGTTCAAATTAGTTCTTTGCATGTTCTTAAACATCAAACAACACAAAAACCAAGAAAAAATAACTAAAACACACAAACAAGAAAAGTAGGCAAGTTTAGACTACTAGATAGTCTAAACTTACAATCAGAAAGAAATAATTTTGGACTTTTTACAAAATGAGAGCATAACTATAAAATGAAAATATTTTTTGGTTTTCATTAGACAAAAAAACTATACAAGAAAAAAAAAAGACTTCAATCTAGCAACCCAACCAAATTATATTGATATCATTGAAAATTAATCCTACGCAACGGCTCCAAAAACTTGATGTCCTTTTATAAAAATACCTAGTTTTATCATTTATAAAAACACTTAATCCTTCAACTAAGTAGGTGGCATCCCTCAAGTGTACGGTTGTTGATCCACGCTGGAAAAGTAAAAATTTCCTTATAGCATGTTTTTACTAATATCCACAAGTATATGGTTACATCAATGTAATATGGTGAATAAGGGTCGATCCCATGAGGACTGGTATAAGTACCGAGATTCTAGCACAATTTCTAGTTAGACAATCAATTTGCAAAGGATTGGGATTTTAAAATTAAAATGAAAAAATAATCAAAAGACTAAACTGGAAAGCAATTAAATTGAATTTAGGTTGCAGCATTGCATTTGATACAAAAGGATCAAATGCTAGGCTAGCAATTATCTTGGGTTACTCAAATTTTGGGTTAATCAATTATTTTAAATTATAGTTAATGGAGATTCTATTTCCATATTTCAACACAACCCCGAAGCAATCGGTAACTGAATCCTTTCAACTTACATAACTAGGGTTTGGAAAACCATCTTTTGCCTACCTAATAAGTTTAAGTCATTGTCCTCATGGAATTTGAGTTTCTTTTTGGGAACACTCGGCGGATCAACTAATTAATTTCGTCCTCCTAAACTAGAATAATTAGCCTAATAACTTAACACTAGTCTTTGATAGTAGGTTCAAAAGTCTTATTCCCATGACGAACCTAACCAAGTCTAGTAGTGATCAATCTCTAAATTGTCTATTTATATTAATTATTAGCCTATTAATAGAATTTAATGATTAACCCTTAATTAGATTTATCCATGAATAATTGCATCAGCTGCACTCAATCCTTAATTCATTTATCAATTCATGATGTGTGGAAATGAAAAAAAATTAATTGAATTGATTGCAAGCATATTAAATTGACAAATAAAAATAAAAAGTGCTATTAGTAATTAAATAAAAAAAAGACACATTACCAGAATTGAAATAATTGCAAAAGTACTTGAATTAAATGCATTGAACGATCCACAAGTCGAAAAATGATATAAGGAATTGAAGAATTCAATAACCCTAAAAGTAGTTTAAAACCCTAGACAAAAACCGAAAACGAAAGTCTTAGAATCGCTTTCTTTGAGTGTTACATAAATTCCATATTTATAAAAAAAATTTGAAAAGGCCCAAGCCCAAATTGGATTGTGTAACTTCATTCATAGGTTGATTTGCTATTGTCTAGGTGCAATCAATGGATTAGCCCTTAACAATTAGTAAATAACTAGAATTAGTTGTAGACAGTGGTCATGCTTCTATTTCAGCCCCTGACAGTGGCTAATTAGCCTTGATCCTACCGTTGTCAACGGCTAGCTCTTTTCCAGGATTGCTTTATCTTTTTTTTCTTCCTTTTTTAGCCCCTTGTACTACTGCAAATTGACCATTTTGCCCTTAGTTCACTGATAAATCTAGTAAACTAGAGTTATTTTACTCTAAATCATAACATTTTGTTAGTTTGAATTTTGAATTTGGTTAATTAATTATAGATTTTAGTTATTTTTAAAATTATGTGTTTAAATTTTAGTTATTGTTAAATATGATATGTTTTGATTATAATTTTAGTTATATTGATTACTTAAATGGTTTAATATTATGTAGGTCTAAATTAGAGGTTGGAAGTTGGAATGAACTCAGTGCAAGGACCAAAAGGCAATTGCAGAAGAATTGAAGAATTGCTGGAAAAAGGGTCCATGTTGCGATCTCATTTGTTCCAAACCACGACATGGACACAGAAATAGGCTAATGTAATTTTTAGTCCATGTTGCGATCTCATTTGTTCCAAACCGTGACATGGACTCCCTTTTAGCAATAGTAGTGATGGCAGTCTTGTAATTTTCCTGCAGCCAATTCCTAATCTTAGCTTGTGTAATACTCAATTAATGAGGGTACTTTAGGTGTGTGCTAGTACACATAGTTTAGGGTAGATTAGAATAGAGTAACAAGACTTGATTCTCAAGTTTCATTTCCTTAATACAAAATCCTCTTTAATTCTCGTTTAGATCTAGCTTTAATTTCTTGCAAGTTTAGATTTTGATTACATATTAATAGTGGGTTAATCATTAGCTTTAAGTATATATAATTTTTACTCGCTTTCTAGTTTAGTTTCCTATAAATCTCTTTGCTTTTATTTCAAGTCTTCTTAGAGAATTAGGGTTCATGTTACTTAGTCTATTTAGTACTTTTTAAATCAAGATTTCAATAAGAACTTTTTAAATCCAGTTAATTTTTGGTGAGTTTTCATAATTTAATACCAAAAGAGCCAAAAATATTTAGTTTCAATTGGTAGATAATGGTTGTTAATTTGTTCTTATACTCTCTAATTGCTTTCCTTAGTAAAATTAGAACTCTTTTGGTTCCAATTTTAGTGTAAAAGTTAATTCCTTTATTTCTGTGAATTAATGTTAGTTTTATTTGCTTTCATGTAATTGCTTTTCGTAGAATGTCTCTTGGTTAGTAGATTAATTTAGTAGGTAATTGTCATTATTACTTGCTTTAATAAGAAAGTCAATTTCATTATTGAATTTGAATATGCAATTTCATTGAGATTTTGCGTAGTTTGGATCTTTAATCCGCTCTTTGGAGCGCTTAACTACTCAAAGACTTGTAAAACGTGGTACTTGCCTACTACAATCCTTGTGGGAACGATCCGCTCATTCTATACTACTATCTAGCATCGTATACTTGCAGGCGCGATGGTAGAAGTTAAGAATTAGTGTGGTTTGATTACTTGACATTTTTGGATTTCTTAAATTCTACCCAGTGATCAAGTTTTTGGTGCTGTTGCTGGGAATTGTCCTTGGTATTTGGCAATATTGGGCGCTTTATGGGTTAAGTAGATTAAGCACTTTAGTTTTATTTAGTTTTTAAATTTTTGTTTATTTGTTCATGTTGGTTGTTCTTGTTGTTGGATTATCGTGGCACTTAGATTAATTGCTTGTTTTTGCTTTTGTAGTGCATGGTAAGGAAAGACAAAGGGCAATTGATTTGCTTGGACAAAGAAAGACAAAAATAGCTGAGGGAAATCCTCAAGTATAAAAGATTGCAACAAGAGCAAGAGAGAATTGAAATGGTGAATAATAATCAAAATCAAAAAAATTTGGACAATGGGAATGAAGAAAGAAAAAGTTGCCAGAAACCATGGAATGGGTGGTTATGGAAACGGGAATGGCATGAATATGAATGGAAGGAATTGAGAGAATATGCTGTACTGAGTTTTGATAGGGCAATTTCTAGCATTGCATGGAAGCCCATACAAGCAAACAATTTTGAGATTAAGCCCGCTTTGATACAAACGCTACAAGCTTACACGATGTTTAGGGGTGGTCCTAATAAAAATCCGAACACATACCTAATGAACTTTAAAGAGGTTTTAAACACTTTTAAATTCAATGGTGTGTACCAGGATTGTGTGAGAATGAGAGTATTCCCTTTTCCTCTAAGGGATAGGGAAAAATCTTGGCTTCAATCTCATGCCCAAGGGATATTTAACATGTGGAATCAACTTGCATAGGAATTTTTTGCAAAACATTTTCCACCTTCAATGACCGCCAAATTGCAAAATGAAATTACCTCATTTAAGCAAGATGTTGGTGAGAGTTTATGAGAGGCTTGGGTGCAGTTTAAGGATTAGCTGAGGAAGTGATCTCATCATGCAATTCCATTATGACTTCAAATTCAAACCTTCTATATTGTCAATGGATTGACACAAGAGACGAAATCCATAGTAGATGCCTCCGCCGATGGTTCCATATCCTACAAGACACTTGAGGAAACCTTATGTCCTAAGAATACACCTTTCTTCACCGGAAGTGACATTTTTCCAATTCAAAACAATACTAGTTACCTCTCATCTCTAAAGAACGAGAGACGAGTTATGCAACATGCATCGAATGAATTTTTGAATGCACTAAAATCATCCATGAAAATTTCAATGCACTTCTCAATCATATCACAGAATATAGCAAACATACACCTTTCAAACATGTTTGGAGCATTGCATAAACCAAAAGGCATACACCGATTAAGAAATGTTCTAAAAAGACAAGTGAAATGGTTTTTTCTTGGTTTTCGAGAGCTATGACAATTTGAAAATATCTTGACTAACCATCCAAAAAGTAATAGTGGGCATACCCTACAAATCGTTCCAATATTTGATCAATAAAAAGAAGAGGAAAATGATCCTTTCTAGTGGCTTGAGAAATGATTATTAAGTTTACGAAAATCAATACACACACACACCACCCGTTATAACTCTTGAAGCTATCAACTCATTCTTATCACTAACTATAATGGTAAATCCCCCTTTCTTAGGAACCACTTTGGTTGAACTAACCCAATCACTATCACTTGTGGGGTAAGTAATTTTGGCATCTAAGAGTTTTAAAACCTTTTTTCTCATAACCTCTTTCAAAACAGGATTCAAACGCCTTTTGGGTTGCCTACAAGATTTGAAACCATCATTCAAAATGATTTTATGAATACAAATAGTTGGTTGTATCCCTTTTATGTCACTAATACTATAAGCAAGTGTCGTTCGGTGTTTCTTTATAACCACAAACAATTTACACAACACATCATTAGAAAGAAAAGAGCTCACAATAACTAGATAAGTTTCATTATCACCCAAGAAAGGATGACAAAGGTGAGAGGGAAGAGGTTTCAACTCAACCTTGGGGGTTCATTGATGGGAGACTCCTTTTTACCTTTACTTTTTCTCAATGTTATCCTAATTTTGAGGAGGTAACACTTCTTCTCTAACCTCAATTGTAGGTCACCTTGGGCTGTATCAAGTTGTTCCTGCAAAAATTTTTACTAGGTTCATCAGTCATTTCAACTCTCATAACATCATCATATGAAGAAGGAAATTTAAGTGAATAAAAAACATTGAAAGAAACAATCTCATTTTCTCACGCATATGCGCAATTTCTTTTTTCCTTGCTCACACATGTGCCCCAGTCTTTCCTCGCTCAAGTGCTCGCTTTGCACTTTGCTTCAAATTCAACCTTGATTTTGACTTCGATGGGGGCAGAATTTGGAAAAAAAAACATAAAACGTGAAAGTTGTTGCACTTTCTCTTAAATTCAGAACATCTTGGTAGCACCTCAATGTCTCTTGGACATGAATCTAGATGATGTAAAAGCCAGACAGTTAAGCAAATTTGCTCCCTGTTTGGCTCTTAAATGTAACATTCATGTATAAGAGAAAATTAAGTTTTATTTGAAGTTTTTGTATCATTTTTATTATGCAATTTATCATTCAAGACCAACAAAAACAAAAAATAAAACATTCCAGCTCAAAATTAACTTAATTATTGCTCAAATTACATGAAACGGAGGTAAATGACCAATTAAATACACAAATTTATAGGTTTAGCATATCAAATACCCCACATTTAACTTTTGATCGTTCTCGAGAAAAAATAAAATTAAAACAAATAACCTCATCGCAAATGTACCCAACATGTCTCAACAATTGTCCACATGAATAATCAAGAACCATGCCATCATAAGAAGTAATCTTAGAACTCAAGAGTCTCATACACATGCTAGATGTGTATAAGAGGAAGGCTCCGGTGTGTGTGTGTGAATATAGCCAATTAATAAAAAGTCAATATTCCCAACACCTAGATTAAATCATGACAGCTCTTAAAACTTTTCTAAACACACCAGAGTCACCTTTCTTACACTTTTCCACGAATATAGACAATTAATTATATTTAAATCAAGTGGGACTTTTTAGCTTGTAACGTTAGGTTAGGCTTATTGCCTAATCAAAGAAGGGATAAAAAAATCACAAGACAAAAGAAAGAACTTTACATGAATGTTGGCCACACATCAAAACAAAACTTCTCTTTAACAAATTAAATGCCAATTCATCACAGAAGTAACTCCATACTTAATTAACAAACAACCCATGAAAAATTTCATACCACAACAAAAAGTCTTCCTTTTTTATTTTTTTTTACCCAGCGTGCCAACCTCTTTCCAGACATTTATTTATCAATTCTTTTAATGTCAGCTCCCAATGCGGGTGCTAGAGATATGCACTACTCGAAAAATCACCGCTGCAAGTACAAGTGATAGGCATAACGTACAAATACAAGTAGTGATAGGCACTACCTATATCACAAGAAGATTGGTACTAGTGATAAGCACTACTTGCACTTGCCAAAAATTTTCCTGTCAACTCAAAAATTTTAGTACCCCCTCTTTGCCCCATAATTGTACACCATTCACTTATACAACTCCACATTCTCATTTAACTACATTTCACCCTGTTATCACCTTAACCAATAACTGTGCGCATTAAAGCTCTTAAAGGACATTTTAGGACAACAAAATCAAAGAAATTATTAAGCTTATCTAGATAGGTAAAATGAGTTTTAATGAAAGAAAGCAAATGGTGTTTCTCTCCATTCATTACTATTGAGGCTCAAAAAGGGTACTAGGGATAAAAATATCAATAGGGGTTGGCTTAAAAGTTTCAAACGTCCAAAGAAATGTTCTACCCTCATCTTTAAACCAATTAAACTATCTATAATTTTGCTTCAACATGTAAGAAAGCATAATTTGGAATGCAATATAGGTGAGTCTGCATAATTATCCCCAAATGTCAAAAATAAAATTAATTTATAACTATTGGTTCTAAAAAATTCTCAGAAATCATGCAACAAAAATATTAATATTGACTACCTATTAATGACAATTTATCTTAAAACTATCACGCAGAAGATGAAAGGGATGCTAAGCAACTGCAAAATTTTTGAAATTTTAAAATCTTTGAAAATCTCAAAAAATTTCACAAATTCACACTAAAATTTCAAAAATCATAAAAACCTCTCAGATCAAAAGGAAAGCTAAAATATTAAAGTAAAAATTGAGCCAACTACACCACAAAATTATAAATATAGCTAACTTCCCACACCACATTTAGCAAGAAACATTATCCCCAATGTTAAAGAAAATAAAAGCACAAAAAGGGAAAGAGAAAACTTCTTTGGTAATGTCAAAATAGTTGTTTTAGTGTATCCCAACATAAGTACCCATGAAGCAAGTTGAGACTTGGTGTCAACATTAGAACAAAAGCAACACATTAAACCCATTATGACATTATCAAAACAAGAAAATTGAGGATTAAAATTCCATAATAGTAAGGAAAAACTTAATCTCTTAAGGGCATACATAACAAACATGACATACATAATGTAAAAGGATATGGGTTGCCTTCTCTGCAGTATTCTTGTTTTTAGTATTGTGCTCGATTTCGGTGCCTTAGATCATTTACTAAGCATTTAAGGATGGTCAGCCATATGTCTTATGGTTGGTTGTAAACATACAGTACGAGAAAAATACCGAAGTTTGAATATTAAAGGTAAAAGCCAAAAGAAAAATTAAAAAGAATAAAAAGAAATTGTAAATATTTAAAAGAAAAATAAAATATCTAATCTTGTAAGGTTCACTAAACCTAATATTGCTCCAAGAATAGTCTCTGGCAACGGTGCCGAAAACATGTTTGGGTAAATACTGATTGGGTAATTCAATTCACAAACAAGTAATAATCAAGCCTTATTAACCCTAATCAATAACTACACACACTCGCAATGATACGAGATATGTTTGTAGATCGAGTGAGTAAGGATTGTTCCCACAAGGACTATTGGTCAAGTACTACGGTTCACAAACCTACGAACTAGTTAGACAAATTAATTGCAAGAGCTTTTCTCTACCTAACTAAATTAATTTTTACCACTAAGAATCAAGAACAATTTTCAAAACCAATTAAAACTAATAGAAAGAAATGAAACTTACCATAAGCAAACTTAAATTTAATGAACTACAAAACTAAATGCAATAAGTTAAATTAAAACTACAGAATTGAATTAAAATATGATATTGAATTGAACTTAAATGAAGAGATCAAACTCAATAGCATAGCCGGAACAAAGGTTGATGTGCTTGAAGACTTGAACAAGAACAATAAAACCCTAGGTTTGATATTCCTAATCTAATGTCTAACATAACTAATGACAACCACCTATGAACAACTACCATCATTATGGGGTGTTTATAGTAATACAACCCCAAAGATAATTAAAATCTTAAACACATCTAGAAGTGTTGGTCCCAAAGCAACCTAAGAGGGGGGTGAATTAGGGTTCTAAAAATTATGCTTTCACAAAGCAGTGAGTTTTATAAATTTAAATGCAGAGATAATAAACTTAATAAAACAGTAAAGTAAAGAGAGAAAAATTGAACAAACAATACTTCCAAGCTAGCAAGCTTGAAGTATGCAAATTTCTTGAAGGCTTCACACACTTGGTGAGCCAATAATCTTTACAAAGTTGGGAAGTTCTTGCTCACACTAAAACTCTTTTAGTTGAGCCAAGAATCACACTTACAACCACACTCTTGTACAAGATTATCACTCCACTCAAAGTTGAATTTGCACTCACAACTTCACACTAATACAACAAGGCACTATAGTCAATTTGCACTTAAATTACTCTTTCCTTAGGCTTGTATTCAATGTATTAGCTGATTTATTCAGGTTCTTAAAGCACCTATTTATAATAGCAATAAATAGAGCTTTCAACTACTTCCTAACGGCTAAGTAATAAATGCACAAAAAATAGCCGTTGGGGGTTCGGACGTCTGAGGAGGTTGGAATGCGTCCGAGGAAGCGTCTGACCAGAAATCATGTTTGCTGCTTCGTTCGGACGTCCGTGCATGCGTCCGGCCTTCGTCCGACAGAGGTTTGGACGGTCTGGCGTCGAAGAAAAGGCAGTAGATAAAACAAGCTGTTCCTGCAAAAGCTTGTTTTACAGAGTTAAGTGTTTATGTCATCATCAAAATAAGGTTTGGAAAACATCAATCTCCCCCTTTTTGATGATGACAAACCTCAATTGGATATGACTCATTGATTTTCAATATCTCATAACAATCATATCAAGGCATATCAAAGCATACCAAAGCATATCAATATAACTACTCCCCATTTTGACATCAATCAAAAAATACTCCCCCTTAGATCATGCAATCAACAATCATATCAAGACATATCAAAGCATAGCAATATGACATTAATCAAAAGAAAGGACTCCCCCTTAGATTATGCAGGTAATTTGATAGAATTTGAAACAATTCATTAAAAAAATTCAATATTGCAAGAGTCAAATACATAACCAAGCTACAGAGTAGATGAAAGTTATCTACAATGGTAAATGAACTATAATTAGAGTCATGGCGCTTTTTGGAGCGCTTTTCGGTTTTTTGGCGCTTGGATGGAATGTCTTCTGCAGTGGCTTCACTGTCATCCTCCCTCCCGGTGCGACGTTGCATGATGAAATCAAATGTGGCGTCAATATCTTCATCCTCGTCGTCATCGTCATCGGCAGCTTCTTGAGCAGCTTCTGCACTGTCTTCTCGTGTAGGTTCTTCTTCAGTTTCATCACTGTCAGAAGATGACTCAAGTGGATGTTGGGACTGAAGGTCAGCGAACTGGACTTGAGCCGAAGCAGACATTATACACATCTAGTGTGTCTTGGAGAATTATTTGACGAGTTTCAAGTCGTTTTAGCTTACGATTCGTACAACGTTGAAAGGAACCGACTTGAGTGCTCAAGGATGTGAGGAGTTCACAGATATGTGAAAGAGACAGTTCAGAGGTAGATGGTGCAGATAAGATGGTGCAGATGTGAGTGGAGGTGGTTGAGGAGTAGGAGAATGATTTATAGCAAAATCAGATGTGGAGGCATGGGATTGGGATTGGGCAATATCAAAGGCTGCCTTAGTTAGCCATTGATCATTAAAAAACCGGAGACCTTTACGTTCAATGTAGGATTTATTAAAATAAGGAGGATATTGTTTATTTCCTGTAAAGGGAACGTTGAGGGAATCAAAAACTTTTGTGAGAAATTTTTTAAAAGGAATATTTCTTCTTTTTATCAATCCCTTCTCTCAAGAAGATCCTTTTTTGGTATTTAAAAGATCCATTAGAAAATTTGTAGTCTAGAGGAATCTTTATATGATCTACATGTGAAAAATAAGTACAGTTGCATTTTTCCGAATACCCAGTGCGATGCCCGTCTCTTGGCAACAAAAGATTTGTTACAAGGGTATACATAATATTAAGTTCGGGGTGAGCGAGTAGTCTTGGCTTCCAAGCTGTTTAAAATTTCATTGGATACACATTGCAACTACTTCATCGACCTGAAATTATACACATCTGATGTTGCAATTAGTCAATCTTCAAAAAGGTTAGTGAGATGCAAGACCCTCTATTTCACATTCAAAATGGTGTTAATTATGTTTGATGATGTCTCAATATCAGTGTTATTAACACTTGTGCATGTAAATAAGGGTGCGAATAGTAGGACCTTTTCGAAGATTGGCCGTGAATTGAAGCACCATATCGTGATAAACAGGTAAATCGAGATGTACTAAATGACCCCAATTTTGTTTTTCAAAACAGGATTTTATAATAGGAAGATTATACTCATAAAAAAGACTACTCGAAGCAGGACGTTGAACGATAATGGATTTACTAAGAAGAGAAGTATACCGCTCTGATGCCTTGGCATCGATAAATTTGGATAGAGTCGGAGTGGTGGAAACTTGAGGAGTTGCTGATGATTCTCCTCGTACAGGAGCTTTCCCTTTAGTTTTTCTACCCCGAATCGCCGAAGAGGAACCGCCACGTGATTTCACCATTGTTTATGGAAGAAAAGAAAATTGAAAAAATTTGAAGATTTGTGAGATTTTGGGGAATTGAGATGGTCAAAGGTAGAACGAATGAGATGTGATTTAAGTGCTAAGGGTTATGGGTAGGATGATTCTTCAATCAATTTTGGAAGTGAAAGTGTGAATTTGGATTGGGTAGTGAAGGGGGAAAAAATCGCCAGAGGGTTTTCAGTGGGGGAGGTAAGTCCGAAAGGGGGAATTTGGATGGTTTTAATAGAACAGGGGTACCGTTCGGACGGCCGAACGTTTGGCCTGCGTCTGACAAAGCGTCCGAAAGCTGAAGAACGGACGGCCGAAATATGAGCTAGTGCGTCCGAAGTTTCTTTCGGACGAGCTAGTGCGTCCGGAAGATTTCCAGAGAATTTAAGGAAAAATAGAATATTGTTCGGACGAATATGAGCGTCATATTGGTTTATTCTTAGGACGATCCAGAGCACAATGATCGGACGCTCTGGATCGTCTGAAAATTGTCAATCTTTCACACATCTAGATGCCATAAGAGACAGATTTGGAATTTGACAACATTTGTCTGAGCGATTCAAAACGATCTAGAGCTAAGGGTTTTGTAAAAAATATCAGCCAATTGGTCTGAAGTAGGCACATAATCAACACGAATTTCCTTTTTACAAACGAGATCTCTAATGAAATGATGCTTAACATCAATGTGTTTGGTTCTAGAGTGCAAAACAGGATTGTTTGTGAGATTAATTGCACTATTGTTGCACATAATATAGGAACACAATAAAAAATGACACCAAAATCTTTTAAAGTAAGTTTCATCCAAAGAAGTTGAGCACAGTAATTTTCGGCAGCAATGTATTCGGCTTCAGCCGTAGAAAGAGAAATGGAATTTTGTTTTTTACTAAACCAAGACACAAGACAATTTCCCAGAAAATAACACATTCCACTGGTACTTTTTGTATCAATTTTACACCCAGCAAAGTCAGCATCAGAATAGCTAATTAGATCAAATGTAGAGGACTTTGGATACCACAGACCAAAATTCGTTGTTCCTTTTAGATATCTAAAAATTCTTTTAACTGCCATCAAATGTGATTCTTTAGGACAAGATTGAAATCTAGCACATAAACAAACAGCAAACATGATATCTGGTCTACTAGCAGTTAAGTAAAGTAAACTTCCAATCATACCTCTATAGTGTTTTTCATCAACACTATTACCTTCTACGTCTTTATCAAGTTTGGTTGAAGTAAACATTGGTGTACCAACTTGTTTGCAATCTTCCATACCAAATCGTTTGAGCAGCTCCTTTATGTACTTGATTTGTGTAATAAATGTTCCTTCCTTAGTTTGATGAATTCGTAGTCCGAGGAAAAATTGCAACTTGCCCATCATACTCATCTCAAACTCTTCTTGCATTAGTTGTGAAAAATCCTTGCACAAACTTTCATTAGTTGCTCCAAAAATAATGTCATCAACATAAATTTGAACAATTAACAATCCTTTTAAATCTATTTTTGTAAAAAGTGTGGTGTCAACAATACCTCTTTTGAAACCATTTTCTAACAAGAATCCACTTAATCTTTCATACCAAGCTCTTGGAGCTTGTTTCAAACCATATTAAGGCTTTGGAAAGTTTGAAAACATAATTTGGAAGATTCTTATTTTCAAATCCCGGAGGTTGTTCGACAAAAACTTCTTGGTCAATAAAACCATTTAAAAAAGGACTTTTGACATCCATTTGAAATAATTTTAAATTATTGAAACATGCAAATGCAAGAAACATGCGGATGGATTCTAATCTAGCCACGGGTGCAAAGGTTTCATCAAAGTCAATACCTTCTTCTTGAGCATAACCTTTTGCAACAAGTCTAGCTTTGTTTCTTATGATCTCACCTTTGTCATTTAATTTGTTTCTAAACACCCATTTTGTACCAATAACGGGATGAGAAGAAGGTCTTTCAACTAAGGTCCATACATTATTTTTCTCAAATTGACTAAGTTCATCTTGCATAGCAATAACCCATGATTCATCACTCAAGGCAACATCTATATGTTTGGGTTCAATGTGAGAAAGTAATGCACAATTATTATTCAAAGGTTTATGAGAACGCAGTATAAGAGACAGGTCAATGATGGTCCATGATTGAATCTTCTATCATTGAGATCAACATCTCTCAAGCATTCGGAAGATTTAATGATATCCTCATTCTTTTCATCATCAACTTGATTCTTGTCTGATATCAACGCTTGATGTAACCTCTTGATGATCTTTATGAATATCGAGCTTTTCTAGCTCCTTTAAAATACCTGTGTCTTCATCTTCACATAAATTCTTTGAGATAATATCATTAGATTCATCAAATGTAACATGCACAACTTCTTCAATTAAAAGCGTTCTTCTATTGTAAACTCGGTATGCTTTCTTGTCACTAGAATATCCTAGAAAAATTCCTGTCATCCGATTTTTTGTCAAATTTTCCAAGGTTCTCTTTGATTTTTAAAATAAAGCATTTGCAACCAAAAACTTTGAAATAGCTCACAACGGGTTTTCTACAAAAAAAATGAGTTCATAAGGAGTTTACACATTAAAGAAGATCTTAATAAAACTCGATTCATGACATAACAAGCCGTGTTCCACTTCTGTTGAAAAGAAACGTAGTAGGTCACATGTGTATAAGAGACAGTTAGTATAGAGTTCTTCAAGAGTCCTATTTTTCCTTTCAACAACACCATTTTGTTGAACAACTCTAACAACCGAAAACTCATGAAAGATACCGTTGTGATCAAGAAAATAGGGAAAACCCCAAATTTAAACTCGGCACCATTGTCACTTCTTAAACGAACAATTTTTGTATCCAATAAATTTTGAATTTTAGAAAACAATTTTACAAATTTTTCAAATGCTTCGTTTTTGTGAACAAGAAATAATACCCAAGTGAACCTAGAATAGTCATCTACGATAACAAACGCATATTTGCAACTACCTAGACTAGCATATTGAGTGGGTCCAAATAAGTCTAAATGCAACAATTCTAAAGGTTTATGAGTAGCACAAAATTCTTAGGTTTAAAAGAAACTTTGACTTGTTTACCAAATTGACAAGCATCACAAATTTTATTTTTCAGAAATTATTCTCCTCAGTTTTGGCAAGCCTCTTACCAAATCTTTCTTGGCTAACTTTTCAATCAAATCCATATTAAAATGACAAAGTCTTCTATGCCAAAGCCAAGGATCATCTATGGAAGCGGTAAGACATTTTACATTGCTATTGCTAATTTTATCAAGATGAATTACCTAAACATCATTGTGCCTAGTTCCTTTGAATAAACCAATATGATTTTTATCAAGGATAAGACATTCATGCTTGGTAAAGAAAACATATAAATTTTTGTCACAAAGTTGATTAACACTTAATAAATTATAGTTGAAATTATCAACAAGAAGTACATTCTTAATCAAGGTTTCACCATTTTTACCTACATCACCAATGCCGATTGATTTTGCTTTGTTGTTGTCTCCAAAAGTGACTTTTCCACTATTTTTGGATGTCAGATTTGTGAAGAGAGAGGCATCACCCGTCATGTGCCTTGAACATCCACTATCTATAAACCACTTAGCATTGTTGGCGATGTTAAGTAATGCCTTTACCTACACAATAAATCAATTGATAACTTTTGGTACCCATATCTTTTTGGGTCCATTTGTGTTAGTGAAATTGCTTACTATCCATGCAACTTTCATTCCAAGTTTTTCATTTTTCTTGACATAACACATATTCTTAGTATGTCCATGTTGTTGGCAATATCTACAAACAATGCTTTTATTACCATATAAAGAAGATTTTGGCTTTACAATACATAAGTCATCCCTTCTAAGCATGACAAAATTTTTGTTGATTGCTACATTTCTATTTCTTTTCATATCAACAACATTTTCTTTCTTTCTAGCTAAGAGGGCATTCAAATCATCCATGCTTTTCTTCAAGGAGGCTTGTTCTTCCTTGACCTTTTGATACGGGTTGATGCCCAGGGTATGTAGAACTCGGTCACAAACGTAGGGTTTATATGCACAAGCGAAAAGTAGTTGTTAACAGACCTCCTTGATTAGCCACAAGGCAATCTTTTAACTAGCAAAAAGTAGTTGTTAATAATAGGACCTCCTTGATTAGCCACAAGGCAATCTTTTAACTATGAGCAAGGAATTGATCCAAAGCCTAATTGGCAGAAAATCAATACCTGGTGTTGGTTATAACCTCAAGTGCTCAATCTTGAAGCCCCAACTAGATTCCTAGTCTAGACAAGACTAAAGAGAATCTAAAATTCTAATTCACTCGTATGAGAGGAAAAAGAAAAACTGAAATCTTATTGCCAAACTTCATTCCCTCAATTGTGTACAAGACCCCTCTATTTATAGTTGAAGGTGGAGGATTCTAAGACTAAATTATTCAATGTGGGATAGCTAGTTTTAATAGCTGGGCTGGATCCTACAGCCCATTAGCCTTTAAACCCAATTCTTGTACACTTAACTAATGGCCGAAATACATGGCCCAAAAACAAATAATTACGTCTTGAAACCAACCCAATTAAACACACTAACACTTAAAACAATTGGGCTCAAAATAAAAAGACTAGACAACTAAATAAAATAATATTCCATGGCCTGAAATAATGAGGCTAAATTTCGGCCCATCAAGGTCCAAGAGGCTTGATCTTCAATGACTTGGACGTACATTACTAAGAACATCTTAGACTCTTTAGTGGATTTCATCTCCAAAAAGTTTGTGAGCTCTTCTTGATCTTCAACAACTTCAACTAAGCCCAACATAGCTTTATTGAGGTTCTTAGCTCTTGATCTCGTAATTGGACCTTGTGGAACTTGAAGTGCGGATTCCGTGAGCCTATATCGAGCCTTTGTGGACAATTGATCACCATCAAGTCCTTGGGATGTATCACCTTTGATCTCACATGCATTCTTTTCTTCAAATCACAATTTTCTTGTGATAGCCTATTGTTTTCATTCACAAGTTTAGTGTTAGCATTCAATAAGGCATTTGACTTTTTAACTAACTCCTTATTTCTAGCATATGATTCTTTTAAGCTATCATGCAATTTTAAAATGAAAGCTTCAAGATCATCTTCATCATTTTCATCATTGGAGTCACATAGTTAGAATTTACCTCATTATCTCCAATAGCCATAAAGGCCATTTATGCTCATCTCCATTTCTTCTTCAAACTCTTATCCATCGGAACAATCGAAGAATGTGAAGAGAAAGATGTTGAATCTTGGTTTTCTTCCTTCCTTCTTTTTCTTAAGAAACACTCATTTGCAAAATGCCCGAGTTGACCGCACTCAAAGCATTTATCATTTTGCTTCTTAATTTCAAGTCTTGACTTCCCTTTGAAATTATTTGTGTTTGCAGCTCCTCCTCTTCTCATTCTTCGTTTGTTGATGTAATGTTTGAGGAATCCTTTGGTGATGAGTGCAAGATCTCCTTCATCAAGATCTTCATCTTCTAGATTGATGGAGCTGTTCTCATCTTCCTCTTGAGAGGTCTTTGGAGCAATGCTCCTTCTTGGCCTTCCTTCTTCATCATCCACAACCTTGGCCTTTAGCTTGAGTTCATAAGAGGTAAGAGAATTGATTAGTGATTCAATAGGCATGGGTAGATGTTTCTCTTCTTCTATTTGTGTGATCATCAATGATAGATGCTTCAAATGGACCTTCATTGACAACATACCACAACTCAATGTCAATAGATTGCAGAAATATTTTTCATTCTATCTCTCCAACTAATAAAATTTGCCCCATTAAACATGGGAGGCCTAGTAACAGATTGGCCTTCAAAAAACAGAGCATTGTTGGTTGCCATAGTTCTTTTCTCAATAGCAGTTTAAGCAATATTGTGAGACCAAGCTCTGATACCAATTGTTGGTCCCAAAGCAACCTAAGAGGGGGGGTGAATTAGGGTTCTAAAAATTATGCTTTCACAAAGCAGTGAGTTTTATAAATTTAAATGCAGAGATAATAAATGTTAATAAAACAGTAAAGTAAAGAGAAAAAATGAAGTCTTAATACTTCCAAGCTAGCAAGCTTGAAGTATCAAATTGTCTCTTGAATGCTTCACACACTTGGTGAGCCAATAATCTTTACAAAGTTGGGAAGTTCTTGCTCACACTAAAACTCTTTTAGTTGAGCCAAGAATCACACTTACAACCACACTCTTGTACAAGATTATCACTCCACTCAAAGTTGAATTTGCACTCACAACTTCACACTATATATACAACAAGGCACTATAGTCAATTTGCACTCAAATTACTCTTTCCTTAGGCTTGTATTCAATGGATTAGCTGATTTATTCAGGTTCTTAAAGCACCTATTTATAATAGCAATAAATAGAGCTTTCAACTACTTCCTAACGGCTAAGTAATAAATGCACAAAAAATAGCCGTTGGGGGTTCGGACAAACAGCTATTTGATAATGTTATAGAGAAAACTTCCAAAACAAGTAATTTATGTCACTAGCTGCTCGCCATGGGCATATGCACAGCATTTTCTCGTGCATGTTTGTAATTTCTAGTAGCTAATTATTTTTTCTCGACTTGTGCACATGCGCAGGCTTTTTCTCGGGCACGTGTGTGCTTTGCACTGTGCTTCAACTTCAACCTCGATTTTGACCTTGATACCAGCAAAATTTGGAAAAATGTAAACCATGAAAGTTGTAGCATTTTCTCTTAGGTTTTCAAAACATCCTGAAGCACTTAACTGGAGCTTGGAGAAGAAATTTTTGCATCCTTTTGATATTTCTCCAACTTTTTCAACATTTTGGCTCCTTTTTCATTGAAGACCTACAAAAACTGAAAATAAAACATTCCATCTCATAATTCACACAATTATTGCTCAAATTGCGTGAAACCTGAGGTCTTACAACCCATAAAACATTTATGAGCTTATCAAATACCACAAACTTAGCTTTTGATCGTCCTCGAGCAACGGTTGGTGTAAATAAGATTAAAACAAATAAGCTTATCACAAATGCACCCAACACGTCTCAACAATTGTCGACATGAATAATCAAGAACCATACCATCATAAGAAGTTATCTAAGAACTCAATTGTACAAATGGAAATGAAACACTACACATGAAATTCAGTGCATATGTGAATATATCCATTTAACAAAAACTCAACTTTTACGACACTCAGATCAAATCAGGCAAACTCTAAGAAATTTTTCTCCACTAATATAGACAACGAATTCAATTTAAATCAAGTGGGTCTTTTTAGCATGCAATGTTTGGGTGTTGGCTAATCATGTGAAGGTATAAGGATATCACAAGACAAAAGAAAGTGCTTTAGATCAATGCTGGCCATATCAAAATAAAACTTCTCTTTAATTGTTAAATACATTAGTTGAGAAGTAACCCTGTACTTTATCATCAAACAACCCATGAAAAATTTCATACCACATCAAAAAGTCTTCCATTTTTCTTTTTTTTTTTACCCAACATGCCAACATATTTCCAAACAATTATTTATCAAATTTTTTTATGTCTACCCCCAATACGGGTAGTAGAGACAGGCACAACCAGCAAATACACCACTACTAGTACTAATGATAGACAATATCTGGAAAGACATATACCAGTGATAGGCACTACCTGTATCACAACAAGGGAGGTACCAATGACAAGCACTGCCTGAACTTGTAAAAAATTTTCTTCTCAACTCAAAAATTTTTCAAGTACCTCTTCTTTGTCCCAAAATTGTACACCATTCATTCATACAACTACCTCGCCCTTATCTAGCTACATTTCACCCTCTTATCCCCTTAACCAATAACTGTGTGCATTAAATCTCGTAAGGGACATTTTGGGATACAAAAATCAAAGAAATTATTAAGCTCATCAAGGTAGGTAAAATGATTTTTAATGAAAGGAAGCGAATGGTATCTTTCCATTCATTACAATTAAGGCTCAAATAGGGTACTAAGGATAAAAAAATTCATTAGAGGGTTGGCTTCAAAGACTCAAACGTCCAAAGAAATGCTCTACTCTCATCCTTAAACAAATTAAGCTATCTATAATTTCACCTCAAAAATGCAAGAAAGCAAATCTAGGAATGCAATATGGGTGAGTCTACATAATTATCTCTAAGTGCCAAAAAATAAAAGTAATTTATGGCTCTTAGTGCTAAAAAATCTTGCAAGAAAAGTATTAACATTGACTTGGGTTAAATGTGGTTTAATTCTAAATTATCACACATTTGTGAAAAAGATACACATGCTAGATGTGTAAAATTTTAGAAAATTTCAAAAATTTCCACAAATTTGCACAAAAATTTTCAAAAATCTTAAAAATCTCTCAGATTGAAAGAAAAACTAAAATAGCAAAAAATAAGCAAACTACACCAACCAAATATAAATCCAGATAATTCCCCACCCCGCATTTTAAAACAAACATTGTCACCAATGTTAAAAAAATAAAAGCACAAAAGGGAAAGAGATTGAGACATGGTGCTTTAACAGTAGATCAAAAACAACACGTTTAACCCATTAAGAAATTAAGAAAAGTAAACAAAATCGTAGAATAAAATTCCACAATAGTCAGGAAAAACTTAATCCTTTAAAGGCATCATAACAAACATAACAAACATGTCAAACATAATGTTAAAAGACATGGGTTGCATCCCATGTAGCACTCATGTTTATAGCCTTAGGCTTGATTTTGGCACTTTTGATCATTATAAGCAATTAAGAATGGTCAGCCATCCTTTTCCTTTTTGCTCCCCAGAATTATGGTTTGGATTCTCCATTATATTCTCCCCTTGATTCTTGTGGTTTCTTGCAGTTTCTAGTCATAGTTCGTTCAATTTTCCAATCACCTGGATGTAGTGGTTGGTTGGAATCATAAACTACAAGAAAAAAACCAAAGTTTTCATATTAAATCAAAAATCCAAAAGAAAGATTAAAAGGAATAAAATTCAATTGTAAATAATTAAAAGAAAAATAAAAAGTTTAATCTAGAATAATGTTTGCTAAACACAATATTGCGCCAAGATAAGTCCCCGACCACGGGGCCAAAACTTGTTTTGGTAAATATTAATTGCATAATTCAATTCACAAACAGGTAATAATCAAGCCATATTAAACGTAATTATTACCTATACACGCTCGCGAGGATTGAGGTATGTTTGTTGATCGGGTGAGTAAGGATCATTCCCACATGGACTATTGGTCAAGTACTTGGGTTCACAAACCTATGAACTAGTTAGACAAATTAAGTGCAAGAGTTTTATTCTACGTAACTAAATTAATTTTAACCACTAACAAATCATTAACAGTTATAAAAACCAATTAAAACTAAAGAAAGCAATGAAATTTACACACGCAAACTTAAATTTAATGATCTAGCAAAGTAATGAAATAAGTTAAATTAAAACTGTAGAACTGAAATAAAAGCTGAGATTGAATTGAATTTAAATGAGGAGATCAAACTCAATAGTGCAACCAGAACAAAAGCTGATGTGACTCAAATTCTTGAACAAGAAGAATAAAACCCTAGCTATGATTTTCCTAATATAATGTCTAACCTAACTAATGACATCAACCTATGTTCAATTACCCTTATCATGGGGTATTTACAGGGATACATCAGGGCTTTAGACCCCTAAGATAATAAAAATATGCTAAAAAATGAAAAGGAGTCCAATCAATCTAGATTTGTATTTCAAACAAGTAATTTACGACAGCAGTTGCTCATCGTGAGAACATGCACATCATTTTCTCGTGCATGTTCAGAATTTACATGTAGCTAAATTTCTTTTTTCTTGTTTCGCGCACATGTGCTAGATTTTCCTCAGCACATGCACGCTCTGCACTCTACTTCAAATTCAACCTTGATTTTGACCTCGATGCCGAAAGAATTGGAAAAATGTCAAACATGAAAGTTGTAGCACTTTCTCTTAGCTTTCCAATACATCTTGAAGTGCCTCAATTGGAGCTTGAACAAGAAATTTATGATTGAAATGCCGAACAGTGACCAAATTCGCACCCTGCCAGTATACGTTTTGCATCCTTTTGATTTTTCACCATCCTTTTTAACATTTTGACTTATTTTTCTTTCAAGACCTACAGAAACTAAAAATAAAACTTTGAAGTGAGTAATTCACTCAATTAATGCACAAATTACATGAAAACGGAGTTAAATGGAACATAAAATATACAACATTTATGCCCTTAATGAATACCCTTCAAGCAAAAATAAAATTAAAATAGATAAGCTCATCACAAATGCACCTAACACGTCTCAACAATTGTTCACCAGAATAATCAAGAACTATGCCATAATAAGAAGTAATCTAAGAACTCAATAGTTCAAATGCCAATAAAACCCTTCATATGAAATCTGCTATGTGTGTGAATATATAGCTATTTAATAAAAACTCAGTTTTCAAGAATTCATATCAAATCATGCAAACTCTTCAAATTTAGATAAACACCCCAGAGTCAATTTTCTTACACTTCTCCACTAATATAGACATTTGTAGAGTAGTGTAATCTAATTCAACTTAAATCAAGTAGAACTTTTTAACTTGTAACGTTAGATTAGGGTATTGCCTAATCTTAGAAGGGATAAGGATATCACAAGACAAAAGAAAGATCTTGACATCAATGCTGGCCATACTTCAAAATAAAACTTATCTTTAACACATTAAATACCAATCCTTCACAGAAGTAACCCCACACTTAATCAACAAACACTCCCTGAAAATTTTCATACTACAACAAAAACTCTTTATTTTTTAATTTTTTTACCCAACATGCCAACCATTTTTCGGACATTTATTTATCATTTTTTTAATGTCTACCCGCCAATATGGGAAACAAAGATAGGCACTACCTACAAATGCATGCATTAGTGATTGGCACTACCTATATCACAACAAGACATGTACTAATCATAGGCACTACCTCTACTTGTCAAAAATTTTCTTCTGAATTAAAATTTTTTTTCCAATGACCCCTCTTCGCCCCATAATTGTACACCTTTCAATCGTATAACTTGATACAGTTGTACCTTACCCTCATTAATTACCTTTTACCTTCTTATCCCCTTAACCAATAACTGTGTGCATTAAAGAACTTAATGGATATTTTGGGAAGAAAAATCAAAGAAATTATTAAGCTCATCAAGGTAGGTAAATTGAGTTTTAATGAAAGAATGCGAATTGTGTTTCTCTCCATTCATCACAATTAAGGCTCAAATAGGGTACTAAGGATAAAATTTTCAATAAGGTTTGGCATAAAAGGAACAAACATACAAAGAAATGCTCTACCCTCATCATCAAACCAATTAAGTTGTCTATAATTTCACTTCAAAAATGTAGGAAAACAAATCCTAGAATGCAATATAGGTGAGTCTACATAATTACCTCTAACTGTCAAAAATAAAATTAATTTCTGGCTATTAGTTCTCAAAAATTCTCAAACTTCATGCATGGTAAATATTAAATCTCATTACAGACTCATGACATTTTATCTCAAAACTATCATGCAAAAAATCAATGAGACATGCTAAATGATTGCAAAATTTTTGAAAATCTGAAAAATTTCCTCTAATTCGTACACAATTTAAAAATCTTCAGATCTCTTAGATCAAAAGAAAAGTTAAAATATTAAAGCAAAAATTGAGCAAACAATGCTAAATCTTATAAATCTGGATAATTCACCTCCCTACACTTGAATAGAAACATTGTCCCCAATGCTAAAGAAAATAATAGCACAAAAGGGAAAGGGAAAACTTCCCTGGCAATGTAGAACGGTTGTTGTAGTGTATTCCGACATAAGATCCACGAAGCATTATGAGACTTGGTGTTAACAGTAGAACAACCGTTCAACATTTGGGAAGTTTTACCTTTCCACGTAATAATCAAGCCTCATTAACCCTAATCAATATCTACACACGCTCGTAAGGATACAAGGTATTTTTGTAGATCTGGTGAGCAAGGTTGCTTCTCACAAACCTACGAACTAATTAGACAAATTAATTGCAAGAGTTTTGTTCAACCTAACTATATTAATTTGACATAACCACTAAGAAATCAAGAACAATTATGAAAATCAGTTAAAACTAAAGAAAACAATTAAATTTACATTAAACAAACTTAAATTTAATGAACTTGAAAATTAAACACAATAAGTTTAATTAAAACTATGGAATTGAAATAAAAATTGAGATTGAATGGAATTTAAATAAAGAGATCAAACTCAGTAGCGTAGCTAGAATAGAAGTTGATGTGCTTGAAGTCTTGTCAAGAACAATAGAACCTAGCTATGATTTTCCTAATCAAATGTCTAGACCTAACTAATGACGACTACATATGTTTAACATCCCTCATAATGGGGCATTTATTGGGATGCACCTGGGTTTTAGACCTCTAAGTTTGTAAAAATACGCTAAAACACGAAAAAGAGTCCAACCAAAGAGAAAACTTAGGGTTAATACAGGCTTACATCATTATTTGTTTGTACCCGGCTTGTGCACATGCGCAAGCTTTTCCTCACACGTGCATGCTCTACACTCTATTCAACTTCATCCTCGGTTTTGACCTTGATGCAGGTTTAATTGGAAAAATGTAATACTTGAAATTTGTAGCACTTTCTCTTACCTTTCCAAAACATCTTGAAGCACCTCAGTCGGAGCTTAGACAAGAAATTTATAATTAAATATGTCCAAATTCACTTCCTACCGGTGTACGTTTGGTATTCTTTTCATTTCTCTCCAACTTTTTTATCTTGACTCTTATTTCATTCTAGGCCAACAAAAACTAAAAATAAAACATTCAAGCTCGTAATTGACTCAATTATTGCTCAAATTACATTAAAATGGAGGTAAACGATATATGAAATGCACAAAATTTATGAGCTTATCAAATACCCCACACTTAGCTTTTCATCATCCGTGAGCAAAAACAAGATTAAAAAAGATTAGCTCATCACAAATGCACCTAACAAGTCTCAAGAATATTCCACAGAATGAATAATAAGAACCATGCCATCATAAGAAATAATTTAAGAACTCAAGAGTTCTAATACCAATTAAAACCCGACACATGAAATTCGTTGCGTCTGTGATCCATGTAATAAAAACTCAGTTTTCATGACACTTGGATCAAATTGATACAAACACTTAGAATTTTTCTAAACACCCCAAAGTCACATTTTTTACACTTCTCCTAGAATACAGACGACTAATTTAATTTAAATCAAGTTGAACTTTTTACCTTCTATTGTTAAGCAAGGTATTGGTTAATCAAAGAAGAGATAATGATATCACAACATAGAAGAAAGAGATTTACATCAATGCTGGCCATACATCAAAATATAATTTCTCTTTAACACATTAAATACCAATCCTTCACAAAGTTAACCCCACACTTAATCAACAAACAACCCATGAAAAATTTCATACCACAACAAAAGGTCTTACTTTTATAATTTTTTCTACCAAACATGGCAACCTTTTCCGGACATATATTTATCTATTTAATATTTTTAATGTCTGCTCCCAATACAAGTACCAAATATCGGCACTACCCACAAATATACAATTGTAGGTACTAGGGATATGCACTACCAGCAAATATAGGTACCAGTGATGGGCACTACCCGTATCACAACAAAGTAGGTAGATGTTATAGATACTACCTACACTTGTCAAAAATTTTCCTCTCAACTCAAAAAATTTTCCAATACCCCCCCTCTTTGCCCCATAGAAATATTGCCATTTACTCATACAATTCCTCACCCTCATTTAACTACCTTTCTCCCTCATATCCCCTTAACCAATAACTATGCACATTTAATCTCTTAAGGGACAATTTGGGATAGAAAAATGAAAGAAATAATTAACTCGTCAAGGTAGGTAAAATGTGTTCCAATAAAAGAAAGCGAATGCTATTTCTTTCCATTCATTACAATTAAGGCTTAAATAGGGTACTAGGAATAAAAATTTCAATAAGGGTTTCACTTAAAAGGCACAATTGTCCAAAGTTTCTTGAAATGCTTTGCCCTAATCTTAAAACCAATTAAGCTGTCTATATTTGTCGCTTAAAAAATGTAAAAAATCAAATCCTCGAATGCAATATAGGTGAGTCTACATTATTATCTCTAAGTGTCAGAAATAAAAATAATTTATGGCTATTAGTGCTTAAAAATTCTCCAAAATCATGCAAGAAAAATATTAACATTAACTACCCACTAATGAAGGTTTATCTAAAAAATATCACGCAAAAAATCAAACATATGGTAAACGATTGCAACAATTTTGAAAATCTCAGAAATTTCCACTAATTCGCACAAAAATTTCCAAAAATCTTAAAAATTACTCAGATCAAAAGAAAAGCTAAAATAGCAAAATTTGCACGAACTACGCCAATCAAATGTAGTCCAGATAAGTCCCCAGCCCTGCATTTAGAAAGAAACATCATCCCAGATGTTAAAGAAAATAAAAGCACAAAAAGGGAAAGGGAAAACTTCATTGGCAATGTAGAATTGGCTGTGTAGTGTATATTGTGTAACCTGACATAAGTATCAGACGAGCGAGTTGAGACTTGGTGTTAATAGTAAACAAAAACATGTTAAACACATTAAGAAATTAAGAAAACAAGGAAATCAAGGAATAAAATTCCACATTAGTAAGGAAAAACTTAATCCCTTAAGGGCATACATAACAAACAGTTCAAACATAATGTAAACGGACATGGGTTGCCTCCTAGGTAGTGCCCTTGTTTATTGTCTTATGCTCAACTTCGACACTTTAGATCATTGTAAGCATTTAAGGATAGTCAGGTATCCTTTTCCTTTTTCCTCCCCAACATTATGGTTTGGATTCTCCATTATATTCTCTCTTTGGCTTGAATCTTATGTTTTCCTACAATTTCTGGTTATACTTTTTTCATTCTACAAATCACCAGCATGTAGTGATTGGTTGGAACCATAAACTACAAGAAAAATGTAAAAGTTTGAATATTAAAGAAAAAATACAAAAGAATAATTAAAAAGAATAAAAAGCAATCGGTAAGTATTTAAAAGAAAAATAAAAATCCTAATCTAGTATGGTTCGGTAAACCTAATAATGTGCCAAGAGTAGTTCCCGGCAATAACACCAAAAACTTTTTCTATTAAATTTTAAATGGGTAATTCAATTCACAAACAAATAATGATGAAGCCTTATTAACCCTAATCAATACCTATACACACGCGCAAGGATATAAAGTATGTTTGTAGAACGTATGAGTAAGGATCGTTCCCACGAGGACTACTTGTCAACTACTAGGGTTCACAAACCTACGAGCTAGTTAGACAAATAAATTGCAAGAATTTTGTTCTACCTAACTAAATTAATTTTAACCACTAAGAAATCGAGAACAATTATCAAACCAATTAAAAATAAAGCAAGCAATGAAATTTACCTCAAGCAAGCTTAAATTTAATGAACTACGAAAGTAACGCAGTAAGTTAAATTAAAACTACAGAATTGAAATAGAAACTGAGATTGAATTGAATATAAATGAAGAGATCTCAAAGTCATGTCATAGCCAGAACAAAATTTCATGTGCTTGAATTATTCAACAGGAAGAATAAAACCCTGGATATCATTTTCCTAATCTAATGTCTAACCTAACTAATGATGTTACCTTTGTTCAACTACCCTCATAATGGGGTATTTATAGGGATACATCCGGGTTTTAGACCCATAAGATTATAAAAATATGTTAAAGCACAAAAAAGAGTTCAACTAGGTGGAGAAAACTTCTAAAACAAGTAATTTACGTCACTAGCTGCTCGTCGTACGAACATGCACAGAAATTTCTCGCGCATGGGGGCAATTTCCAACAGCTAAATTTCATTTTTCTCGGCTCGCACATAGGCGCAAGATTTCCCACATGCACGTGCATATTCTTCACTCTAGATGTTAAACTTCAACCTTGATTTTTACCTTGATGCCAACAGAATTTGGAAAATGTAGAACATGAATGTTGTATACACTTGCTCCAAGCTTTCCCAAAAATCTTGAATCACCCCAATTGGACACGCTCAGACAGAAATGGTAGGATTAGAATAACGGAATAATGTCCAAATTCCCAATCTGTATCAAGATGCCTCTTTTTCTGTTTAAAATCTTTGTGTTGAAGAAAGACATAGTAAGTGTCTTCTTAAACACAAATAGACATAAAAAGCGATTACTTATTTTTCCAATTCGTGATACAATATTTAAACGTCTGCCAAGCTTCTATTTCTAGAGTGATTACGATCCGATTGCCTACTGTTGATAGTGTTTCAGCATAAGAGTGTTCAAGATGAAGTGACTGCAGTTCTTACTGCCAATAGGACTCTTTGCGAGCCAAAAACTCTTCTGATGCAATTGACATGAGAGCAATGATTTTTCTCCCACTTTTTGTTCAATTTGACTCCTTTTTCGTTCTAGACTTACAAAAACTGAAAATAAAACATTCAAGCTCATAATTCACTCAATTATTGCTCAAATTACATGAAAACGGAGGTAATTTACACATGGCGTACACAAGATTTATGAGCTTATCAAAATGAACATCCCATACTCAGCTTTTGATCGTTCCCGAGCAAAAATAAGATAAAATAGATAAGCTCATCACAATTGCACCCAACACATCTCAACAATTGTCCACAAGGACAATTTAGGAACCCTACCATCATAAAAAATAATCTAAGAGCTCAAAAGTTCAAATTGCATTAAAACCCAACTTATGAAATCCAGTGCACGTGTGAATATTGCCATTTATTAAAAACTCAATATTTATGACACTCAAATCAAATCATGCAAACTCTTTGAATATTTCTAAACACCCTAGAGTCAACTTTCTTACGCTTCTCCTCTAATATAGACAACTAATTCAATTTAAATCAAGCGCGACATTTTATATTGTAACGTTAGATTGGAGTATTGGCTAATCAAAGAAGGGATAAGGATGTCACTAGACAAAAGAAAGAGCTTTACATCAATGCTGGCCACACATCAAAACAAAACTTCTCTTTAACCTACTAAATGTCAATCCTTCACAGAAGTAACCCCTATACTTAATCAACAAACACCCCTTGAAAAATTTCATACCACAACAAAAAGCCTTTCTTTTTTAATTTTTTTACCCAACATGCCAACCTTTTTTTGGACATTTGTTTCTCAATTTTTTTAATGTCCACTCCCAATACAGGTACCAGAGAAAAGCACTACCCACAAATACACAATTCCAGCTACTAGTGATAGGCACTATCTTCAAATTCATATACCAGTAATAGGCGCTACATATTTTACAACAGGGAAGGTACCAGTCATTGCCACTACCTGTACTTGTCGAAAATTTTCTTCTCAACTCAAAAGTTTTTTCAGTACCTCTTCTTTGCCCCATATTTGTACACCAATCACTCATTCAACTCCTCACCCTCATTTAACTACCTTTCTCCCTCTTACCCCCTTAACCAATAACTATGTACATTAAAGCCCTTAAGGGACATTTTGGGATAGAAAAATCAAAGAAATTATTGAGCTCATTAAGGGAGGTAAAATGAGTTTTAATGAAAGAAAACCGAGCAAATGGTGTTTCTCTTCATTCATCACAATTAAGGCTCAAATAGGGTACTAGGGATAACAATGTCAATAAGGGTTGGCTTAAAAGGCTCAAATGTCCAAAGAAATGCTCTACCCTCATCTTTAAACCAATTAAGCTATTTATAATTTTTCTTCAAAAATGTAGCAAAGCTAATCTCGGAATGTAATATAGGTGAGTCTACATAATTATCTCTAAGTGTCAAAAATAAAAATAATTTGTGGCCATTAGTGCTAAAAAATTCTCAAAACTTATGCAAGGAAAATAATAACATTGACTATGCCCTAATTATGGTTTATCTCAAAAGTATCATGCAGAAAATCAAAGAAAATGCTACGCGATTGCAAAATATTTGAAAATATCAAGAATTTCCAATAATTTGCTCAAAAATTTTCAAAAACAATACAAATCTCTCAGATCAAAAGAAAAGCTAAAATATTAAAGCAAAATTTGAGCAAACTATACCAAGCAAATATAAATCGAGGTATAAATCACCTCCCCACACATAGAAAGAAACATTATCCCCAATGTTCAAGAAAATAAAAGTACAAAAAGGGAAAGGAAAAACTTCTCTGGCAATGTAGAACGGTTGGGGTAGTGCATTCAGATATAAGTATCCCCGAAGTGAGTTAAGACTTGGTGTTAACAATAAACAAGAACAACAGGATAAACCCATGAAGAAATTAAGAAAACAAGAAAATCGAGGAATAAAATTCCACAATGGTTAGGAAAAACTTAATCCCTTAAGGGCATCCATAACAAACATAACGAATATGACAAATAGAATGCAAAAGGACATCAGTTGCCTCCTATACAGCGCCATTGTTTATTGTCTTTGGCTAGATTTCAGCACTTTAGATTATTGTAAGCATTTAAGGATGGTTAGCCATCCTTTTGCTTTTTGCTTCCCTGCATTACAGTTTGGATTCTACATTACATTCTCTCATTGGCTTGATTCTTGCGATTTCCGACGATTTCTATTTATACATAGGGATACGTTCAATCTCCAAATCACTTGGATATAGTGGTTGGTTGGAACCATAAAGTACAAGAAAAATACAAAAGTTTGACCATTAAACCAAAAATCCAAAAGAAAAATTAAAAAGAATAAAAATCAATCCTCAATAATTAAAAGAAATATAAAAAGTATAGTCTAGTTTTGTTCGCTAAACCTAATATTGCGCCAAGACTAGTCCCAGGCAACGATGCCAAAAACTTGTTCAGGTAAATATTGATAGGTTAATTCAATTCAAAAACAAGTTATAATTAAACCTTATTAACCCTAATCTATATCTACACACGCTCGCAATGATATGAGGTATGTTTGTAGATCGGATGAGTATGGATCCTTCTCACAAAGCTACAAACGAGTTACACAAATTAATTGCAAGAGTTTTGTTCTACCTAACTAAATTAATTTTGACCACTAAGAAATCCAGAACAATTACCAAAATCTATTAAAACTATAGAAAGCAATGAAATTTACCATAAGCAAAGACTCTAAATTTAACGAACTAGAAAAGTAAACTCAATAAGTTAAATTAAAACTCCTTAATTGAAATAAAAACTAAGATTGAATTGAATTTAAATTTAGAGGTCAAACTCAATAGCGTAGCCAGAATAGAAGTTCATGCGCTGAGGGTTGATCACTCTAGTAAACTAAGGTTATTTTACTCTAAATTATGGCATTTTGGTAGTTTAAATTTTGAACTTTGGTTAATTAATTGAAGATTTTAGTTAATTTCTTTCATATGTGTTTATACTTTTGTCATTGTTAAATATTATGTGTTTTGATTAAAATTTTAGCTAAATTAATTGCTGAATTGGGTTAATATTATGCAGGTACAAATTAGAGGTTAGAAGTTAGAATGAGCAAAGTGCAAGGACCAAAATGCAATAACAAAAAAAATGAGTATTTACTGAATAGAGAGTCCAGATTGTGATCTGGACTATTCTAGATTACGATCTAGACTCGAAAATATGCCAATGTATTTTGTAGTCCATGTGTCGCGATCTCATTTCTTCCGGATCGCAACATGGACTTGCCTTTAGCACAAATAGTAATGGCAATTCTGTAATGATCTAACAACCAATATTTGGTTTTGCCTTGTGTAAAACTCCATTATTTGAACTATTTTAAACATGTAATAGAGAGGTAACGAGGTAATAGTAAGTAGGGTAGTTAGTAATTTTAGTTAGTCTACGGTGGCATGGCTTTCAAGTTATATTTAAATACCGGTTCTCTTTAAGACAGACAATTATTTAGTTTTAAATTCCTGGAATTAAAATTTTAAATTTTGATGACGTAATTGTAGTGATGTGTATCATTAGCTTCAAGTAGATCACTATTTTACTTGCTTTCTAGTAAATTAAGATCTACTTGATTTGCTTTCATTTCAAGCTTTCATACAAAAATTAGAGTTCTTGTTGATTTAATGCTTTTTAGTTAAGAATTCCGAATTCCTTGCATTAGTTTCTAGTTAATTTTTAGTGGGCTTTCTTTATTATTATCTAAAAATAAAAAAATATTTAGATTTTAAGTTTAAATCTTTCAAATTATAGTTTAGAAATGGTGGTTTCTAGCTTTATAATGTCTTTTGTAGTCTTTTTATTGGGTTAATTATTTGCTCTTTAATTCCAGTTCTATTTTAGTTAGTTTAGAGTAGAATTAAGTGCTTTTCTTTTCTTGCTTTCACTAGAATAGATTAATTAGTTACTTAACTTTATAGATAATTATGTGCTTAGTTTCATTTGCTTGCATTCATAGATAATTTAGTTTAAATTTAGATTTCAATTGCTTTGGTTTAATTATGGTTGTAATTAGTGTTGTCTCATCTCTTATTATATGAATTTGCTTTACTGTACGAGGATTCGTAAATCTTGGTACTTGCTTACAAAAAATCTGTTGGCCCAAAAGTAACATAAGATAAGGGTTATATTAAGTTGTCTAAAAAAAAATCCTTTTGAAGTGCTTAATGAAAATGCAAACTTTGTGCAACAAATGAATACTTAAGCACAAGTGTATCTGATCAAAGATAAATATTTAACAATCAAAGCTTAACGAAGAAATAAAAGATTGAGATAAAGAATATCAAACCAAACTCCCAACCTTCTCAAACTTGGAGTACATCCACTAGTAGTGCCTCTTCAAAAAAGGTGGGGCAATAACCTTCTTGTACACAAAGTAGGCTCACCCTTGCACCAACTAAGTTCCTCTAGTTCAGCTAAAGGGTTTTACACTACAACCTCACTTTTGTACAGTTGTTATCCCTCCACTCTTACACTTGAAGATCACTTACTAGTCTACTCTTGCTCACACTAATTTCCTCTAGTTGAGCAAAGAGAACTATACTACCCAAACCAATACAACCCACAATATTTTAACCTATTTCTCCCAAAATAGCTCTTACAAGTGTTTGTATTGAATGTAGTAGTTCCTCTCATCATTTGGATGTCCTTGGGTTATTTATAGATGAAAGATGTGCTGAAATTTGAGGTCCAACGGTAAAAAAACTAGCTGTAAAAAACTATGGCCATTAAGAGTTCAGACGGAGGTTCGGACGTCCGATCATGCGTCCTAAAGCTTTATGAACAGTTCTTCGAATGGTCATATGCGTCCTACAGCTTGGTAGAAACTTCTTCATTTTGAGCTCTTTTCTTCAGACGGTCTTGTGCGTCCTACAGCTTTAGGTTCGGACGGTCATTTGCGTCCTATAGCTTATGGTTTGGATGATCATATGCATCCTATCCCACAGTTTCTGGTTTGAACGGTCATGTGTGTCCTAAAGCTTATGGTTTGGACGGTCATATGTTTCCTATCCCTCAACCTCTGGGTTGGACAGTCATGTGCGTCCTAAAGCTTATGGTTCGGACGGTCATATGCGTCCTATCCCTCAGCTTCTGGTTTGAACAGTCATTTGTGTCCTATAGCTTCTGATCATGTTTCGGACGCTGTCTTGCATCCGATTTCCTTTCTTTCGGACACTCTTCATCGTCTATAAGGTGTTGTTCAACTTTTGGTCTTTTTTCTTGATTGGACATAGCAGGTTCGGATGATCATTTTTGCCCAGGCCTTCCTATTTTTTTGCACACTTGTTTTCAAGCCATTAGTACGATTTGGTCATCATCAAAACATGATTATCATAACTGGGGTCCAACACAATCTTCGTGGGAACAACACCCACTCATCCTTTACTACTATACTCCTCCTACTTTAAAAGATGACAAGGACAGATGGCCCTACCATTATTATTGTCTAAATTATTAAAGCTTGGTCTGTGTGAATTATTGTACTATTAACTGTTTGCTTTATTAAATGTCTAAATATTGTCCGGTTACTGATCACGGATGTTATCTATTGATGTATTTTGCTTTGTAAAATGGTTTGAAGTTCGGCTGTATCATCTATAGAAAGAGCCTCAGCTTGTGTAAAATGCAAAGGAGGGTGGAATAATACAATATAAGTTTTAGTGTGTTATTATCTCACAATGTCTTTGTAATACTTTTCTTTCCTTCTTTTTAATATCATGATTTCTAGTCTTAACAAAGAAATAGTCAATGATCCATTGATACTTTATGTTTGATTTATTCAATTTATCACATATGATAATGTGTGGAACATATATGGCTGTGAGCAGGCTTTGAGAGAGTTCTACTTAAATTTATATGTGATTTTCATGACTTGATCCAACTAAAACCATGGAATGCTGTGGCAATTAATGCACAGCCCCACCTTTTGGCTTCTTCAAATTGAATATTGATGGAGCCTCAAAAGGAAATGCAGGATTGGCAGCTAGAGGAGGCATTCTTAGAAACCACAATGATCAGCTTGTTAAGGCTTTTTGCAACTTCTACAACTATCAAACCAACTTGCAAGCTGAGATAATGGCATTGATTGATGGATGTAAGACATGTGCCCAAATTCAATTACAATCAGTTCAAGTGGAGATTGATTCACTGATTTTAGTGAACATTCTAAACGGCCAATCAAAACCACCATGTGACAATAGACAGCATCTGCATGTTGTTAAAGATCTCACATTAGGAAGTAATGTTTCATGGAGTTTACCCATGTATTTAGGGAAGCAAATCAGATAGATGATTGTTTAGCAAATGAAGTCATTAGAGATTCTTCGTATGTAGAATTCAGCCAAAAACACAATCCCTTAGTTCATTAAGGGATTGTGCTCTTGGATATTCAGGGCTGTCCCTACATCCGACTTTGTAAATCTTGATTTTTCATCAATAAAACTACACCGAGTTAGGTGTTTTCTTTAAAAAAATATTGTTTTCTACGTCATTACAGGCTCTCAACATCTTTTGATGTGTAAAAGAATCTCCCAAAAGTTTTATTGACCAAGAAAGGATGTAGCCGGCTTCTAAAATATCTACCTTAAAGGAAAGTGCACCAAAGAGAATCCCTTTACAAAATTTTCAGCACAGCTTGGTGCTAAAACCTTTAACTACTTTTGGTAGAGATGAGATACCCAAACCATTCAAGGTTGTTGGTTGACAAATTATGGCCCAAGAAATCCAATGATGCTTATGACTAGTTTCCGAGGCTCCCCAATTAGAAGTCTGCACAATATCTCTCCAAATCTTGGAAGATTGCTTTTGGGGAAATAGAACTGCCAAGAAGAAAATGGGAATGTTGCTAAGAACATTTTAATAAGGATTAGTCTACCTCTAGGGAAAGGAAACCAAGTTTGCTATCCAAGAATTCTTGAAGCCACCTTCTCAATCAATGGCTGGAAAAGAGATTTTCGCTTCTTAGCTTTCTGAATTGGACAACCCAAATAAACTAATGGTAGTGATAGCTTCACAAAGCCTATCTTGTTTTGAATCATTTGAAATCGGGACAAAGAGCCCATTCTAGATAAGTATTAGACTTGCTAAAAAGTTGCTTCAATGAGTTTTCAAATTGAGTAAGGAAGGCCATAAGAGAATATTTATGGATTTTATCTCACCCTTGGTGAAAATAACAATGTCATCCACAAATGCCAATTAGGAAATGGCCGTACAATTTCTTGGTAGGGCAAAAGCTAAAATCCTTCCCAATCCAAATTGGTTTTTAACCCACGAGAAAAGGTTTCCAACACGATTATAAAAAGGAGACGCTATAATGGATCACCTTGTCAAACCCCTCTAGAAGATTTGAAAAATCCCTTTGGTACGCCATTGATGAGAATAGAAAACCAGCAATCTTTCAAGACATTCCTCATTAAAGAAATCCAATATTTAGAAAATCCAAGTTTTCTGAAAATTGCATATAGGAAGGGTCAAGAAAGCCTATCGAATGCCTTAGTGACATCAAGTTTGATGAGCATATTTTCTCCTCTTGTTTTTCTGTCAATAAAGTCCATCATCTCCCGAACAAGTAAAATGTTGTTTAGAATTTCTCTCTCATGCACATATGCCACCTACTCAGGAGAAATAATATTGGTAAAATAGAAGAAATCTATTAGCCAAAATTTTTGTACAAACTTTATTGAAAAAAAGTACAAAGACTCATAGGTCGGAAATCATTAGAAAAGGGATTAACTGATTTTAGGATCAATGCAATTAGAGTATTTGTGAATTGCATTCCATGTTCTACGTAGCCTCACTCCCTTTAAGAAGTCCCTTACTGCATGGAAGAAATCTTGATGGATAATTCCCCAGCAAGTAGTGAAAAACACCCCGTTAAAGCCATCAATTGTAGTTGCTCCATTAGACTTCAAAGCAAAAATAGCCTCCTTCAATTCATGTATTGAGAACTCGATAAGCAATAACTAGTTGTCCTCACGCGCGATCATTTCTGCAAGATTTTCCAGCCACGATTAATCAATAGTTATGGAATCATCACTAGAGAAAAGCCCCTAGAAAAAGTTTGCTCCTTCAGTCTCAATGCGTTGCGTGTCTTCTATCCGTGGCCCATTCACCTTGATCCTCGATATGCTTAATCTTTGTCTCTTGGCTATTATTGAAAGGTGAAAGAATTTTGAATTTTGGTCTCCCTCTTTCAGCCATTTCATCCCAGCTTTTTGCCTCCAAAACATTTCTTCTTCCACAAGGCATTTGGTGTGGAGCACTTGTGCTAAAGCCAAAGCAATTACAGCATGGTTTGCGTGATCTTGTGCAAGAATGCTTCCTCCTTATGCTTAACATTTGGGCTCGGCTTCCATCACTTTGGCGAAGACATTTCAAAAAATCGTATGGCTCCAATCCCTTAACTCTACCTTCAACCTTTTAGGCTTGGAGGCTAAGATTGAGAAAGAAGACCATGCACAATGTAGGTTCCAATTGTTTGATACAACCTACAAGAAATTTGGGTGTTTAATTCACATATTTAAAAACTTAAAAGGTTTCGACCCTGAGGTAACCACATTGGACATTTTGAGGAGTATTGAACAATGATCAGAGGATGTTTTGAGGAGATGTTCCACATGAATGAGCTGAAACATTGTAAGGAATTCATTGTTAAATACATATCTATCCAGCAGTTTCCACACAACATTTTCGATCCTATTACCAAGCCAAGTATATTTGAGTTCTTGAAATGTCGAGTCCATCAAGCTACAATCATGAAAACATTCATTGAAGTCCCTCATAGGATCAAGGTGTCCAAAGTGCAAGAGTATTTATATTCATTTGAATTGGAAATAACATTAAGCTGCCATTGTCATATGAAAAAGACTAGAGTTATGGTAACAAGAGACAATTCAGTAAAAAATGTCTGTTACTACGAACTCTTTATTCAAAAATAACCAAATTTTACCATTGGTGTTTGACTTATAGCTATCAAACCCTAATTTGTGTGTGTATAAGATTAAGGTTTCTTTATCTACCATTGGTTCTAGTAAAGCAAGGATTTTATTTTTGTGTTCTTTCACCAACCACTTTAGTATATGAATGGAGGGTTTATTGGCTATCCCCTTTATGTTCCATAGAAGGATGCTATCCATTTTAAAAAGGTGGAATAGGAGACTAGGAAGAAAGTTTAGAAGAAAACCTTGTTCGCATTGCTCTTGGCATGTTGTAAATTTTCTTACGCATACTCTTCTTTTTGGGTGTAGATTTACCTCTTGATCTTGAACTCAAATTGGTAAGCTCCTGAAAAGTAAATGATGGAGGTTCGAGGTTCGTTTTGTGCATGGGGAGAGTCATTGTAGTGCAAGGCTACACCTCCATGTGTATTCTAACAGGTTCAAAGAGTTAGGTCATCCTTAGACATTCAAATATGAAATTAGAATTTGAAAACTAGGCTGATTTATTAACTCCTTTGAACCAGTCAACACCATTTCAATCGAAATTGTTGGATTCTCTATTACTTCCAAATTTAATTCTCTACTCATTTTGCTAACGATTTAAAATTTGAATTCCAGATTTGGTATGGAATCTGTTGGAGCATCCACTATCTTTGGAGTTGGTGGTTCTCCCTCTTCCACCACCACTCAATCAACCACTGGTTGTGCGCCTCCACCTAGGTATTTCCTTCATGTTTTGATTGCACTTGTTTTTTAGGGTTTTGAACATGAATTGATGGACCTTCTACTGATTTCTCCTTAGCAACACCTGAGGGACCAGTTTCATGATGTTTAATAGGCATCAATGTGACTGTAATTTTTTCATGATTGGTTTGTTGCTTATTTGTGGCCGAGGTAAGACTTTGCTTTTGTGATGAATTTGGTGCACCTACCTTGCAATCAGCCAAGCACAGACCAATTTTAGTACACTTTGTTCAATAGTGGGGCAGCTCCTCATGGGTTATTTTCTGCCATAAACCATCATTCCCCACCCTAGCCAAACTCTGGAAGTAAGAGTGGCCAAAAGGCCCACTTTCATGCAAACTTTAGCAATATTTGGGTGAGTGAAATTTTTTGTGGCCAAATCCAATTTGAGAGGATTACCTACTGCTTGAGCAAGGCTAAACACTGAATGCTTGTTGAAAAAAGACAATTGGGAGCCATCTAAAGTAATCTAGATAGGCACAATTGAAGGTTCAACATCTGGAGTGAAAAGGGGATGCCACTTAAGAATATGCATGTAAAAACTATTAATGGACCAGATATTCTTAAGCCAACAACAACGATAGTCCTCCTTCAATGAGAAATGAATAAGCACATGCTTATGATCAAAGTAGGAGAACCAACCGTGCAACTGCCCTTGAAACCAATTGTGTGGAAACTCTTGCTTAACGTTTCCATGTTGGGGTTGCCTCTATGAAAATTCCCATAAATGCATAACAAAATGGGGCTGCAAGTTTTTGAACTTCTTCCTTTGAAATGAAAATATCCAATTCCCCCTTGTGAGATTGAAGTTTCTTCAAGGGTTGATACGATTGTTGCACTTGGGAATCCATTTTTGTTTGCCCAGAAGCGCATCCGTAAACGATCGTGTTTGCCCTTCAGCCTCCTTCTCGGCCATGGCCGAATAGTATCATAGGGATGGAGATTTCAGAGAGAGAAAATGTAAAGAAAAGAAGGAGGAAAATTCCTAAAAAGAAAGTCTTATTTGAACCAGTTTTTTGTCAACAAGGACTTCTTTAGGTTGTAAGATCATGAAATTCGAGCCTTTTGTGATCTTTCCTTTGTTGCACAAGCACAATGACTTGAACCTTTCACTTTGAACCCTAAAGTGTCTAATATGACCCTCTCATTTGTTGGGAGTATTGGAGTCCATTGGTCTTCATCACTCTTCATTCTTTGGAGCTGGGTATGTTGATCTTGCAACCTTTTATTGGATTTGTCTTGGTTTTCCAAGAGTCTAGCTTGCTGTTCTCGGAGTTTGATTTGTTCTTTGAAGAGTTTAGATAGGTGTTTTTGGAGTTCGGCTTTGTTAGCTTGAAGTATCATCAACATTTCCATCAATCTTTCCTCATCAGCTTCTTGGTGTGATTGGTGAAAGAATTGGGGCTCCATGTGTATGTATGAAGGCTCTTGATGTGGAAGCAATGAATAAGGATTTTGTTGATAACTGCCATAGGAATATGGATGGGTATTCCATCCCATTTGAAAATATAAGGGTTAGGGAGAATAACCACAAGAAACATGTTCATTGGTCATATCCCCATTCTGTGAAGAACTATTAATTCCTTGGTATGATGCATTCCAATACATTCCTTGCATGTTCTTGAAAAAAAAAAAGACACTTAAACAATAAAAACAAATAAAAGAACTAAAACAAACACAAAAAAGAAAAGTAGAAAAGTTTAGACTACTAGCTAGTCTAAACATTTTCCATCACGATGAAAATCTTTTGGGATTTTTCAAAATAAGAAACACAACTACAAAGTGAATATCTTTTTGGATTTTCAAATAGGCGAAACAATTATACGAGAAAACAAACAACTTCAACCTAGTATACCAACCAAACTATATCGATATCGCCTAAAACTAATCCCGAGAAACCGTGCCAAAAACTTGATACACGTGGTAACTCAAATCAAGTTATATCATTTATACTTATAAATCCTACTACTAACTAGTATCCACACCATAAGTATATAGGGTCAAATAGTAGCAAGTTGGAAGTATCTACCTAACCTACTAGGACCAATTATTTGGTTATTCTAACTATTTGAAAAGTTTGATTAAGAGAGAAATTTAACTAAGACTAAATGCAAGAAGACTATGAAAGAAATTTAAAGTAAATAATAAATGTTCGATTAGCCAATTCCCAGGGTTTAAGCCATTAATTGGTTCAAGTGGATCAATGGGTCAATTAGGCATCCCTCCAAATTATGAATCACCCCCTTAATCTGACTTATACATTCTAGTCTAATAAAGACATAGTGTTTAAGGAATCAACTAGAAAATATAGCATCTTGGTCCGACTACTACTCTTCCCAATCAAGTTAGTAAATTAGTATAAGGAATCAACACTCAACTCAGTCTTTTACAAATCTAAACTGTGTAAATTGAGACAATAAGAGGACCCTTCTTTGCTTACCGAACTCTCAACATTTACTATTATCCAATTATCCATCACTTGCATCTTCAACCCTCCAATCAATCAAGTCCTATGGGAAATTGGCATCATGAAATTTTAACCCCTGACTATCTAGTGCATGAAAGTAAAGATTAATACTAAATAAAGAATTTTTAAGAAAACTCATAAAAAAAGCATTTAAAAAGAACGCATTTTATGAAAGCAATTAACTTATTAGACTAACAATGAATTAACACTACGAAAGCACAAATGAAAAAAATACATGAACTAAACTACTAATTACTATGAGGAAAGTTACTAAAGACAAATCAACAAAGCAAAGAGACAGTTGTGGTAAAATACACTTAATTAACACTAAATAAGTATAAATCAAGAAAGCCCATGAACTAATCTACCATTTAGACTAAGAAAACATGTAGAGAAAACAATTAAAGGAAAATAAACATAAAAATACCATGTCTTACACTAAGGGTCTTGAATCTTATAATTGAAATTAAAGATTATAAACAAAGAACAAGAATGAAATCCTAATCTAAGAAAACCCTTATACAAATAGCGAGGGAAAAGAAATTTTTCTCCTAAACTATGAGGGCAAGAAGTAAAAATCATGTATTTATAGTGTTAGGGTTGAGATTAGAAGTTTCAGACCAAAATTCCACTGAACTGGTCTCTTATGCCCTTGCCTGGTTGTAAAGTTCTAAAGCTCCTTTCTTAGTCACATGAGTCTTAGTGTAAAAATCCAGACTGTGTATATACTTTGTCTGATCTAGCACCGCTTCACTATTTTGCCTAAAAAATCCTCATCTGACATTCGATTGATGCTCCGTTTTCTCCTACCAAGTCCTAACACATAAACACACATTATTAGCTATAATAAGAACTTAAATTTACTCCTTAGCAGTGAAACAAAATGCTCACAAAAATTAAGAAAACTAAAGATGAACAAAGATGAATGCATATCTTAACTCCTGAAAGAGTTAGGTTAAGGACTTGATGTGAACCCCGTGTGCAAGCTAGACACGATGCCATGCAACCCAACAGTCTAAATGGCACCAAGCCAAAAATCGTTAAAAATTGGTCATGAAAACCGACTAGACAGTTTAGTCAACCCTAACTATTAGGCAAGCAAGAACCAACTAGTGCCTTAAGCCAAATATTGACCTGAAGCTAAGAATTAGCATAAACCAATATTTTGTGTTGGTTAACACACTCACTAGTGAGCTCAAACTTGGAATTTTTGCTTGGTGCAGTTATTCTAATCAAAGACATTAAGATGTGTATTAAAGACAGGCAAAACTCAAGTTTTTTTGTTATTAAAGGTGGCAGGAAAATATATGATAATAAAGGCCTATTTATAGACTTAAAAAGTCCTAAAAATTAGCTAAAAAGCCCTAAAATTTTTCCTAAACCTTGTGCAAGCCTTAGTTTGCAATCTAAGACAGAATTCTAGAAGTTGTAACTTGATGAACAAATAACCGTATTCCAAAACCTTTTAAGGGTCGGCCAAAACAGCATCAACTTACACAAATTGGGCCTTATTAAAGGCTAATAATTAAGCCTAAAAATTATAATTTACACGACACTTCAATAAGAATTAGGCTTTGCAAAATAAAGACCAAACTAAAATGAACTTGAAGTGAAATCCGGTATTCTTGCACTTAAAGGATCTGGCCACTTGTGCTTCATTTTGAAAAATTGGACTTCATGTTTTAATGAACCCAGGACAGTCCAATCCAACTTGCCAGATTCAAATGAGCTCCAATCATTCCATGCTCGAGTCCAAGCTTGCTCTAGCTTTCATCTCCTCAACTTGACACATGTTTAGCCTATCCAAATTCATATCATTTCTTCCTCTTTGAAAGGATTTGTCTTTGAATCAAAGCCATCATGGTAATCAGCTTGAGGAATGTGTCGTCTAGTGCCTTCATCTTGACCTTGAGTTAGCATAACTTAAGGCTAATGGTTGCATAGACTAGCTGAAAAGGTCTGTCTACTAAACTGACAAACTAGAAACACTCGTAAAAAGTTTCCAAAAACAATTAAGGAAACTAGAGTTACATTTAGAAAGGTTTCCAAAATAGGATTAGTTCAAATATGGAAACTAAACTTTAGGAAAGGAATGTTTCCAAAAACATTTGACCAAAAATAAGGAAACTAGAAGTATTTTAGGAAAGTATCCAAATAAGAAATTATAACCACAAACAACAAAGAGAAAGTTGCCAAATAAGAGGAAGTGTGATCATGGGTTGGTAAGTTTGCAAAAGAAAACAAACCAAGTATGACAATGATTCCAAACTCAATTACGATTAGGGTAAGACATCTAGAACTCCAATTGGGATTTTCTCAAAACCAAATCAAATTGGAATTAGTTTAGGAACCAAATGCAATTAGGAATGTGTATTAGAAACAACACCTCCTTAGATTAGAACAACAAAACACTTGCCTATATAAACACTCAACTAGAAATATTACAACCTGTTAAACTTTAATAAAGTTAAAGGTATAAACACTTTACTTTTACAGACTTTAATAAAGTAAAGATACAACTTTAATAAAGAGACTTTAATGAAACATGGATATTAGACTAGACACGATTAACATAGTACAATAATTTTTGACTACTGACTCAATAATTCCAAATGTCATTATCATAGAGCTGCCAGTTTCTAAAGAAGTGGAATCTGGGTCTGTGATGTTCAGAAGCACCATGTGATACTCATGTTTGGCTTTATTCTTTCTTTTTTTTCTTAATCTTCTGGCTTCTGATCTTATCTTGACATGATGTTTACTTTGTTGTTCATGTGATTGGAACTCTGAACTCTTAGGAAACTCTTGTGAATATGGGTCCTGGGAATCTTGAAATGCCATGAAATATTCTTGTTGAACTTTTATCCAATGCGGATGATCATCATTGTGATTCCAAGAACCTGCATATGAACTTGGCCATATTTTTGGTGGGCTAGTTCTATTTTCCTAAAAAATGATTCATCAAAAGTCTGAATATTCTTCTTCAAGGTTATGAAGCAAAACATTGAATTCTCTAAGAATTACATGTGATGGAAGGGTTTGTAAAATCTGACCAGAAAGATGAACTGGTCTGTGAACCTGGGTTAGCAAAAATCCTCGTCTGGAATGAAAAAGACTTTGCCAATATGACAAAGGATTAAACCAAGACAAAAATTCACACAAATATGAAGGTCTGAGACTCAAAAACTTCTTACACTCAAACTCTGACAAGACATGAAATTGATGACACAAATACTCCTAAAAAAAATTTAGTAAAGGAGGTGGGACATCATTTGGATTCATGAAGAAACTATGTGCAAATGGACAGACTAGATGAGCACCAAAAGGATTAAGGATTGATCCTCCATATTCAGAAAAAGTTTCTAATTCATGGACTGTTCTTTGAATATCAAGATCTTCTTTTTTCCATGGATAAGAAATATATAGTAGACTTGGAGGGTATGACTCACTGGTTTGTAATTGTGGAGTAGAAGATGATGAAGGAATAGAGGAAAACATGTTTACAGAAGGTAAACATGTTTGAGATTTTTGGGGTCGACTCAAAAAATCAGCTACAATATTTTTTTTCCTTTAATCTGTTTAACATCAAATGTGTATTGAGAAAACTATTGTGCCCATCTGAGTAGTTGTGGATGATGTAACATTTTCTGCTTGAATTTGAGCATATTAGGAAAACTGCTCATATCTAACTCAATTAGAAAGTTATGTCCAATGAGATAGAAATTGAACTTCTTGATGGCATTTTCTTCTACAAGGATTTCTTTGAAGGTAGATTGATAATGAATCTCAGAATCCTTGAATCTACCACTTGCAAAGCTGTAAAGAGATATTTTCCTTCATTTTCAATAAGAAAAATGGCTCCCCAATATTTATCACTAGCATCCATTTGAATGATTCTTTTCCTACTAGCTGAAGGATGAAGGGATGGTAAATTTTGCAAACGTTGTTTTATGGTTTGGACTACTCGTGTTTGAGATTCATCCCAAGGAATGGGTTTCTTTTTAAAAAATTTCAAAACGGAGTGAATTGGCTTGGCAATTTTGGGTATGAAATCCCTAACATAATTTACAAGGACAAGAAATTGTTAAATTTCTTTGGTTGAAAGTTTATTATCTGGGAAACGGTTTAGGGCATCAGAAATCTGCTATTCTGGGTGTATTGTCCATTGAAAATTTTCATTCCCAGGATGGAGATTTCTTCTTGGGCTAGAATCATCTTCTTCTCAGAAAGCATTACCCAATATTTTTGGACAACTATCTGAGAATTGGTTTAGAAGATTGACATGATTTTCAAGGGTCTGGCTGAATAGAACGATGTCATCAGTGTAAATGAGGCTATTGTCAAGGATGGGTTCAAAAAATTTTATCATGGCTTTTTGAAATAATGAAGGGGCTATTTTTAAACCAAAAAGGCACCACTTTCCATTGGTAATAGTGATTTGGGATGCAAAATCCTATTTTTCTCTGTCTTCTGGGGCTATGCCCAATTGCTAAAATCTTGATTTTAAATCAGATTTTGAAAACCACTTGGCAGTTGAAAGTTTTGAAAACAGAGTATTTCTCCTGCAAGAGGTGGATAATTAATTACCAGCCTCAACTTACCATGTACTTGCTTAGATCTTTTATTCACACAAAAAGCTTCACATGCCCACTCTGAATGAGAAATTTCTATCATATCATGTTTAAGAAGGTCTTGGCATTCTTGCTCTTCTAGGCGAGAGTGCTCAGGGTTCATTCTTGAATGACTTGTTCTTGTAGGATTGAGATATCTTCATTCTTCTTGAAAGGTAACCTGACAAAAAACTCAGAATTCTACCACAAAGGATGAGAACATTTTTTTAAAAATTCAGAATGGGATTTTGCACAAGATTTTGCAATGAGATTGAATTTTATTTTAGAAATTAAAATTTTGAAATCCGAAACAGTTGAAAGATATAGTCAAGGAATATCAATATATTCTTTGAAAAACCTTTTGTATCTTATACCCTCTCAAAATTTGCAAACCTAGAGTCCTTTTGGAAAGATCCATTCCAATCATGATATCTTTTCCTCGTAATGCGTATCCAAAATTGTGAGTACAATTCTTGCATTGTGAAAAGAATTGGATTGTGATATGTGCTTCAGTAATTAGGTAAGAAGTGAAAGTTCTTCAATCTGCAGCTCGAATATCTTGCTTGTCAGGTTTCCAGTATTCTTCAGCTAAGACATCTGGATTCATTATTGACACGGCTGCACCTATATCAAAAAATGCATTTACTAGAACGGGTTTATCAAATCTACTATCATATTTAGTAGGATAAATATGAATGAGTATTTGGCAAACAAGAGATGAGAGATTGAGAGGGAAAACAGGGTTTTGTTCCCTATTTGATGGTGTTATGTTGAAAATTCCATCAGGGCTTCTAAGGCAAACAAATTCTACTCAGAGAGGTCTGATTCTTCAGAAAAAATGGATTCAAGATCATCATCTGTGGAGATGTATTGACTAGTAGGATTCTGAATGTCCTCAATCTGTTTGTTTCCTTTCTTATTTTGGGGACAATTCTTAGTATAATGACCCTTTTGATTGCAAATGTAACATCTGGAATATTTTTTTCTTTTTTCTTTTCAGTTGAGGATCAAAGTTCTTCTTTTTGAAATATCTCCATTTTCAGGGCCTCAAAGATTTTGAAGGAAAAAATTTAAATTTATTGAATTTCTTCCTCTTCTTGTCTCCTCTGGTTTTTCAAGCTTTACATTTGCCTTTGATGATTAATTCTATTTTTTGCATGATTCATCTATGCATGGATCTCCTCTCAGGTGTTCACGAACCACCTGTCTCTTATGGCATAGATCTTCAACTGTTAATATCATTAATTGTCTTATTTGTCCTGGAGAAAGTCCAATAATAGACTTATACTTAATGGACTTATACTTATAATGGATGTAGATTTCAGCACCATCTTTCATTGTTTTTGGCAATGAACTAAGAAATACTTGCTTTAGGCTTGGATCTGTATCCAAAACATAAAAATGATTTGTCAATCTCTTCATATGTTTGTCATTGTCATTTTTAAAATATGAATGACATTTAAGCTGAAAGAATTCTTTTCTTTTAAGCTCTAAGTCTTCTATTGGTTCTCCAAGAAACAGTTGATGAATTAAAGCTGTGGCTTCTTCAAATGTTTGTCTGGTAAGGAAAAATATCCTTTCATTTTCTTCAATTGTTGACAGCAGTTTTTCAACATTCTTGTGAATTCTAACAGTATTTCAAAATTGCTTTCTGTAGTGATCTTTTTAACGGTCATCCATGCATGAACCATTCTTGGAGTCTTTGTTCCCATTTGACAGTTGGAATATCATCTAGCGTAAACAATGATGTTCCAAATGTTCCTCCTAATGATTTATGAGGTATGGAAGTCGATGTGCTTGCTCCTCCTCTATCCATGGGCTCATCATCATCTGAATGTTCAACTATAGGATCATCTTGTCCTGCCATGAATATGGGAATATTTTCTTTTGAAAATTCTAATTCTAGTTCACTTTGTTGGTTTTCTTCAGAGAATTTTGAGGTTCAGAGCCTCCACTAGTTTCTTGAACAGTGGCAATCCGAGGTGTGTATTGGTTGTGATAACTATCTCAAGAAAGAGCAGATGAGATTTGTATCCTATTGAGAGGCTACTGATCTTGATCTTGAACTTGAGATTGTTGCGCTGGAGTTATCATGAAGGATTGTTTGGAAGAAATTCCTTCTTGTTTATGTTCTTCTTGTTGCCTTTTTGGTCCTCTAATTAGGCTTCTTGTTGTCTTTTTGCGTTTTGTTTTGCTTTAGCATCTTGTCTTTTCGTTTGTTCCTTTTCGAATCTGTAGCGTGCTGCCATGTCTTCGGTAGAGGGTTCACCAAGTTCTAGAATATACGTAAATTCCTCTTGAGGTAATGTTCCTGGTGGATTATAACATGGATTGTAAATTGATGTAGCTCTAAAAGCACCAAAAGATGAAGGATAATATGGCTGCACCGGTCTGGCATAAAACATATTATTCACAGAGGAACTGGTATTGCTGTACCCAAAATCAAAATTTGCTATGGAAAATTCTCCTGTTTCCTTTAAACTGTTAATCTGATTTTGAAGGAATTTTCTTTCATTGGCCTGTTGAGTAGCAAACGTGTAAACTGACATCCCATAAAGAATAGTCTCAAATTGTAATTGAGCTATCCTTTTTTCTAGAGTTTGAATTTTCATTTGGATGTCTTCCAAATGCTTATGTTGTTTTTCCAGAACAACATTTATTTTTGTCACTTGGCTGTCAATCTCATGAAGTGCAGGTCTTAATGGGCTATAGCATTTTCAGTTTGCCAGTTTAAGACTTCTTCTAAGTACTAATGGGTTTTTGTTCTCCAGACGGAAAAACAACAGCATTTCAAACTTTTGGGGCCTGAGTTGCTTTTTTCTTTGTAAAAGGAGTGAGAGATGGAAACTCAACAAGTTGAAACAGACATATTCCAGGATTTGTGAATGGGATTTTACAAGGCATTTAATAGCAATTTTGCAAGATGATTGAGTAAAGCAAGGGAGATCTGCAAGATTTGTGACAGGACTTTCATCCCCAAAAATAACCTTAGAAGCAAAATTGCTTTTGATGGCACTATCTTTTTTAGCTCTTCATGAATCATCCATTCATCAGAAAGAATGGAACAAGTTAATGGATCACAAGTGCTTCTGAAAGTTTGCTTATTTGATGAGGGATCATCAAAATCATCTAGGAGTTTATTCTCATATCTAGACTTATTAGCCTTTTTCTTCTTTTTGGCCTTTCGGGAATTTTCTTCCTCATCATCTATCATTATAAGTTGTCAAGCATTCATCACAATAACAGATATCAAAATAGAAATGACCAGAAAAAGTATCAGTAAACCAATATACCTCCTATCCTGTGATGTCAAAATGGATGGTAATATCATCCATATTCATACTCCTTATATAGTTATATTCTGGTTCACTTTCTTCCAAATAAATCTGTTAATCACTAGGGCCTTTCATATCAATTTGCATCATTGAAATAGATGGCAAATAGTTGCTTGTGCTAGTACTAGGAAAGCTACTACTATTGGCGCTTGGTTTTGTGATATGAATTGGTCAAATTGATTAGCCACTGAACCATCTGTCAAAGTGGTTATCCTAGTTTCTAATGATAAGATAGGCTGTATCAATCAATGCTGGCCTTTTCATAATTTGTAACCCAAGTGTCCAATAGTAGTGTTACCAATTCGTCTTTTGAGATTTTCCTGGGAACATGGGTACATGAGGTTGCCTAACCATCTTCTATCTTTATATACAAAGTGTTTCTTCTCCTCCTGGAAGAGTTAGGTAAAAGGCATGATTTTGGACCCTATACACCATTTGATAGTACAGAGTTGCTACCAATGAGTTCGGGATTTGCTCTGCTCCCTGAAGCTAAATCTGCACCTGCACCTTGAGTGCAGAAAGAAGATGTAGATCTGTAAGTGACATGTTGAAATTTGAAAAAAGAGTGACAAAAACTGTTCCTGCATTTAATGTAGTTTCAATTGTTGCTATGTAGGCATGTTGATATTTACACAATCTGGTATCCAGAAGTGCATTTCTAGCCACAACAAGAAGGCCTTTTCTACAATAAAAAGTTAAAGCTATCCTGATTTCTCCAAAGTGAATATGGGTATATCCCTGTTGTCTCTATTGACGAGGAAAATCAGAAGGGATATATAGTGTGACCATGTGTTCTTCAGAAAAGGCTAGAATTTGATGTTGATCCATTTTAGAAGCATGAATATATTCTTTTACAGATTTAGGACGTTGGCTAACTAAAGATCTAAAGATTATCTAAGAGAGAATTTGAACTTAGAAAAAGCAGAATAAGGATTTACGAGCGGTAAATCAATAGGTATTATTTGATTAGGATTTTCAGAACTCTCAGGGATAAAATTAACTTCATACAAATAATCTACCTTACTACTAACAGACTTGAGGCAAGTAGAAGTAGAATCAAGAGTAACTTCAGACACGATGAAAAATTTCCCTTGTATCTTACTCAAACCAGATAGATATGGCTCTAATACCAACTACTTGCACAAAGATGATGAATAACTACTTAAACTATGTTCAAACCATTGAAGGTAAGTTAGGCCAACAAAACGTCCTCCTTGGCACAACAAGGCCCTGCACTTTATCTTAACTTAAAGCTTAATCCTTTCATTATTCTAATCATCAATATGCATTCAAGGACCAAAATCTGGACCAGCTCTGGTACCAAATGATGCGATCCCCATGCGCAATCTAGACATGATGCCACGCGACCCAATAGTCAAAGTGGCACCAAGTCTAAAAAGGATCATTAAAGTTGAGCATGGAAACAACTAGAAGGTTTAGTCAGCTCTTGCTATTATAAGCCGGGCAAGAACTAACTAGTGTCTTAAGCTAAATATTGACCCGATGCTAAGAATTAGCATGAACTAATATTTTGTGTTGGTTAACACACTCACAGGTTGCTCAAACTTGGACCCCAACTATTAGTCTAATCAAAGACTAAAAGAATAGAATTAAAAATTGCAAAACTCAAGTTTTTTTATTATCAAAGGTGACTGGAAAATACATGGTAATAAAGGCCTATTTATAGGCTTAAAAAGTCCTAAAAAATTATCTTAAAAGTCCTAAAATTTCTCCTTAAATTCGTGCAAACCCTGCTTGCAATCCAAGACTTCTAGAAGCTGTAGCTTGACGAGCAAATAACTTTATTCTAGAACCTTTTTAGGGTTTGCCAAAACAGCCCCAAATTACACTAAATGGGCCATATTAAAGGATAATAACTAAGTCAAAATATTAGAATTAATCCAGCCAATTTACACAACATTTAAACAAGAATTGGGCTTTTTGAAATAAAGACCAAACTAAAATAAACTTGAAGTGAAATGTAGTCTTCTTGCACCTAAAGGATCTGGCCATTTGTGCTTCATTTTGGATAATTGGATTTCATGTATTAATGAACCAAGGATAGTCCAATCCAACTTGATCAAAATGCCATGAATGTGCTCCAATCATAGCATGCTCGAGTCCAAGCTTTCTTTAGCTTTCATCTCCTCAACTTGACACATCTTTATCCTATCCAAATTTGTATTAGGACTCGAGCTAAATCTTAAAAACACAAGCATAGTAAATTAGGATGACTAAAACCTAAATAGGCACTAAAACACTAAATAAACACATACCAACACATTCTAATATACAAAAGTAAAAATTAACAAAAACACACAAACACTGAAAATCCTTGAAGCTATTACAAAACCTTTAAATTTAGGACACATATAGCTCTAGTTTTCTAGAGTTATCATCTACGATTAAATTTGATCTTAGATCAGGTTCATCATATTAGATTGTAGCAACAAGGCATTCACAAAACTAAGTTTAGGACTCATGATGGTCACTATGAGTCCCTAGTCTGTCTTTTGGTATTATGAATGCACTTGATGCGTGATAAATACAATAGCAAGTGCACTAATCAGTCGAATTGTATCAAGAAATAAAGTGATGTATGAGTAAGAGTATTGTTCTCATAGACACTAATAAAAACGATCACAATATAACTTCAACTCAAGCTTGGTGTTATCTGAGAGACCAAAACAAAGGTTGCTTAATTAAACTACCACTAAACTAAGTTCATTCAAGTAAATCAAGGCATGAATTTGAAACTGAGCAATTAAAAATGAAAATAAAATCACAGCGAAATAATCAAATGACAATTGAATAAATTAGTGGTTCAAAGTAAATAAAGCAAGTTCTAGGAAGTTGAGTTCAACTGACTAACATATCCATGAAATAATAAAATCATAGCAATTCAATCACAACAGCTAAGATAACTTTTTAATAATTATCTTGAAGTTACTAATTGAACAACATGACTCTCTACGAATATTCTCTCAAACTATACATAAAATAGTCATGGCATGCATTATCATGGAATAAATCATAGATCAATTCAACAAATAACCAAATCAATGAACCAAGGCTTATTCACAAATAGAACTTAGAACAAATCCTCAATCTTCGGATAAAAGCATTAAAAATAATAATCTTTCTAATAGAATAGAAGATTGAATCTTTAATCATAAATAAAACCATGGAATGTAGCTTTTGCTACATCAATCCCTAACAATTAAATCTACTACATAAATAAGGAATTAAAATACAAATTCAATAAAATATATCAACTTTATTCTACTAAAAGACAGATTCAATAAAAGATATCAACTTTATTCTATTAAAAGACAGATTCAATAAAAGATATCAACTTTATTCTATGAAAGCAATAAATCAAACACTTATAAGATTGAATGATCACAGAGAGAATTGACACCCGAGCTTCCTCTCGAATGGTAATCAACTCTCGAATAAGACTTCATAGATCTTCTAAGGGTTCTCAACTAATCTACTAAAGCAAGTAGACCAAACTACAATAATAAATAATTAACTAAACTGAGAAGAGAAATGGAAATAAAGTAGCATAACGTAATTTCTTTACTGAGCCACCAAACCATTGCATTTATCAGTAGGAGGTAGTCCTAGGGTTTAGGGTAAGTTCCAACTACTAAGAGTTCTAGTTGGACCCGCTCAAAAAATGTAAGAATCGTGACTGCCTTATTATGCACATCAGCAGTAATACAGAGAATTTCGCACTGCTACAAATGCACTTGTTTAGAACACCATGACACTGTGTCAAAATTACTCCTCTTCCGTGTCACCTCTACTTCAAGTATTCTTTGCAAATCAAATCCAACCTCTATCCGATAAAAAACACAAATTACAAATAAATGCTATAAAAACATATAAAAACATTGAAACACAAAAATACATCTTCTTCCTGTAGAATATATAAAATTTTCTCTCTCTATAATACATATTCTTCCTTATTGAGTCTCGGCCATGGCCGACAAAGGGATCCTTCAACCTCGTGCTAGAGGGCAACCAATATCCTTTGTAGAGATCATTCAAGGCAAGTAGCTTTAAACAAAAAAATTGGTCCAGTCATTTGGACAAACCACTAAAGCAACTGCAATGTTACAAAGGTGAACCGGATATTTTTCTTAGAGACGAAGAGGAGCAGGAATTGGATATTCCACTTCAACTTACTCTGGTAGGCAATTTTCCTCCGGGAATGCCTAATATGGAAACGGTTCATAAAAGATTCCAAACAACTGGTTTTAAGGGTTCTTTCACAATTGGATTATTAGTTCATAAGTCTGTTATACAGTCAATTTTGTATTAGAAGATGATTACTTGAGGTGCTGGCTTAAGAGCATATGGTTCATCAATCAATTTTTTGTGCATGTTCTAAAATGGCATCCTCTCTCCACTCACCGGATATTGAACATGCGATTGTTCCTATTTGGATCACATTAGAAAGTTTACAAGCTGTTTTTTCCAATAAACATTCAATTTTCTTGTTGGCTCAAGCCCTAGGCATTCCATTGAAGCTAGATTTAGCAACAGAAAACTTCACTAGGCCAAATACTGAAAAAATGTATGTTGAAGTAGACTTATTGTCTAAATACCTTCAAGACTTTGGTTGGGAGAGGGAGAGAAAATAAAATGGCAAAAAATTTTCTACTAGGATCTCCCATGTTATTACACATGATTTACCAGAATACACGGAGGGAGTTTCAACTTTGCATGACAAGAAGAATGTTGAGGATACTAGGACAAAGAAGTAGCAACTGGTGGACGTAGATGAGAAAACCATGCAGAAGTCCCATCCTGCCCAAAAATAAGGAAAAAAACCAAGAAATTGATGCCAATCGCAAATCTAGAAGTTGGTCCATCTGGTATGGCATATGAAAAAGATTTAGATGGTGGCCAAGCAATTGGTCTAGAGGTTCTCTTTATGGAAAAATAGCCACAGAAGGTGGTGCTCGAGGAGGAACAGCCAGTCACAACACTGGAGGAGCAGCAAATCAACCAGCCACAAGCCAAAGAGATTCAAAATTCAAATCCCTCAATTGGTCTTATAAGGTTTAGATGTGTTGGCACCAATTTCTTATTTCAAATCCAGTTTTTAAGGGAAGTAATCTGGAGGTTACAACAACCATTGATTCGGTGAAAGATACACCAGAGTAGCCCCTTAATCTAGAACTAATGGATTGTGCTCTTATAGCTAAAATTTCAAACCAAGCTCATCAAGTGGAAGTTGATCATGATGTTTGGCCTCCCATGCAAATTCATGCAAAATTTTAGAATTTTTCATGCAAGCTTCTTTGCTTCCCCCACAAGTAATAACCATTCAAATTCCACTTCCCAAAAGTTGACTACCTCACCCTTGCAAACTCAAGCTAAAGTTTTCCCATACTCTTGGACTACACAAGTGGTTTTACTAGGCATTGGTTCTTCTTCAACAAATTGTAATTCCAACAAACCAAAAAAGACACAACATAAAGAATTTTCTTCGGATTCAGACAATAGAGAACTAATTAACAAGATGCCAGATAAGTGGACAGTATTCAATTTTGAGGCAAGAAAGGAACTAGCAGTGGATTGTTTCAGACAACCAGTTAATTTAACTCCGTTCTTTTTGAATTTGGAATCTCCAAAAGAATCAGTGCCTTTCTCCTCGGAAGAATTTTGAATCATTAGCAAAGAATGGTAGGAAGGAAATTGAAGTGAATGGCTCAGCAAAAAGAGCCTATGCAATTTAAAAGAGTCCCACCAAAGAGAGAAAGAAGGTGCAAAGGTTTAGCTAATCAGAAAAGAACACACAAACTATCAACTAGAAGTTTAAGTGAATTTCCAAATTAATATTTGATGTTTTCCAAACCTTATTTTGATGACGACATAAACAATTAACTCTGTAAACAAGTTTTTGCAGGTCTGTTATTTGTTTTGCTAGAGACAGGGTTTTTTAGACGCACTGTACCGTCCGAACTGTGTCAAGCTTCTCGGACGCATTCCACCTTCCGAACGACCAGGCAGAAGGAAGAATCCTACTGCTTTTCCAAACGGACGAACATGACCATCCGAAGCCTCTATTGGACGAAGGAACGGACGTATGCACAAATGTCCGAACGAAGCTCTTCGCCAACTGCATAAAGATCGGACGCTGTGTCGGACGCATCCCATCTATCTCGGACGTCCGAAACCCCAACGGCTACTTTTTGTGCATTTATTATTTGGCCGTTAGGAAGTAGTTGCAACCACAATTTATTGCTCTTATAAATAGCTGCTTTGATATTCTATAAAAATCATCTAATACATTGAATACAAGCCTTAGAGAAGAGCAATTTGAGTACAAATTGGCTATAGTGCTTTGTTGTATTAGTGTGTAGTTTAGAGTGCAATTCAACTTTGAGTGGAGTGATAATCTTGTACGAATGTGAGGTTGTAAAGGTAAGATTCTTGGCTCAACTAAAAGAATTTTAATGTGAGCAAGAATATCCCCATTTTGTAAAGATTATTGGCTCACCAAGTGTGAGAAGCATTTTAGTGATTTGATTCTTCAAGCTTGTTAGCTTGGAAGTATTGGCTGATTAATTTTCGCTGTTTCTTACTTCACTATTTCACTAATTTGATTATATTAGTTTTTATTTGAAAATCTTAATATTTCTAAAAGTATTTTTAGAAACCTAATTCATCCCCCCTCTTAGGTTGCTTTGGGACCAACAATTGGTATCAGAGCTTGGTCTCATTTTATTGCTTAAATTGCTTTTGAGAAAAGAACAATTATGGCAACCAACAATGCTCTATTCTTTGAGGGTCAATCCGTTACTAGGCCCCCTATGTTTAACGGGGCAGATTTTATTAGTTGGAGAGATAGGATGAAAATCTTTTTGCAATCTATTGACATTGACTTGTGGTATGTTGTTAATGAAGGTCCGTTTGAAGCTACTATCATCATCAATGATCTAGATGATCACACAAATAGAAGAAGAGAAAAGACGAGGGATGAGCTCACTCCAAAAGGCAAGGCGAACTTGACGTTAAATGCAAAAGCCATGAACGTGCTATATAACGCCTTGGATGCAAATGAATCAACTCGCGTGGAGGGGATGAATTTTAGCTAAAGAAATCTGGTATAAATTGAAAGAAATACATGAAGGGAGTGATGATGTTCGTGAGCAAAAGAAATCCTTGTTACCAAGTATGAATCCTTCAAGATGGAACCACATGAAAATATTGACAAAATGTATTGTAGGTTTAATGACATCATTAAGGATCTTGAAGCCTTGGGCAAAGAGTATTCTTTGGGAGAAAATAACAGAAAAATCCTAAATGCTCTTTCCAAAGAATGGGATGCCAAAACAATTGCTATAGAGGAAGCCAAGAATTTAAATTCAATGCCTATTGAATCGCTAATCAGTTCTCTTACATCTTATGAATTGAAGTTGAAGGCCAAAGTAGTGGATGAGATGGAGAAGCAAAGCCAAGAAGGAGCATTGCTCTAAAGACCTCTCAAGAAGAAGATGAAAACAGCTCCATCAATCTAGAAGATGAAGATCTTGATGAAGGAGATCTTGCACTCATCACCAAAGGATTTCTTAAGCATTACATCAACAAATGAAGAATGAGAAGAGATGGAGCTACAAATTCAAATAATTTCAAAGGAAAGACAAGGTTTGAAATAAAGAAGCAAAACGAAAAATATTTTGAATGCGGTCAACTCGGACACTTTGCAAATGAGTGCCCTTCCAAGAAAAAGAAGGAAGGAAGAAAACCTAGATTCAATAACTTTCAAATCACATGGGATGATTGCAACTCCGAAGGAGAAGTTGAAGAAGAAATGGAGTCGGCACAAATGGCCTTTATGGCCATTGGAGATGATGAGGTAAATTCTAACTATGACTCTAATGATGAAAATGATGAAGATGATCTTGAAGCTTTCATTTTGAAATTGCATGATAGTTTAAAGGATTAATCATATGCTAGAAATAAGGAGTTAGTCAAAAAATCAAATGCTCTATTGAATGCTAACTCTAAACTTGTGAATGAAAATAATAGGCTATCACAAGAAAATCGTGATTTGAAGAAACGAATGCATGAGAGATCAAAGATCAAGGAAAAACAAGCCTCCTTGAAGAAAAGAATAGAAGATTTGAATGTTATCTTGTCTTTTTCTGAAAGAAAATGTTGTTGATTTGAAAAGAAATAAGAAATGTATTAATCAACAAAACATTTATCACGTGTAAAAGGGATGACTTATGTTTTGTAACATAAAATTCTTTATATGGAAATAAAAATATTATTTGTTGATATTGCCAACAACATGGACATGTTAAGAATATCTGTTATGTCAAGAAAAATGAAAAACTTGGAATGAAAGTTGCATGGATTGATAACAATTTTATTAACTCAAATGAACCCAAGAAAATATGGGTACCCAAAGTTATGCCATTGATTTATTGTGTAACCGTCTTATGGACATCACCAACAATGCTAAGTGGTTCATAGATAGTGGATGTTCAAGGCACATGACGGGTAATGCTTCTCTCTTCACAAATCTCATATCCAAAAACAGTGGAAAAGTCACATTTGGAGACTACAATAAAGCAAAATCAATCGGCATTGGTGATGTAGGTAAAAATGGCGAAACCTTAATTAGAATGTGCTTCTTGTTGATAATTTGAACTATAACTTATTAAGTGTAAGTCAACTTTGTGACAAAAATTTATATGTATTTTTTACCAAGAATGAATGTCTTATCCTTGATAAAAATCATGTTGTTTTATTCAAGGGCACTAGGCACAATGATGTTTATGTGATTCATCTTGATAAAATTAGCAATAGCAATGGAAAATGTCTTCCACTTCCATAGATGATCCTTGGCTTTGGCATAGAAGACTTTGTCATTTCAATATGGATTTGATTGAAAAACTTGCTACGAAGGATTTGGTTAGAGGTTTGCCAAAACTAAATTTTTTGAGCACAAAAATAAAATTTGTGATGCATGCCAATTTGGCTAACAAGTCAAAGTTTCTTTTAAACCAAAGAATTTTGTGTCTACTCATAAACCTTTAGAATTGTTGCATTTAGACTTATTTGGACCTACTCAATATGCTAGGCTTGGTGGTTGCAAATATGCCTTTGTTATTGTAGATGACTATTCTAGGTATACTCGGGGTATTATTTCTTGTTCACATAAATGAGACTTTTAAAAAATTTATAAAATTGTTTTCCAAAATTCAAAATTTATTATATTTAAAAATCATTCGTTTAAAAAGTGACAATGGTGCCGAATTTAAATTTGGAGGTTTTCCCGACTTTTGTGATCAGAACGGTATTTTTCATGATTTTTCAGTTGTTGGAGTCCCTCAACAAAATGGTGTTGTCGAAAGGAAAAATAGGACTCTTCAAGAAACCGCTAGAACTATGATTAGTGAAAGCGACTTACCACAATACTTTTGGGCCGAAGCGGTTAACATGGCTTGTTATGTCTTCATGAATCGAGTTTTATTAAGATCCTTTTTAAAGAAAACTCTTTATGAACTCCTTTTTTGTAAAAAAACCCGTTGTGAGCTATTTCAAAGTTTTTGGTTGCAAATGTTTTATTTTAAAAATCAAAGAAAACCTTGGAAAATTTGACAAAAAATTGGAAGAAAGAATTTTTCTAGGATATTCTAGCGACAAGAAAGCATACCGAGTTTACAATAGAAGAACACTCTTAATTGAAGAAGTTGTGCATGTTACATTTGATGAAACTAATGATGTTATCTCAAAGAATTTATGTGAATATGAAGATGTAGGTATTCTAAAGGAGCTTGAAAAGCTGTATTATTCACAAAGATCATCAAGAGATCACATCAAACAATGATGTCAACAACCATCAAATAGATGATGAAAAGAATGAGGATACTCCAAAAGATCTTCCGAAAGCTTGGAGATTCGTCTCTAGTCACCCTCAAGATTTGATCATAGGTGATCTATCCGATGGGGTAACTACTTCACTCGTTCTCATAAACTTTTGAATAGTAATTGTGCATTACTTTCTCACATTGAACCTAAACATGTAGATGTTGCGTTGAGTGATGAATCTTGGGTTAATGCCATGCAAGATGAACTTAGTCAATTTGAGAAAAATAACGTATGGACCTTGGTTGAAAGACCATCTTCTCATCCCGTTATTGGAACTAAATGGGTCTTTAGAAACAAATTAAATGAAAAAGGTGAAATCATAAGAACCAAAGCTAGACTTGTTGCAAAAGGATATGCTCAACAAGAAGGTATTGACTTTGATGAAACCTTTGCACCCGTGGCTAGATTAGAATCCATTCGCATGTTTCTCGCATTTGCATGTTTCAATGATTTCAAATTATTTCAAATGGATGTCAAAAGTGCATTTTTAAATGGTTTTATTGATCAAGAAGTTTTTGTTGACCAACCTCCGGGCTTTGAAAATAAAAATCTTCCAAATTATGTTTTCAAACTTTCCAAAGCTTTATATGGTTAATGAAACAAGCTCCAAGAGCTTGGTATAAAAGATTAAGTGGTTTCTTGATAGAAAATGAATTCAAAAGAGGTGTAGTTGACATCACTCTTTTTACAAAAACAGATTTAAATGGTTTATTAATTGTTCAAATTTATGTTGATGATATCATTTTTGGAGCAACTAATGAAAATTTGTGCAATTGGACTTTTCACATTTAATGCAAAAAGAGTTTGAGATGAGTATGATGGGCAAGTTACAATTTTTCCTCGAATTACAAGTTCACCAAACAAAGGAAAGAACGTTTATTACACAAGTCGAGTATACAAAGGAGCTACTCAAACGATTTGGAATGGAAGATTGCAAACAAGTTGGTACGCCTATGTGCACTTCAACCAAACTTGATAAAGACGAAGGAGGTAATGGTGTTGATGAAAAATACTATAGAGGTATGATCGGAAGCCTACTTTACTTAACAGCCAGTAGACCAGATATCATGTTTGCTGTCTGTTTATATGCTTGATTTCATAATCTTGCCCCAAAGAATCGGACTTGATAGCTATTAAAAGAATTTTTAGATATCTAAAAGGTACAATAAACTTTGGTTTGTGGTATCCAAAGTCCTCTACATTTGATTTAATTAGTTATTCATACCACTGGTACTTTTTCTATCAATTTTACACCTTGAATAATAATTGGGAAATTGTCAGTGTCTTGGTTTAGCAAAAAACAAAATTCTATTTCTCTTTCTACGACAAGAAGCCGAATACATTGCTGCTGGAAATTGTTGTGCTCAACTTCTTTGGATGAAACATACTTTGAAAAATTTTGGTCTAATTTTTGATTGTGTGCCTATAAAGTGTGACAACACAAGTGCAATTATACTCATCTAAAATCCTGTTATGCACTCTAAAACCAAACACATTGATGTTAAGCATCATTTTATTAGAGATCTTGTTTGTAAAAAGGAAATTCGTGTTGATTTTGAGCCTACTTCAGATCAACTGGCTGATATTTTTATCAAAACCCTTGGCTCTAGATCGCTTTGAATCTTTCAGAAAATGTTTGGGGATTTTACAGATCAATTTGGCATAGTTTCTTCGATCGGACGCACTCGATCGTCCGACCTAAAATTCTTTCGGACACTCTTTATCGTCCGAATACTCCTATTTGCCTCGGACGCTCATAATCGTCCGAACGATATTCACTTTCTTCACCAGCTCCTTGGAAATTCTTCCGGACAAGTACCTTCGTCCGAAAGAACATCGGACGCACTAGGTCTTCCATCGGCCGTCCGTTCATCAGCTGTAGGAGGCTTTATCGGACACACACCAAACGTTAAAGGCCATCCTAACGTGCTCTTTGTTTGATTAAAACCGTCCATCTTCCCCCTTTTCGGACTCAACCTTACCCCCGAAAAGACAGTTTAAATTTTATCCCTCAACCTCTCCTCCAAATTCCTTCCCTCTATTCACAAATTGATTGGAAAATTATCTTCTCCAAAGTATTTCTCACCATTATCATATCTAAGAATATTTCCTCCATCTACCATCTCATTTCATCAAATTCCCCCAAATCTTTCAAAAAATCAAATTTTTCCTCCTTTTCCTTCTCTTCCTTTACAATGGTTAAATCTCGCAGAGGTTCTTCTACAGTAAATCGTGGACGAAAAATAAAAGGGAAAGCTCCAGTGCGTGGAGAATCATCTGCTAATCCCCAAGTCTCCTAAAATCCAACCTTGCCAAAATTCATTGACGCCAAGGCATCCGAACAGTATACATCTCTTCTGAGTAAATCTGTAATCGTTCAACGTCCTGCATTTCAGAGTTTTTTTGATGAACATAATCTTCCTATTGTCAAATCCTACTTTGAAAAACAAAATTGGGGTCACCTAGTGCATATTGATTTACCCGTATATCATGACATGGTGCTTCAATTCACCGCCAATCTTCGGAAAGGCCCCACTATTCGCACTTTAATCTCTCTTGTAAACAGCACCAATCTTGAGATTTCCTCCAACATCATTAACACTATTTTTGAGCATGTGAAGTCTCAAACCCGAATGATTTCTCCTATTTCTTTTCTTTAGATAAATGGCCCGCTGTTGATACTCGATTTGACATTGATGAGGTTAGGGCTATTTTTAATATCAATTTCAAACAGGCCTTGGAAGCCAAAACCACATTGCTCACTCCTGAACTAAACATTCTATACACTCTTGTCACAAATTTATTATTGCCAACCAATGGGTTTCGTACCGAAGCCCGGAAAAATGCAGCTTTACTTGTTTTTTTGTGTTTTCAAGGGCATTCCTCTTGATCTTGGGTATCTCTTTTGTTCACTGTGGGAACTCTTTCTTACTGATACCCGAAGAAACATTCCCTTTGGAAAATTCCTCACCAAAATTTTTTATTTCCTCGAGGTTCTTTTCAGCGGCAACAAACAATTTCCCCTTATTTTAACAAATCTTATATTGAACGAAAAGGTCTCTGATTTTTCAACGATCAATGGTTAACTAAGGCAGCTTTTGATATTGCACGTTCACAATCCCATGTAGGTCCTCCACCTCTGATTTAGCTATACCACATTCTACTCCTCCTCAACCACCCCCACCATTCCATGATCCTCATCCATTTACCTCTGAACCCTCCCTTTCTCATATCTGCGGCCTTATCACTTCTTTGAGCACCCAAGTCTGTTCTTTTCAACGTCACACAAATCGTAAGTTAAAGCGACTTGAAACTCGTCAGGTGATTCTTCAAGAGGCCCTTAGCCTTGGCATGTCTGCTTCGGCTCAGGTTCAATTTGCCAACCTTCAATCACAGTATCCATTTGACTCATCTTCCGACAGTGAGGAAAATGAAGATGGGGATGATCGTGTGGATGACGAAGAAGCTGCCAATAATCAAGGTACTGCCAATGAAGATGAAGGTAACGATGAGGATATTGATGATACGTTCGATTTCATCATGCAACGCTGCACTAGAGAAGTATAAGACACTAGAGGTGTACTAATGAAGATGCTCCTTCAAAACGCCAAAAGTGCTGAAAAGCGCTCCCAGAAGAAAAATGACTCGAATTAGTTCCTTTGACATCTATTTTTAGCACTTCTCTGTTTTTAGTCAGGACTATTCTTAGATTTCTCTTTTGTATTCCCTTGAACTAAGTATTGTGTTTTTATGCATTTCTGTTAATACTTGAACTAAGTACTAATTAATATTTGCGTTGATTATTTGAGCTTTGGTTTATGCATTTCTGTTGAAATACATGCGCATTCTCAGGGGGAGTTTTCTCTTATTGATGATGTCACCGAGGGGGAGTAATCATCTATATTGCAAAATGATTAGTCATATCTGATTGTTTTTTACATAATTACTCCATGAAGGTTTGTCATCATCAAAAAGGGGAAGATTGATGTTTTCCAAACCTTATTTTGATGATGACATAAACACTTAACTCTGTAAACAAGCTTTTGCAGGTCTGTTATTTGTTTTGCTAGAGACAGGTTTTTGAATGCACTGTACCGTCTGAACTGTGTCAAGCTTCTTGGACGCATTCCACCATCCGAACGACCAGGCAGAAGGAAGAATCCTACTGCTTTTCCAAACGGACGATCATGATTGTCCGAAACCTCTGCCGGACGAAGGAACGGACACATGCACGGACGTCCGAACGAAGCTCTTCGCCAACTGCATGAAGATCGGACGCTGTGTCGGACGCATCCCATCTATCTCGGACGTCCGAAACCCCAACGGCTACTTTTTGTGCATTTATTATTTAGTCGTTAGGAAGTAGTTGCAACCACAATTTAGTCCTCTTATAAATAGATGCTTTGATATTCTGTAAATATCATCTAATACATTGAATACAAGCCTTAGAGAAGAGCAATTTGAGTACAAATTGGCTATAGTGCTTTGTTGTATTAGTGTGCAGTTTAGAGTGCAATTCAACTTTGAGTGGAGTGATATTCTTGTACGAAAGTGAGGTTGTAAGTAAGATTCTTGGCTCAACTAAAAAAATTTTAGTGTGAGCAAGAATATCCCCATTTTGTAAAGATTATTGGCTCACCAAGTGTGTGAAACATTTTAGTGATTTGATACTTGTCAAGCTTGTTAGCTTGGAAGTATTGGCTGATTAATTTTCTCTGTTTCTTACTTCACTATTTCACTGATTTGATTATATCAATTTTTATTTGAAAATCTTAATATTTTTAAAAGTATTTTTAGAAATCTAATTCACCCCCCCTCTTAGGTTTCTTTGGGACCAACAATATTATTAGCTCAATCCCAAGTTGCATGACCCTAGCAAAAAAGATTTATAAGGGAGATGGAAATATTATTTTGAGCTTGAATGATTCATTGAAAAGAACAATATTCACTGTGATATGAATCTGGAGAGGCTAAAAATATGTCAAGATGAGGAGATGAAAGCTAGAGCAAGCGAGGACTCGAGCTTGCCAAGATTGAAGCATATTCGTGGTATTGGTGCCATCTTGAATTGTTGGATTCCGTATCATCAACACGATTGTGCATGGGGTTCGCATTAGATTGGTATTAGAGTTGGTCCAATTCTGGTCTGTTCCATTAATTTTCCTCTCTATTTTTCCCAGATACTTTTCTTCCAAAGAAAATCATATCTTAGTTTCTGTAAAAAAAAATATATATTACTATTCATCATTACTGTTCTTCAAAAAAAAAAAATTCCTTATTGATTCTTGTCTTGTTTTTGATCTTCTTCCTTGTTCTTCTTGTGTTGTACCTTGATTCTTGATTATCATTCAATATTGGTTTTTTGTTCCTTCTGTGTTCTTATTGATAACAAAAAGAAGAATTCTAGCCATATTGTTGCTTCTTTGTCATTGTTCTCTTTGTTGTTGTTGCTATAGAAAAAAATTAGTCAAATTGGGAAAAAAGAAAGAAAGAGAGAAGAGATTAAAAGTTTTATTGGATGAATTGGAAAAAAAAGATAAAAAAATTTATTTGGTCGAAAGTTTAAAACAAAAGAAAAAAAGAAATTGTTGAAAGAAAAAGAAACGTGATAAAAAAAAAAGGAAGAAGAAGAATCGGCAATTGAGAAGAGGGGGGAAAAAATTGTAGGGTTTGCATATTTGATTGCTTATAAATATAGGCAAAATGTTATTTGTTTATTTTCTGATCTAAAACTATATTGGTTTCTTTCGTTTTTCCTATTTGTGTTTGGTATTCCTTATTCCTATCCTAATTACAATTAGTTTCCTTATTCTAATCCTATTTAGAATTGGTTTCATGTCTTAATCCTATTTGGAAATGGTTTCTTATCCTAATCCTAATTGGATTTGGAAAACCCTAATCCAAGTTGACTTAGGAAACTTATCCTAATCCCAGTTGGACTCGGGAAACTAATCCTAATTCTAGTAGGATTTGGATTACTTACCCTAATCCCAATTAAATTAGGAAATCCACCAAATTTGACACTTTTCATTTTTTGGAAACTTTTTATTTTTGTAAACTTTCTAAATCAAGATCTACTTTCCAAATTTGTAATTCTGTTCAAAAGTACTTAATTTTTGTTGATTATTTTAATTTCTTTTTTAGTCTTAAGTGTCACTTGTTTGTTCTTGTGTGCTTAGTTTCCTTTTTTTATTTGGTAAATTTGCTTACCACTGGTATCTAATTCTTATTTGCTTTCTATACCTTCTGTTGCTTCAGGTAGTCTTGGATATTTCGTTGACTCTTGTTCTTTGAAGCTTAAATCTAAAAGTTTGGTGGCTCTTATTTGTCGTTGGCCCGTAATTATTTGTTTTCTTTGACTTCCAACCAATTATGTGGTTAAGACATAATTGGAGCTCACTTCGGTACTCATAGTCTTCCAAAGACTTTAGAATGAACTAAAAAGTGGAAAAAGGCAGTGGGAGAGATCATTTGAGTGATAAAAGCCATCAATTGAGAGTATAGATGAGAGATTGAGTGATACAAGTTGAGTGAATTGCTCCCTAAAGAATAAGGCTGAGTAGTGATCCTTCTCTAATTGTTTTTTTTCTAATCCCAACCACTCTATTTTGTAAGTTTTATATGTGATGTCTCGTAGGTTGGAAGAAACTTCCTTCACTAAAGTTATTGTTAATGAAAGGGTTTGTGGTACCTTAATTGATAGTAGCATATGGGTTAATATGAAATACAAGTGCATATCTTGTTGAAAAGTCGAATTTGCCTACTTCGCCACATCCAAAACCATATAAGTTTCGATGGTCAACTAAAAGTGAAGCATTCGAGGTAATTGAGCAAATTATTGTATCCTTCACTATTGGTAAGTATTCCAATAGGGTAGTTTGTGATGTAGCACCTTTGCACAAATGTCATTTACAACTTGGTGAGCTATGGCAATATCTGAAAATGGTTTTTATGATAGCTATATGATAAGTTCATAATTGTGCTATATGTGTCATTTACCACATTTTTATGTGTTGTAAGCAAGATTTGAGTTATTATTGAGCTTAATTTGGTTATTCTTAGTTTTCGTAGGATTAAAGTGAAAAAGGGCTGAAAAAGATGGGAAAATATGAAAGAAAATGCTAAGGGCGGAACAGGCACGAGTATGAAGTCATTTCGGATGGTATTTCGTATTTCAGGCATAACTTTTGATCCTCAGCTCCAATTGAGGTGAATTGAGATGCATTGGAGAAAGCTAAGGCAGAGAAATACAACTTTTGCATTTTACACTTTCTCAAATTCCAAAAGCATCAAGGTGAAAATTGAAGTCAAATGTGGAGCACAATTGTAAGAGCCAGCACACATGTTCTGGCATCTGTTATCAGCGCATTTTCTGTGCGCAGAAGAAGAGTTCCAGGTTAAGTTCATGTGCACATGCACGCGAAGAACTCTGCGCTTGTGTGCGGAAGACAAAAGAGCGAAGAGAGGTTTTGCCTTGCGCTCACATGCGCGCTAAGCTTCCAGCGCATGTACACGGAAGGTAGCAGGGTGGTGTGAATTAGATTTTCGGCATGTTCCTTCACCCGGTTAGACTCCCTTTTCAGTCGATTTCACGTTCTTATCCATAAATCCTTAATTGTAACACTAAGTACTCCTTATAAATACCCCAAGAAGGGTGAGAAAAGGAGATCGACACTTTTATTTTCTTTTGGCTAGGGTTTTTAGCATAGAAATTCTTCTTTATTCTTTTATGGTACTTTCCAGTGCCTAAACCCTTTTCTTGGTAGAGGGAATTGAAGACATGGTCAATTCTCCAAAGTTGTGAGACTTCTTGTGCTTGAATTATGCACTTTTATCCCAATTATTGATTATTTTTCTGTGAATAAATTTATGGTTGTTCTTTTTAACTTATTATTGCCGTAGAATAATTAAGTTATTAGAATTAATCTACTGCTAGCTTGTTTTAACCGCTTGTGTTTAATTCAATCTGTGAAGCAACTGAATTTCATAATTACTCGATTTGTGTTATTGAATTTAGGGAAATTAATCATCTAATTGGCATAACCGCATGTGTTTATGTTTAATTAGTCTAATTGTTCTTATTGATTTTAATGCTTCTATTAATTAATTTTCGACGCGTGTCTGGGTTAAAATTAATAGTTAGGGTTAATTGGACAGCGTGTTGAAAATTAACCAACTTTAGAAAGAAATAAGAATCAATTTTGAATTGGTATTCGTTCTGTTAATTCTTCAATTAGTGCTTGATATAGAATTGAATTATCTTGTGTGTCAATAATCGACTAGTGAAATTGCTATGATGGATATGACCAAAACCAAGAACTTTCTTAATTAAATTCTCTTCAGTATTTTATTGTTTTAATTTTGAGTTTAAAAGCATTCAAAACCCCCATTTTTCCATTTAGCACAAGAATAAACACCGTTCTCTGTGGGACGACCTGTACTCAACGCTACTACAATACAATTGAGAGTTGTTAATTTTGGGTGCATACGACAGCATTTCAACTCCGCATCATATTGTTACATACCAAAATTTTGGCGCCGTTGCCGGGGAGCGATTTGAATTATTTTTGTGATAGTTATTTCAGTTATTCTTTTCTTTCTTTTTATTATTATTCTTCCGCTTATTGTCGATGCTTGTGACCTGATCTGTTGGACAAGTTGAATTCCAATTTGATCCGAAAATACAGAGAACATTACGCAGATAACAGAAAAGAATTACGAGAAAGATAGTTAAGGGAAGATCAATTATTTAATACTTAACTTGTTTTTATATTTGTAGGTGATAAGAAAGATCAAGGGTAGTCTCTTAACATGGCGCTAATGTGACTTTAACAGCGCCCACACTAAATCAACTACCTTTATGCATTACATATACAAAATTAGATGCTAATGTTACATTTGAATTAAAATCTGGACTAATCCATTTATTACCTTCTTTTCATAGATTACCAGGTGAAGATCCGAACAAGCATCTTAAGGAGTTCCATGTGGTTTGCACAAGTATGAGACCCACCGGGGAGTCAGAGGAGCATATCAAGTTGAAATCATTCCCATTCTCACTCAAGGATGAGGCGAAGGATTGGCTGTTCGATTTACCTTCGGGTAGTATCACAACTTGGGAGCAAATGAATAGACTATTCTTGGCTAAATATTTTCCAGTGTCTCAAACTGAAAATATTCGCAAGGAAATTTGTAGCATCAGGCAGATCAATGACGAATCCTTGTATGTGTATTGGGAGCATTTCAAGAAATTGTGTGCAAGCTGTCCACATCATCAGATAAGTGACTCCTTGTTAATTCAATATTTCTATGAAGGATTGTTGACTAATAAAAAGAACATGGTCGACGTGGCAAGTGGAGGGGCGTTAGACAATTAGACCATAGACGCTGCTCATGAGCTTATATCGAATATGGCCGCGCGTCTCAAAAGTTTGGGACACGACGCGATCAACCTGTCAAATGTGTGAATGAGGTAAATGTTTCATGTTTAGAATAACAAATGGGTAGTTTGACTTCTTTCGTATGACAATTGGCTTCAAGAATAGCAACAGCAACACAACTTTGTGGTATCTGCTCAAATGAGTGACACTCGACAGATATGTGCCCCACATTACAGGTGGAAGCTCTTGAATAAGTAAATGCAGCGAGAGGATTCCCTGGACAACGACGACCAAATTACGATCCCAAATCGAATGTGTATAACCTAGATGGAAGGATCATTCAAATTTGAGATACAGGAATCCAGCACAACCTCAGCCTCAATAGAATCGGCAGAACTTCCAACCATACAGGCTGCCATTCGCACAAAGACAAGAAGCCAATTTGGATAATCAGTCCGGTAAGTCTTTAGAGGAAAGGTTAAATGCTTTAACTGATAATACTAATCAATTATAGTAGGATACCAAGGCCAGTATTCAACAGTTGCAGCCACAAATGGGACAAATGGCTACCGCGATAAGCAGGTTGGAAGCGCACAGCTCCGGGAAGTTGGCATCTCAAACTATCATCAACCCCAAGAAGAATGTGAGTGCAATTAATTTGAGGAGTGGTAAAGAGTGTCATCAACCCCAAGGAGAATGTGAGTGCAATTAAGTTGAAGAGTGGTAAAGAGGTTGAAGTGCAACACAAAATAGTTCATGAATATATTGGGGCCGAGAAGAAGGAAACCAAAGACGTAGAGAAGGTTGTCCCATACGAGAGGAAAAGTAGTAGCAGTCTCTCGATAAAAATGTTCCTGTATGGCCTTGGATTGATGAACCCCCATTCCCCGAGGCATTGAAAGAGTTTACTCAAAGGAGGATCCCGACAAAGAGTTGTAGATGTGTTCATAAGTGCGAGGTAAATATTCCTGTATTGGAGGCTATTAAACAAATACCTCGTTATGCTAAGTTTTTCAAGGAATTGTGTACCCACAAACAAAAGCAAAAAGAGAAAAAGGTTAGAAAGGTAGAAGTTGGAAGGAATGTCTCGTCTATTATTCAAAAACCCTACCTGAAAAGCATTAAGGACCCAGGAATGTTCTTTGTTCCTTTTAAGATAAGAAATACACACTTGTAAAAGGCCATGCTGGATTTAGGGTCATCTATTAACGTAATGCAATATTCTGTCTATGATGCATTGAAAAATACGACCATTGAGTAAAACTAGTGTGGTAATTCAGCTGGCTGATAGATCTTTAGCCTATCTTAAGGGAATTGTAGAGGATATCTTAGTTCAAGTGGGAAGTCTAATTTTTCCTGCTAATTTTTATGTTCTAGAAATGGAACAAGGTGATTCCAATGCACCTATTTTACTTAGGAATACCATTTCTAGTTACTTCCCAAACTAAGATAGATATTCTTAATGGCACTCTTGGTATGGCATTTGGATAACAAGTGTTAAGTTTAGCATTTATGATGATGTTGAACCGTCTGACCATACTAAACTTGTTTCAGTCATTGATGTGTGTAAGCCTCCAATACAGGAAATTCATTAACATACCAATAATCAGGAAGTGGACACGAACCGTGAAGAACAACTCGAGAAAAATAATAAGGACTTATTTTAGGAAACAAGTAATGGAGGTCCTAATGTTTTACAACTTTCTAACGAGAAATTGAAGTTATCTGTTGTGCAGGGAACAATTCCGGATTACAATTTCCTTCCTGGTCACCTTAAATACATATGTTTGAAGGATAAGGAAAGGGTTATAATCTCAAGTCAACTTAGCAACTCGCAAGAAGAGCAACTTGTTCGGGTTCTAAAAGAGCAAAGGAGATTGAATCCATCATTTGTGAAAACAGTGAAGTGGAAGATCCTTCGAACTCCTTAACATGGGAGTTAATTGATTGGTGAAAAAGTATTACATCGAGTCAACGACAGTGAACAAAGGCTCTGTATTGGAGGCAACACCTGTCTCTTATACACATCTAGATGTGTATAAGAGACAATTTTTGCAAAAGTAGTTTTGGTTATTTGATGTTTAAAAGAGACAGCATATTTTGATTTCGTTGTTAATTGGGAAATTGATTGTATTAAGAGGCTAAATGCATATAAAATAATCTTATAAATTTTGATGTGTTATAAGAGAAAATTTAGGATGCAAAATGTTTATGTGTTCAATTTGGCAAAAAAATAGTAGTTTTTGTTATGCCTCGAGCGCACATGTGCGCTAAAAGCCCAGCACATGTACGCTGACATCCCATAGACATTGTAGCTGCCTCATAAGAGACATGCTCGCTAAAATCTTAGCGCATGTGCACGGCGCTGATTAGGATGTGGATACACTATTTCGCGCGCACATACGAGCTGAGGAAGCAACGCATCTCTGTCTCTTATACACATCTAGAGAGGGACATGTATAAGTAGCCACAGAAAAAACCCATATTCTTCACATTCCTATTCTCTTTCAAATTCCTCTCAAACCCTCAAATCCCCCACTCCAAGTTTTCCAAAACTCACCCCAAGTCCATCAATTTTCCACCCAAATTTCTTCTTCCTTAAGGGAAAGTCAAATCAAGGTATGAATGTCTCTCTCTTTCTACAATTTTTCCTTATGGGTTTCAATTAATTTTCAAGAATATGTTGAGTCTTTTTATTCTTTGATTGATGAATTCTCATATGGATTGAATTTCAAACGTAAATTTGGTGTGATAATTGTATGGATTATTGATTGATGATGGATTGCATGTTCATAATATACAAAAAAGTTCCTCTTTCTTATTTCATGCCATGTGTTCGATAAAATGTCTCAACACATAAAAATGTTCAAACACAAGGCATTGATGCACGAATTTAATTCCTAGGCCATTGATTATGTCATGTGAATTCTTTCTAATTAGTTTTCATGACATAGGAATATTCATGCAATGTATATAAGCCTTATTTTTTGGCATTATTTTGCTTGGATTTTCATGTGTAATCTAAGGCTTATGATTTGGGGAATTGGGTTTTTATTTAAGTGTAAGAGTGTTGTAATTGTTTGTTTGGTGGTCATGATGCATGTTTATGTGTTACAGAAATGGGAAGAACAACAAAGAAAATAGCCACAAGCAAGGGTACGGAGAATCCTCATCATCCGGGGCTCCACAACCAAGAGTTGGTGGTGGGTTACGATTTTTAACTGCGGCAACCGAACAGAAATATGATAATGATATCTCAAAACGGGCTGCAATTAAGAAAAAGGGGCATACAAGTGCCATTGGCAGGGGTGCCAAAAATCAAGTCAGCCATTCGCAATCGTGGATGGGAACTTTTCACTTCAATTCCCATAGATGCCGTCCTTCAGGTGGTGCGTCAGTTTTTTTCTAATTTTTATCATTATAGCTCCACCAGAATATATGTACGGGGAAAAGAACTGCATGGATGTCCCTACCAATAAAATCAATAGAGTTTTGAAGGTCACTCGTGTTCATAACGATGAATGGCCTGACACCCGTAACGCCAACGTAGAGCTTCAACAGATCACAAGCGTTCTTTGTGACGGAGACGTGGACTGGACTTTTATGGCAGATGGCATGATGGCTCAGCATTTCAACATGAACAAACTTAAGCCAGCATGGTTTGTCTGGTTTAAAATTCCTTTATGATCGCCTTCTACCGGTAAACCATCTCACCCATGTCACTATGGAAAAGGCCAAATTGTTGTATTGTATTGCTACCGGGAAAGCCATAGATGTCGGTCAGCTCATATGTCAACAAATCTGCTACTCCGCTACCAGTAGGCAACTAGGATTATGGTTTCCCCAACTGATTACGACTCTATGTTTGGAAAGTGGTGTGGTGATTGAGCCTTCTGAAGAATTGAGGCCAGGCCAGATGATTGCAATGAAGGGTAAACGAGCTCCGATTAAACGCACTCGGGAACTCTCAAGCTTCTACATTACACGTAGAGGACGCTGATGATTCAAATGATGAGCCGGTACCTACTCCACAGCAATTGCAGGAGGAGCTTCTACATCAAATCTTGGCAGAACAACAGCGGATGGGCCAACGTTTTGATTCGTTTATGCAATAACAATTTACGTGGTAGCAGACCATGGAGGCTCATCAGATGGCCAGAGAGCGGGGAGAGGACCTTTCTACATTTCCTCTCTTTCCTCATTTTCCACAAGATTTGGGGCCCCATGCGCCTTGTTTTGTTTGTGCCTATGTGTTGGGCCATTTCCTTTGTTTGATATTTATCATCATTGATTTCCTAGACTATATTACCATTTGTTTTCATTAGTTAGGTTTCATTTTAGTTAGGTTTTAATTACGTAATCGTGTGTTTCGTTTATTTTTGTTATGTATTCCCTTAAGGGAGTAAGTTTTTCTTGATTATTGTAGGATTCTTTTCTACAATTTTCTTGTTTTCTTATTGTCTCAAGGGAATTTATTTATTTCTTTTGTTCTATTTTGTTTAGTGTTCTCTAGCTTTCATTCGCGACAATTTGTTTCTTATACTATTCTGCTCCAAAAGTGAATTAAGTCTAGAGAAGCTTTTCTTTTCTTATTTTATGCTTTTCTTTTTGCATTGAGGACAATGCTTCGTTTTAAGTGTGGAAAATGAGAGTTATTTGGATTTTTAAGTTGTTTGGTGTATTTTGCTTGATTTTGTTGGAATATTTTAACTTTTTCTTTGATCTGAGATCTTGTTAAAATTTTTGAAATTTTTGTGGATTAATTGGCCATTATTTTATTTTATTTTTTTAACAAAATTTTCAAAAATTTTTGCTTAACATATTTTTTTCATTTTTATGCTGAATAATCATTAGTTGAACCATGCATGAATGAGTAGTCGGTGTTAATATTTTCCATTCTTGATTTTCAAGATTTTTGAGCACTAAGCCATACTTTAATTTTTGATTTGGAATATTTAGAGAAATTTATGTAGACATCAATTATGTTGCATCCCAAAAACTTACTTTATTACATTTTCGAAGCTAATTCTTAGATGACCCGATTTAGTTTAAATATAAGGGTAGTGCCTTTTTTGTTTGTTGAGCCTTTATAGCCAACCATTTTAACAATTTATTTCTAAGTACCTTATTTGAGCATTATTCTTGTGAAGAGAAATATCATTCACTTTCTTTCACATAAACCCAATTTACCAACCCTTATTGAGCTTAATGTTCTTTTCATTGTTTTATTCTAAGTTTTCCCTTTAAGAGTTTTATGGTGCGCATTATTTGTTATGGGGATATAAGGGTGGAAGTTTGTGAGAAGTGAGTGATGTACATTTTTGTAGTGAAATGGGGTATTGGAAAAAAATTGTTGAATAAAATGAATATGGAAGCTTTTGTATTTGCAGGTAGTGCCCATCTCTGGTACCTGCGTGTTTATTTGTTGCGAGTAGTGACTACTGTTAGTCCCAAAGCAACCTAAGAGAGGGGGTGAATTAGGTTTCCAAAAAAAACTTTTAGAAAGATTGAACTTATTGAGATTTTTCAATTAACGATTAATATACAATCAATGAAACTGTGAAGTAAGAAAGAGAGGAAATTAAACAACCAATACTTCCAACCTAACAAGCTTGAAGTATTAATTCACTAGAATGCTTCACACAAACACATCTCAATAATCTTTACAAAGTACGGAAATTTTTGCTCACACTAAAACTCTTTTAATTGAGCCAAGAATTTTACTAACAACCTCACTTTCGTACAAGATTATCACTCCACTCAAAATTGAAAGCTGCACACTAATACAATATAGCACTATAGCCGTTGAGGTTCCGAACGTCCGAGATAAGTATGATGCGTCCGACACTGCGTCCGACACTGCTTCCGATCTCCATGCAGTTGGTGAAGGACATCATTCGGACGGCCGTGCATGCGTCCGTTCCATCGTCCGAACAGAGTTTCGGACGGTCGTGTTCGTCTGAAAGAGAGTTTGTTCGGACTCACAGTTGTGTGCGTCCGTAGAGAAGCAATAAAAACCTTACTTTCTGCCTGTTAGTTCGGATGGTGAAATGCGTCCGAGAAACTCGACATAGTTCGGAAGGTATACTGCGTCCGAACACCCTGTTTCCAGCAGAAAAAGTAACAGACCTGTAAAGTTTGTTTCCAGAGTTTAGTGCTTATGTCATCATCAAAATAAGGTTTGGAAAACATCAATCTCCCTCTTTTTGATGATGACAAACAGTCATGGAATAATCATATGTAAAATCAACATATATGAGTGATAACCAATAATTTTGCAATATATTCCAACACCAAGCACCAGATATGATTGATAACCAATCATTTTTGCAATATATTCCTCCTCCCCCTTTTGACATCATCAAACAAAGCTCCCCCTGAAAAAGTGTACCCAAATATCCAACAAGAATAGTACAAAAAGTCAAAGTAATTCATAAAATGATAATACCAAGAGCGAATCCAACTAGTCAGAGGAAAAATTCAAAGAAATGCCAAAACTCGAAAATATATATTATCATAGAATCTAGTCAAGTCATTTTTCTTCTTAGAGCGTTTTTTGATCTTGCGGCGTTTGGAAGGGGGCGTCATCATCAATAGCCTCACTGTCTTCATCTTCTTCATTACGTCAGTGCATGATGAAATTGAATGTGTCGTCAACGTCCTCATCGTCGCCTTCATCTTCATTGGCAGTACCTTGATTATTTGAGTCCTCTTCGTCATCCTCACAAACATTTCCTTCTTCGGCATTGTCATCACTTTCAGTAGAGGAGTCTAGTGGATATTGTGATTGAGTATTGGCAAATTTAACCTGAGCTGAAGCAGATATGCCCAAGCTAAATGCCTCTTGAAGGATCAACTGACGAGTTTCAAGTCACTTTAACTGACGATTAGTGCGACGTTGAAAAGAACTTACTTGAGTGCTCAAAGAAGTGAGAAGGCCACAGATTTGAGAAAGTGAAGGTTCGGAGGAAGATGAACGAGGATCATGGACTGGTGGAGGTGTTTCATGAGAGGAGGAGGAGGAGGAGAATAGGAAAGTGCCAAACCAGAGGTAGAGGCCTGGGATTTTAAACGCTCAATATCAAAGGCTTCCTTAGTTAACCGTTGATCATTAAAATAACGGAGGCCTTTTCGCTCAATATAAGATTTGTTGAAATAGGGGAAAAATTGTTTGTTTCCGCTGAAAGGTACATCAAGGAAATCAAATACTTTGGTGAGAAATTTTCCGAAAGGAATGTTTCGTCGGGTATCAGTAAGAAAGAGTTCCCACAGGGAGCAGAAGAGATACCCAAAGTCAAGAGGAATTCCCTTGAAAAGAGACAAAAAAATAAGTAAAGTTGCATCTTTCCGGGCTTAGTGAGATGCCCATTTGTTGGTAACAGCAAATTCGTGACAAGAGTGTACAGAATATTTAGTTCAGGAGTGAGCAACGTAGTTTTGGCTTCCGAGGCCTGTTTGAAATTGATGTTAAAAATTGCTCAAACCTCATCAATGTCAAATCGAGTATCAAGAGCGGGCCATTATTATCTAAAGAAAATAAATAAGAAAATTCATTCGAATTTGAGACTTCACATTCAAAAATAGTGTTGATGATGTTGGAGGAAATTTCAAGATTTGTGCTGTTTACACGAGAAACTAATGTGCGAATAGTAGGGCCTTTCCTAAGATTGGTTGTGAATTGGAGCAACATGTCATGATAAATGGGTAAGTCAGAATGAACTAAGTGACCCCAATTTTGTTTTTCAAAACACGATTTGACAATGGGAAGATTAAATTCATCGAAAGACTCTATGAATGTGAATCGTTGAATGATTATAGATTTGCCGAGAAGAGATGTATACCGTTCGAATGCCTTGGCATCGATGAAATTTGGAAAGGTTGGATTTGATGAAGTTTGAGGATAAGCATTTGATTCCCCACGCACCGGAGCTTTCCCTTTTGATTTACGTCCACGAGTTGCTGTTGAAGATCCTCCACGGGATTTAACCATTGTGAATGGAAGAAAAAAAATTGATTTATTTTTTTGGAAGCAGATGGTGGAAATTTGATGAAATGATATAGTAGATGGGTGAAATTAGGTGGTGATGAATACTTTGGGAATGACAATTTTCCAAACAATTTGTCGAGAGAAGAAAGAACTTGGAGGAATTTTTGAGGAGAAAAATTTCGCGAAATAGGGTTTCGGTGGTTAGGGTGAGTCCGAAAAGGGGGAAAGTGGACGGTTTTAACCAATCAGAGAGACCATTCGGACGTCTGAACGATTGGTGTACATCCGATGATGCGTCCTAAATCTGATGAACGGACAGCCGATCGAAGAGCTAGTACGTCTGATATTTTTTCGGACGATGGGATGCGTCCGGAAGAATTCTAGTGAGAAAGTGAAGAAATTGAGGTACATTCGGACGATCATAAGCGTCCGAGGCAGAGAAGAGGTTTTTGGACGAGTGAGAGCGTCCGAGAAAGAGTGTTGTTTGGACGATCAGGTGCGTCCGAGCGAAGAGATTATGCCAAATTGAACTATAAAATCCCCAAACGTTGTATTTTGAGAGATTAAAAACGATCTAGGGCCAAGGGTTTTGTAAAAATGTTAGCCAGTTGATTTAAAGTAGATACAAAATCAACGCATATTTCCTTTTTACAAACAAGATCTCTAATAAAAAGGTGCTTAACATCAATGTGTTTTGTCCTAGAGTGCATAACAGGATTTTTTGTAAGCTTAATTGCACTAGTGTTGTCACACCTTATAGGCACACAATCAAAAACAACTCCAAAATCTTTTAGAGTATGTTTCATCCACAGAAGTTGAGCGCAACAATTTCCAGCAGCAATGTAATCGGCTTCAGCCGTAGAAAGAGAAATAGAATTTTGTTTTTGGTACTTTTTCTATGAATTTTACAGAGACATAGTCAGCGTCAGAATAACTAATTAAATCAAATGTAGAGGACTTTGGATACCATAGACCAAAATTCATTGTACCCTGAAATATCTAAAAATCCTTCTTTACAGCTATCAAGATGTGTATTCTTTAGGGCAACATTGAAATCTAGCACATAAAACTAAACTCTGGAAACAAACTTTCACAGGTCTATAGTGTTTTTCATCAATAAATTACCTCCTTCATCTTTATCAAGTTTGGTTGAAGTGCACATAGGCGTACCAACTTGTCTGCAATCTTTCATTCCGAATCATTTGAGTAGCTCCTTTGTGTACTTGATTTGTGTAATAAACGTTCCTTCCTTTGTTTGGTGAACTTGTAGTCCAAGGAAAAATTGTAACTTGTCCATCATACTCATCTCAAACTCTTTTTGCATTAAATGTGAAAAATCCTTGAACAAGCTTTCATTAGTTGCTCCAAAAATAATGTCATCAACATAAATTTGAACAATTAACAAACCATTGGAATTTGTTTTGGTAAAAAGAGTGGTGTCAACTACACCTCTTTTAAATCCATTTTCAATCAAGAAACCACTTAATCTTTCATACCAAGCTCTTGGAGCTTGTTTCAAACCATATAAAGCTTTAGAGAGTTTAGTGAAAACATGATTTGGAAAATTTTTATTTTCAAAGCCCGGAGGTTGTTCAACAAGACCTTCTTGATCAATTAAACCAATTAAGAATGCACTTTTGACATCCATTTGAAATAATTTGAAATCATTAAAACATGCAAATGCGAGAAACATGCTAATGGATTCTAATCTAGCAACGAGTGCAAAGGTTTCATCAAAGTCAATACCTTCTTCTTGAGCATAACCTTTTGCAACAAGTCTAGCTTTGTTCCTTATGATTTCACTTTTATCATTTAATTTGTTTCTAAAAACCCATTTTGTTCCAATTACGGGATGAGAAGATGGTCTTTCAACTAAGGTCCATACGTTATTTTTCTCAAATTGACTAAGTTCATCTTGCACGGCAATGACCCAAAATTCATCATTTAAAGCAACATCTACATGTTTAGGTTCAATAAGAGAAAGTAATGCACAATTACTATTCAAAGGTTTATGAGAACATACCCCATCGGATAGATCACCTATGATGTTATCAAATCTTAAGGGTGACTATAGACGAATCTCTAAGCTTTTGGAAGATCTTTTGGAAGATTTTTTGGAGTATCCTCGTTCTTTTCTTCTTCATCATCTACTTGATGGTTGTTGACATCATTGCTTGATCTGATCTCTTGATGATCTTCATGGATAGTGAGCTTCTCGAGCTCCTTTTGAATACCTACATCTTCATCTTCACATAAATTCTTTGAGATAACATCATTAGCTTCATCAAATGTAACATATGCAACTTCTTCAATCAAGAGCGTTCTTCTATTATATACTCAGTATGCTTTCTTGTCACTAGAATATCCTAGAAAGATCCCTTCATCCGATTTTTTGTCAAATTTACCAAGATTTTCTTTGATTTTTAAAACAAAACAAGAAATTTGCAACCAAAGACTTTAAAATAGCTCACAACGGGTTTTATACAAAAAAAATGAGTTCATAAGGAGTTTTGTTTAAAAATCTTAATAAAACTCGATTCATGACATAACAAGCCGTGTGTTAACGGGTTCGGCCCAAAAATATTGTGGTAAGTCGCATTCACTAATCATAGTTCTAGCGGTTTCTTGAAGAGTCCTATTTTTCCTTTCAACGACACCATTTTGTTGAGGGATTCTAACAACCGAAAATTCATGTGAAATACCGTTGTGATCAAAGAAATCGGGAAAACCTCCGAATTTAAATTCGGCACCATTGCCACTCCTTAAACGAATGATCTTTAAATTCAATAAATTTTGAATTTTGGAAAACAATTTTACAAATTTTTCAAAAGTTTCATTTTCGTAAACAATAAATAATACCCATGTACCTAGAATAGTCACCTACAATAACAAAGGCATATTTACAACCACCAAGACTAGCATGTTGAGTAGGTCCAAACAAGTCTAAGTGCAACAATTCTAAAGGTTTATGAGTGGACACAAAATTCTTTGGTTTAAAAGAAACTTTAACTTGTTTACCAAATTGGCATGCATTACAAATTTTATTTTTAGACTTGTTTGGACCTACTCAACATGCTAGTCTTGGTGGTTGTAAATATGCCTTTTCAATTAAAGGTATTAAAATGACAAAGTCTTCTATGCCAAAGCCAAGGATCATCTATGGAAGCGGTAAGACATTTTACATTGCTATTGCTAATTTTATCAAGGTGAATCACATAAACATCATTGTGCCTAGTGCCCTTAAATAAAAAAACATGATTTTTATCAAGGATAAGACATTCATGCTTGGTAAAAAACACATATAAATTTTTATCACAAAGTTGACTTACACTTAATAAATTGTAGTTCAAATTATCAACAAGAAGCACATTCTTTGTCAAGGTTTCACCATTTTTACCTACATCACCAATGCCTATTGATTTTGCTTTATTGTTATCTCCAAATGTTACTTTTCCACTATTTTTGGATTTGAGATTTGTGAAGAGAGAAGCATCACCCGTCATGTGCCTTGAACATCCACTATCTACGAACCACTTAGCATTATTGGTGATATTAAGTACCTACACGATAGATCAATTGATAACTTTTGGTACCCACATTTTCTTGGGTCCATTTGAGTTAGTGAAATTGCTATTAATCCATGCGGCTTTCATTCTAAGTTTCTCACTTTTCTTGACATAACACATTCTTGACATGTCCATGTTGTTGGAAATATCTACAAATAATATTTTTATTTCCATATAAAGAGGATTTTGATTTTACAAAACATAAGCCATCCCTTCTAAACATGATAAATTTTTTGTTGATTAATACATTTCTATTTCTTTTCAAATCAACAACATTTTCTCTCTTTCTAGTCAAGAGTACATTCTAATCATCCAATCTTTTCTTCAAGGAGGCTTGTTCTTCCTTGACCTTTGATCTCACATGCATTCTTTTCTTCAAGTCACTATTTTCTTGTGATAGCCTATTATTTTCATTCACAAGTTTAGAGTTAGCATTCAATAGAGCATTTGATTTCTTCACTAACTCCTTATTTCTAGCATATGATTCCTTTAAGCTATCAGATGCAATTTTAAAATGAAACCTTCAAGATCATTTTCATCATTGGAATCATAGTTAGAATTTATCTCATCATCTCCAATGGCCATAAAGGCCATTTGTGCCAACTCCATTTCTTCTTCAACTAATAAAATTTGCCCCATTGAACATAGGGGGCCGAGTAACGGATTGACCCTCAAAAAATAGAACATCTAGAAGTGCCATAATAGTTCTTGATCAAAAGCAATTTAAGCAATAAAATGAGACCAAGCTCTGATACCAATTGTTGGTCCCAAAGCAACCTAAGAGGGGGGTAAATTAGGTTTCCAAAAAAAACTTTTAGAAAGATTGAACTTATTGAGATTTTTCAATTAACGATTAATATAATAGAATCAATGAAACTGTGAAGTAAGAAAGAAAGGAAATTAAACAACCAATACTTCCAAGCTAACAAGCTTTAAGTATTAATTCACTAGAATGTTTCACACACTTGGTGAGCCAATAATCTTTACAAAGTAGGGAAATTCTTGTGCTCACATTAAAACTCTTTTAGTTGAGCCAAGAATTTTACTCACAACCTCACTTTCTTACAAGATTATCACTCCACTCAAAATTGAATGCACTCTAAGCTGCACACTAATACAGTATAGTACTATAGCAAATTTGTACTAAAATTGCTCTTTTCTAAGGCTTGTATTCAATGTATTAGATAATATTTACTGATTAATAGAGCATGTGTTTATAGGAGAAATAAATGGTGGTTGCACCTACTTCCTAACGGCTAAATAATAAATGCACAAAAAGTAGCCGATGAGTATAAGGAACAGTTAGATAAGTATGATGTGTATAAGAGTACAGCGTTCGATCTATATGCAGTTGGCGAAGGACATCATTCGGACGGCCACATGCGTCCGTTCCATCGTCCGAACAGAGTATCGGACGATCGTGTTTGTCCGAAAGAGACTTTGTTCGGACAATTGTGTGCATCCGTAGAGAAGCATTAAGATCCTTGCTTTCTGCCTGTTAGTTCGGACGGTGAAATAACCCGGCGTCCAAGAAACTTGACATAGTTCGGACGATATACTGCGTCCAAACACCCTGTTTAGTAACAGACCTGCAAAGCTTGTTTCCAGAGTTTAGTGCTTATGTCATCATCAAAATAAGTTTTGGAAAACATCACCTACCACTGGTACCAGTACTGTGAGTAGACATAAAACTAAAATCACTACGCGATGTATATATGTCCGAGGGAGGTTGGCATGTTTGGTTGTTCGAAATTTTTCGTTGGTATTTGTTACTCAAGTGTGGGGTTGTGGATGTATGAAATTCCGCATGTGAAGAAAAGTTGTATTTTAATGTGTGGCCACCATTATTATAAAGCTCTTGTTCTTATTTGCTATATCCTCTCCCTTCTTTGGCTAACAAATATCCTAATTTCTAGTTTGAATTGAAAGTCCTACCTAAATTTAAATTGAATCGGTTGTCCAGATTAGTGGACGGGTGTAAGAAGAGTAAGATATGGGGTGTTTAGAAAAACTTTTGAGATTCTTCATGAAATTTAATCTAAATATGTTCAAATCTAAATTTTTGAATGGCTATACACACATACACACGAATTTCATGTTTTGGTTTTTATTAGCATTTGAGCTCTTTGGTTCCTAGACTACTCTGATTGCTGGATTGATTATTGATTATTTATGTGGATATTTGAAGGAATATGTTGAGTAGAATGTGTTGAGCTTAAATGTTTTAATTTTATGTTTGATCGAGGACGATCAAATGCTAAGTGTGGGTTAATTTGATAAGTTCATAATTGTGCTATATTTTATGTGTCATTTATCACGTTTTTATGTGTTGTAAGCAAGATTTGAGTTATTATTGAGCTTAATTTGGTTATTCTCAGTTTTCGTAGGGTTAAAGTGAAAAAGGGCTGAAAAAGATGGGAAAAGATGGAAGAAAATGCTGAGGGCGGAACAAGCACGAGTATGAAGTCATTTCGAAAGGTGTTTCGTATTTCAGGTGTAACTTTTGATTCTGAGCTTCAATTGAGGTGACTTGGTCGGAATGCATTGGACAGCTAAAGCAGAGACCTACAACTTCCGTGTTTTACAAATTTTCAAATTCCAAAAGCATCAAGGTGAAAATTGAAGCTGAAGGTGGAGCACAATTGTAAGAGCCAGTGCACATGCGTTGGATACAAAGCTGTGATGTGTATAAGAACAGCCAGGTCAAGTGCAACACACAATTGCGCTCTAAGAACTCCGTGCAAACATGCATGAAAGACAAAAGAGCAAAGAGAGGTTCTGCCTCGCACGCACATGCGCGCTAAGCATCCAGCGCATGTGCGTATAAGGAAGGTAGGAGGTTGCGTGAATTAGATTTTTGGCATGTTCCTTCGCCCGGTTGGACTCCCTTTTCAGCCAATTTCACGTTCTGTGAGATAAATCCTTAATTGTAACCCTAAGTACTCATTATTAGTACCCCAAGAAGGGTGAGAAAAGGAGATCGACACTTTTGTTTTCTTTTGGCTACGATTTTTAGCAGTAGAAATTCTTCTTTATTCTCTTTTGGCACTTTGTGCCTAAACCATTTTCTCGGTTGAGGGAATTGAAGCCATGGTCAATTCTACAAAGTTGTCACTTCTTGTGCTTGAATTATTCACTTTTATCTAATTCACGCAGTATCCTACCTGTCTATTAAATTCATGGCTGTTCTTTATAACTTATTATTGCTGCAAATAATTAAGTTATTAGAATTAATCTACTGCTAGATTGTTTTAACCGCTTGTGTTTAATTCAATCTGTGAAGCAACTGAATTTGATAATTACTCGATTAGTGTTATTGAATCTAAGGAAATTAATCATCTAATTGGCATAACCTCATGTGTTTATGTTTAATTAGTTTAATTGTTCTTATTGATTTTAATGCTCTATTAATTAATCTTTGGCGAGTGTCTGGGTTAAATTAATAGTTAGGGTTAATTGGATCGCGTGTTGAAAATTAACCAACTTTAGAAAGAAATAAGAATCAACTTTGAATTGGTATTCGTTCGGGTTAATTCTTTAATTAAAGTGCTTGATATAGAATTGAATTATCTTGTGTGTCAATGATCGACTAGTGAAATTGCAATGGTGGATATGACCAAAACCAAGACCTTTCATAATTGAATTCTCTTTAGTATTTTATTTTTTTAATTTTGAGTTTAAAAGCATTCAAAACCCCTCCCTTTTTCCATTTAGCACAAGAATAAACTTCGTTCTCTGTGGGACGACATGTACTCACCGCTACTACGTTACTATTGAGAGTTGTTAATTTTGGGTGCCTACGACAGCATTGCAACTCGACAGCGTCATTTTGCAACACCACTATACTAAGGCGTATCACTTGTGTAAAATGGGCAAAATGTTTAAATTTATTCCTTTGCCACAACATCAAATAAATGACGAAATATTAGAAATTCAAAAAAAAATCTTGAACAGAATGAAAGTAAAAAGCAAAGTGAGAAAGGCCAAATTGTGGCCTAAAATCAAGATAAAAAGATTGTAAAAGCATCGACCATAGGCAAAGAAAAAGAGAGAAAATAGGAAGAGACCAAGAGAATTTTTTTTTGTCATGGCTAACCTTGATTTATCTTTGTCTAGTTTTCTTTCTTATTTGCAGCCCTTCAAAGGTGTAAGTCGTGATGCACTAACCTCCCAATTGGGTGCCCCATCATTCTAACCACAGCGAGGTAAGAAAAATATGGTAGTCAATACCCTATCTCAAATGTATTAACTTCTTTCTGTTTTTTGTGCTGAAATTCTTTGATTTGAGCACCGTAAACAATTGTACAAATTTAATTTTAAATTTATAATTATTTTTAGTGTACATTTTTGTTTATTTCTTGTTTAAAATTAAATCATTTGGCTTAGTTTTTGTTTCAAACAAAAAAGGCATCCAAATTCTTAGACTTCAATTCCAATTTGTGAAGCATTGTTTGGATAAATCCGTCCAAACCTTGGCTGATAATCATTTATATGCCATCAAATATAATTTTAATTGTTGTGTTAGCATGCAACATGATATTCGGCATTTCACTTTCGTTCAAAACGACTAATTTGGATAACTTTGTATTTGGTTAACTTCTTTTATGAATTTCGAATTCAAGTAAAGTAACTTCAAAATATTCAAATTTTGTCCAAGTCAAGTTAAGTTTTTGTTATGGCTTGATAACTCGTTTGATTTTTTTTTTTTTGTTAAACAACCATCAAACAAGGTGAAATTTTTATTAAATACTCATCAAATGTTCAATGTCAAAGATTAGGGCAGCCCCTATAATCCAAGATAACCAAACATTTTATAGAGCAAGTAATGGTGTATTGATCATACTTAACATATGTAGAATTTTTAACACCTTCATTTGCTAAACGATCAGCAACTTGGTTTGACTCTCTAAATACATGTTTAAAAGAAATATTTCTTCCTACACAACAATCTTTTATGAAGCGGAATTGATTGTCAATGCTCCAACTTGGTGCCAAGAAACCATTCACAGTGTTGACGACACTTAGTGAATCAATTTCCACCTCCAGTGCTTGTAACTTCAATTTGCAGCAGCATCTTGAGCCCATCTACAACAGCCATTGCCTCAGCTTGCAAATTGTTTTGATGCTTGTAGCAATTGGAGAAGGCCTTAATGCATTGTCCATTGTGATCTCTTAGAATGCCGCCGCCCGCTGCCATACCTAGATTTCGTTTAGAAGCACCATCTACATTTAATTTGAAGCGTCTGAGGAGAGGGCTTTCCTATTTGACAGCTAGGACTTTCCTTGGTTTTGTTTGGAGTAGTTGATTGCAAATGCCTTTGAAAGCAGCAGTTCATCAGCTTGACACACCATTGTAAAAGGATAAGTTGAGGAGATGTTTTTCAAGTAAGAGTAGATATTAGCAATTATCCTTGTTGCATTTGATGTCGTTCCTTCAAAAAATGCCTTGTTCCTAGCTTTCCATAAGAACCAACATATTATGCAAGGAAGGATTTTATGAATTGCACCAAGTGTGGTTGAAGGTGCAGCAGCCCACCACCAAGAGTTTAGCTTATCCAAAATGGTCGTTGATGTGAGCAAACATCACTTCAAACCAAGCTTATAAAAATTCCAAATTTGCTATGATATTTCGCAATGCCTAAAAAGAAATACCATGGATTCTTCATTTTGGTTTGATTCATGGCTAATGAAAATGCCAATTTTGGACATTGGTATTATCTACGACATTCAGCCTCTTGTTTAGCAGTTTCCACATGAAGATTGAATAAGATAATCGAGTTGTATATCCTCAATTCAGTTAAAGAATTAACTCGCCGAAGATGGGTAAGTGGTTGAAATTGAGAAAGAACCCTTGGTTGTTAAGCTCCAAATGATTTGGTCTGATTCTTCATTCAAGAAGATTACCCTTTCATTGAGAATTTCTTGAATGTTTTGTAACTCTTCATTGGAATATCTCCCATCAAGTGAGGAAAGGTTCCAGCCATTGGGACTCCATACTTGCGCCATCGTAAGATGAATGTCGTATACATGTTCCACCATGAGGGAGATAGGCATTTTTTTAGTCCATGGATCAAACCAAAATAAGCAATTAGCCTTTCTTATTAGGAATAACAGCCATCTTTCCACTTCATCTTGAACTCTCAACATTCTTTTCCATGTAAGAGATTTCCCAAGTGATTCCTTGACTAAGCAAGGATGTTGGCCTTTAAGATATCTTCCATGAAGAAATGAACAGCACAGTGAGCTGTCTTTCCGAAACTTCCACTAGAGTTTGATACTTAAGCCGCAGACCACATCCACTAGGGATGAAATCCTTAGCCCATTTAAGTGTGTTGGTTGACATACTGTGGCCCATGAAATCCAATGGCGTTTTAGAACCCCATCTGAGACTCCCCAAAAAAAGTTTCCAGATTGCCATTTCAACTCTTTGATTACTGATTTTAGGGGAGAAAGAATCGGTAATAGGAAGATCAGAATGCTACCAAGGACATGCTTGATAAGAACAAGACGGACTCCGGCAGAAAGAAATCGAGTTTTCCAGCCATGGATACGGGAAGCTACTTTTTATGCAATGGCTGGAAAGAGACCTCCTTTTAGCTTTTTGAAATGGGACATCCCAAGTATGAACTCAATCATCTCTTGCACCAATAGAATGTTGTCCGCAATATCTCTCCCTTGGACATAGGCCACCTGCTCGGGGGAAATAATTTTTGGCAAAATGGAGGAGAGTTGATTGGTCAATATTTTAGTGAAAATTTTGTTTAAAAAGTGCACAAACTGATGGACCAAAAGTCACTAAAAGAGTAGGGATTGGCTATTTTTGAGATTAATGTGATAAGTGTGCAGGTAAATATTCTTGGCAGCTTTGACCCTTCATAAAATCACTAACTGTATGTAAAAGATCGTGTTGAATAATGTCCCAGCAAGTAGTGAAGAAAGTCCCATTACAGCCATCAATGCCTGCCGCGCCATTAGGATAGAGGGAGAACACTGCATCCTCCAACTCCTTTGTTGAGAGTTTAGATAATAAGCTATGGTTGTCCTCATTGAAGATAGTTTCTGTGAGGTTGTCTAGTAATGAGTGGTCTATGCTTAGGGCTGTGGAGTCATTGCAAGACAAGATCTCCTAGAAGAAGTTAATTCCTTAATTCCTTCGGCCTCAATTACTGCATGTCTTCAGTCCAAGCCCCATCAACTTTTATCTTTGAAATACGTAGTCTTTGCCTTTTGGCCAAGAGGGTAGAGTGAAAGAATTTGGAATTTTTGTCGCTCTCTATCAGCCATTTCATCCCCAATTTTTGCTGCCAAAAACTTTCTTCTTCTGCAAGGCACCCCGTGTGAAAAGCTTGTGCATGTGCTAGCACGATTTAGTTGCTTTGGCTTTGCTGTTGCAAAAGAGCTACTTCTTTGCATTTGACATCTCGTTCAGCATCTTTTACCTTGGTGAACACATTGCCATACACCGTGTGGCTGTAGTTCCTTAGCTCCGCTTAAGTCTTTTCAGTTTGGAGGATAGAATAGCAAGGGCGGATCCAGAGCAATGCAAATGCCAATTATTGTCCACCACCTATAGAAAATTTTTATGCTTAGTCCACATGTTTAGGACCGAGTATTTAAACTGCATCGGCCCTGACGTGGTCTCATTAGACACTTTGAGAACAAGTGGCGAGTGGTCAGCACATTTCTTGAGAAGGTGCTCAACGCTAATATGTTGAAAGGATGCCAGCAAATGTTATTGCAAACGAATCTGTCCAGTCTCTTCCATACCACATTTCCAAACCTATTCCCATGCCAAGTGAATTTGCAGCCTTGAAAGGTAAGTCCACCAAGGCACAATCATGGAGGCAATCATTGAATTCGCTCATAGCATCAAGGTGTAAAGAACAGGAGCCTTTGTATTCATCCGAACTAGATATAACATTAAAGTCACCACCTACCAGCCAGGGAGCTTGAGGTTAGACAACTCGAAGTTCCTCTCGAAGAGGTCTTCTTTCCATCTTTGTACACTTTGCGTATACAAAAGAGGCTGCCATATCTATGTGTGGAGAAGAAAAGGAAATGGACACATAGAAGAGCTGGTCAGAAATGAAAATGGGAGCCAAAGCTAGCTCTTATATTCCAGAAAACGCAAATTTTTCCATTAGAGTTACAATCACAGCTATCAAACCCTAATTTATGGGAAAAGAAAGAAATTCTCACTTTATCCACCATTGGTTCCGTTAAAGCAAGAACTTTATTTTGCATTGTTTAACTAGTAGCTTGAGTCTACGAATAGAGGGTTTGTTGGCTACCCCCCCCCCCCTTTTGATGTGTATAAGGATAGACCCATACCACGTAAAATGGGAGAGTTAGGCGACTGGGAGATGGGTTTAGTGGAGAACCTTGTGCGCATTGGTCTCAGCATGTTGTAGGTGCATATGGGTCTACTCTTCTTTTTCGATGATAACTTACCATGCGATTTTGGCAATGAGGGTGCAGGTTGGGAAGGAGTTTCCATTGCTTGCTTTGCATGGGGAGGGATTTTCGTTGCTTGCTTTGCATGGGGTGAGCCATTTTTCGAAAAGTAGCATGGTAATTCTTCCAGAATTTTTACATAGGGGATGCAAGAATCATCTTTGATAGGGTGTTTGCTCAATTTGGAATTGGAGATATGATGGCCTGGTTTGTTAGTTCATTTGATTGAATCAACACTATTCCAACTGAATCTGTTGGAGAAATCATCTCCAATAAATTTGTATGATGCGATTCTCCCTCTAATGAATTCAAAATTTGAATTTCCAGATTTGTAGGGGGGTTTGTTGTATCGGTTAACTGTTCTGGAGGTGGCCGAGCTACCGTCCTTTCCACCACCACTTCCATTAATCGGTTGCTGCCATTCCCTATGCAAACACACGAAATGTCTCTTATACACATCTAGATTATTTAAGAGACAGAGAGGGCACCAAAAGATAGATCATCAACCAATTAATATAAGTGATTTGATCAGAAACAACATTTCGAAAAAATTTTCCTAAAATTTCAGCACTTCTTTTTGAAAAATAGTAATGCCAAGTTTATGAAATCTTTATATTGCAACCAAACTACTCACTCACACAAAAAAATCTATTGAATGACTCAATCAAATATTTCCATCATAGAGTATTGATGATGTCAAAATTCATCATCATTAAGTGCCCAATTGATCAATTTCCATCCATTACACATCTACCTGACAAGAATAGGTACAAAAACAAGATCGTGTCTCAACACGAAAGTTCTTAAACACCCTGGATGTTGTTATTCCCATTGATGAATAAATCATCCTTCCACTCAGGACTTTAAACATAAAGACATTCCCAAAAATAAGTAGCAAAAACTTATACAAACCTATGTGTATAAGAGACAGTAATGATGGCTGTCTTGAGCAGAAGTCAAGAGCATCAAACCATGCCATGCATCTCATCCTTCAAGTTTCAAACAAAATCAACATTCAATTCAATTCATTAATAAATTCAAAGATGGCATTAGCTTAGGTCCCTTAGCCATTCTACTCTTATTAAGCAATGACCAAAACTACGCCAAGTGTCAAATACGAAATTCCCAAAGAGACTTAATCCATGAAAGATCAAAGTATATATAAACTTGGCGTCAGCTTAAGGCCATTAGCCACATGTAATGACTTAAGAAAAAAGAAAACTCAAATACTTCATATCCAAAAACTGAAAATAAAGCAAAACAAAAGTATCTAAAAGTAATCAACAGTCATGGTGTTTAATCAGTAAAACAAAGAGAATTGTCATCATTCATCAAATCAATCCAGTGTCCAGGATTGGTATTCATCCATGCTCAAGCAAATGGTGCCATTCATCTTCTCAGTCCATCTCTTCTTGACCCTCCTCAGCGTTACTAAGTTGGGCCTCTTCATGATCATCCTCCAAGTCCCCTCCGGTAGCACCTGTGTGGCTAGATCCCTCATGATGTTCTGCAGCCGCAGGTGGTGTGTAATACTGTCCATGAGATGGACCAAGGTGCCACACCGAAGGTGGCGGTGGCATAATCCATGTGCCCAATGATGTGGTCTTCAGAGCTTCTCCAATGGCGGTCAAATTGTTGTGCATCACCATTTGACTATACGACCAGTACCCTTGTAGATCATTTCTCTCTTCTTTATTCATTGGAGCATTGAGAATACAAAGCCTGGGGGCATCGGGATCAATGAAGCACTCTGAGGTGGTAGTGGCAGGTAGGGTGCTCTCTGGGTAGTGCTTCTCATACTCTCTCAGTATTCTATCGACATATTCCCAGTTGATCCTTCCTCGTGGATGTGTCATTTGTTCCTTAGGATTAATCGGGCAACCTGCAATAGTACAAAGATAGTGAATTAGATTAGGGGCATAGAATATAGGTCTAAGAGACCTTCCACTCTCCAAGAATTCCTGCCTAATAAGGTGACCAATGTTCACCGGCACCCCCGTCATGATGGCATAAACTAAGAGTACTTTGTCCCTCTGGATAAAGCTCACAGCATTGGACCCCCAAATGCGACTACTGATAAAATAAAATCACAACTTAGCCACCAATGAAAGTTCCTTGACGAGCAAATTTCAATTCAGTGGCAGATGAAGTACTCTTGATACAATCAATCCTCCTATCACAAATGGCATCCTTAATTGCATTCTTGTCCTTCTCTTTATTATAAAGTCAAGAATGTCAAGTATTGATTAGAAGATACAGCGGGTATGTTGAAATATGCATTAATCAAATCTTCACTAAAGTCGATTAACACCCCCTGTATTCGTACCTTGCTATCTTCTAGTTCACACATATTGCAATGAAACTCCTTTACTAATTGGGAAGCCCCGAGGTCAACTGGAGTGTTAAAATCCTCCCAATGCCTTGACCTAATTTGTGCCTCAATAACTCTTCTAGCATCTTCATAATCACCCCAATGCATTGAAAGATCAAAGTTCTGGTTTCTAATTACCTCATATTTCTCGTTATTCTTATACAACTGTTCAGCCCTATCGCTCGAGAACTGAGGTTCAATCTGCTCACCTCCTTCAAACGGTTGTTCCGAACCCCTTTCTCTAATAGTGCCCTCTCCTGCTTTCTTTTTCCTCGAACTTACTCCTCTCCTCCTCATTCTCACTCTTCTTTCTGCACTACCATAAACCCTTCTTGGCATTTTTTAAAGCAGCAAAAATCATTACTATCCAACAACTCAGAAATTCAATCCCCAATCAATAATCACAGCCAAAAAATTACAAATTTTCAACAAATTTCTAAATATTTCGACCCCAATTCAAACCAAATCAAATATCAAAATAGTAATTCAAACAATTGGACAATTCAATATCAAAATTCTCCTAAAAATTTGCAATAATTATTGTCCAAAATTAAACAATTGAATACCCCCAAATTCACCACAAATTAGTCAACGAATAGAACAATTATCTTTAGCAAATTGACAATTAAAACTAAGAACCCAAGGAAAGATGTTACCCATTTTTGGGATTCAAATTTCCCAAAACCTCTTATGTCTCAATTCTCCTTGAAGTCCAAATTTCTCCAAGAATCCTCCCACAAAATGCTAGCTTTGATGTTCCTAGAGGAAAATGGGATGATGATAGTGATGGGTGTGGGGTTTGAAGTGATTTTTACGGAAGATGATGGAAGAATTTTGAGGGATTGGGGTTAGGGTTTTTAGTTGAGAGGACCTGAAGAATAGAAGAGATTTATGAAAAAAGAAGAAGAAGAAGAAGAAGAAGAAGAAGAATTTAAATATGTATCTGTCCTTCGAGCTTGCGATCTGGCCTGATCTCGAGATCGTGATCTCGATTTTGGTATCGCGATCTTGAGTGAGTTGAGATCGCGATCTCAGAATCGAGATAGCAATCTTGACTCGGCATGAAAAATGCCTTTGCATAAGTTTGGAGTTGAGACCACGATCTCACAAACTTGTCTATCTACTAAGGTAGAGGTCAATTTAGAACAAACAAATGATAAGAAACCTCACAAAACCTATACACTCTACCTCACTTCCACAAGTATACGAAGTTAGTAGTAGTATAGGATGAGTAGGTATCGTCCCACAAGGATTGTTGGAAAGCAATTACCAAGTTTTGCGTGTAATTGTATAGTTAAGCAAAAATCAAACAATGGATGGTGAAACCACTCTAATAAGAGCCATAATTAAATGAAAGCAATTAAAATCTAAATCTATTAGAGCTAGATTAACTAAAAAGCAAGTAAGTTAAACTAAACAAGTATGGAAATTAGAGACTACTTAATCTATTCTAGTAAAAACAATCAAAGGAAGGCATTTTATTCTACTCTAAACTAATTAAAAGAGAACTCAAATTAAAAAAGAAAGTAAATTAACTTAAAAAGAAGACTAAGTAGAGACATTATGAAGCTAGAAATTACTAATTCTAAACTAGAATTTGAAAGAGTAAAACTTAAAATTAAAATATTTTTGGATTTTAGAAGGTAATAATGAAAGCCCACTACAAATTAACTAGAAATTAAAGCAAGGAAGTGAAAATTCTTAACTAAAATCAATAAATGAACAAGAACCCTAATTTATCTATAAAACCCTAGAATGGAAGTAAATAAATTCTCACTGTATTAGACTAGAAAGCTAGTAAAAATTATATCTACGTGAAACTTGTGATTAATCCACTATAATTATCTAATGAAAATTTGAACTTGACAAGAAACTATAACAATATTTGATCTATCCTAGAGAATTAAAGAGCAATTTTCATTAAAGCTGAAACTTAAGGTTCAAGAAATCCTAATCTATCCTAAAATCTAAAGCAATTACTATTACTATCCTACTAACTTACTTCAATCCTCTAAAAGTATAAGAAATAGTACAACTAAAAACCAAAAAGTAGTCCCTGATCTATTACAATTTTGCCCTCCAATTTAAAGCATTCGCGAGTCGAGATCGCGATCTAGAAATTCAGATCACGATCTCGACTTGGTAATGTTTTAAGTGACCTTCTCGAGTCCAAATCGCAATCTGGACTCTCACCCAGTAGCCCCTCTTTTCTTTGATTATTGCATTGTGATCCCTCGAGCTTTATTTAATCCAGCTTCCAACTTCTAATTTTTACCTGTTAATTTGGTAACATAATTAAGCCATTAATTAAGCAAAATTTTTAATAAAAACTTAACATTTTTAACAAGAACACAAATATAAACACATATGCAAGAAATTAATTAAAATTATCACTATTACTACCCAAAGTTCGGGATATACACTATCAAAATGCCATAACTTAGAAGAAAATAACTCTAGTTTACTAGAATTATCATGTATCAATTTTGGGTCAAAACACTTTGACTAAAATTTTTGTTTATTAGCAATTGACTTCCAATTTGTATCAAAATTAGTGTTTTCTGGAAATTGCTAAAATTGTGCTTAACTTGTCAAAACTGAATGATTTTCTACTTTGGCGTGCACATTTATTTAACTGTTTGGACAATTACTTTGCAAAACTTTGTTGTGTTCGAAATAGTGCACGACTTCAATGCCTATATTCTGCCAATCTTGTGTCCTATTCGACTAATTTGAGTTTTTCGGTTCAGATTCGAGGATGAATCCTTTTGAGGAGGGAAGGAATGATATGGATCCGAATAGCCTAAAGACATGTCAAGATGAGGAGATAAATGCTAGAGCAAGCTTGGGCTCACTCTTGCCAAGATTGGAGCACATTCGTGGTATTTCGATCAAGTTGAATATTTGATTGGACTCGATTAATTCAATAATACATGATGTCCAATTCTTCTAGAAAGTGAAGCACAAGTGGAGATCCTTTAAGTGCAAGAAGGCCGGACTTATGCACTTCAAGTTTATTTTAGTTTGGTCTTTATTATGTAAAGGCCAATAATAATTTAAAACATTGCATAAATTGGCCTGGTTTTAAGTCGGGTTTAAGTCGGGCTTAGTTGTTGATTTAATTCTTAGTTTCAGGTTCATGAATTAGCCTTTATAAGGCCCATTTAGCCCAAATCTTGGGGCTACTTATGGCTGAACCCTAGGACTACTTTTTCAAGAGATTTTTAGCTAGATTTTAGGATTTCTATAAGTCTATAAATAGGCATCATCATATGGACGAATTTTACAGCACTTTTTTGTCAAAAAATTTTCTTTTTTGTGAGGAAAAAGTTCTTTCTTTTAGTCTTTGGATTAAGACTTCGTTGGGATCATCGCTTGAGTAACGGTGATTGTTCTAACCGACTTGTAGATTTGGGTGTTCTTGCCTGATTCATATAGGCAATGGGTCAATTCTCGTTTTAAATCTTGTTAAGAGTTTGGTTCTTGTCTCGCTATAGACAACGGGTTGAATTCTTGCTTGGTACTTGTGTGTTCTTTTTCGTTCTTGCTTTGTGTGTTTGTTGTCCAAACTCTTGTGACCAACTTTGGAGCCGATCCTTGGGGTGCCATCTTGAATTGTTTGGTTTCGTGGCATCAAGTTGATTGCGCACTGGGTTAGCATCAGAAGTGTTTTCCGGTAGGGTTTTGTTATGAGCTTCTGAGGTATCAGGTGCGGGTTTCATAATTGGTCACCATTGCAATTTTTCTTTGTCCCTAGGCTATTGTGGTTTGGATGAGGCTGAGGAGTCGTGGTTGTTGTCGGCTTTGGGAGCTCCAACAAAGCATTTGTCTAGGCTATGGACAAGCTTGTTGCGTTTTGTGCAAGAACTTGGAATTTCTTCGTAGCAAATTTTCTGCCATTTTCCATTGTCTCTTACTCCTTCATCCAAAGCCTTGTGGGAAGAGTGGCCAAGATATCCACTTCCACACATACCTTGGCCATGTTAGGGTAGGTGAATTTTTCAGTGGCCGTGTCAAGTTTGAGGAGAGTGCCAACTGCTTGAGCCAGGCTGAAAATTGAGTGCTTGTTGAAGAAAACGGCGGGTAGTCCCTCGAGGGTGATCCAAAGAGGAACAATGAAGGGCTCAATGTCTGGGGTATAAAAATGGAGAACTTTCACGAAGAAACCATTGATGAACCAAGTACTTTTGAGCCAGCAATAGAGATAGTCCTCCTCCAATGAGAAACGAATAAGTACATATTTGTGATTCCTCACCGTCTCCACTAGTGTGAATCAAAATAGGCCAACAAGCTGGTGGACTTCTTCTTCGGAGAAGAAGATGGCCGGTTCACCCTTGCAGGATTGTAATTATTTCAAAGGTTTGTCTGGCTGTGGGGATTGTGGTTGTACCTGATGTTTACCAAGTAGAACTTCCACAAATGATCTGGTTGATCAGGGCCTCCGTCTCAACCATGCCGTTTGATGATCAGCCGTGTGTGGAGAGTTTTTTTTTTAGAGATAGAAAGTAGAGAAAAGAAGGAGAAAAAACCCTTTCTTAGAAGTGAGGTTTATATGGCATATATAACATGCATTTGCGTTAGTTTGTACCTCAACTTGTTTGATTTTATTTTACTTAGATATGCCACCGAAATTTTTGTTCCTTACTTAGTTTTTGAGCAACCTAACTTGTGTGATTTAGGTCAAATACTTTGTAAGAATGAAATCGTCTTAATTTTGCCTCAAATCACTTTGACTAAAATTTTTGTTTTTGGTCAAATAACTTCCAATTTGTGTCAAAATTAGTGCTTCCCTACAATTGCTCAAATTCTGCTTAATTTGTCAAAAGTGAATGATTTCTACTTTGGCATGCAGATTTGTTTAACTATTTGGATCATTACTTTGCAAAACATTGTTGTGTTCACAACAGTGCACGGCTTCAAGGCCTATCTTCTACTAGTTTACGCAATTGTGTCTCATTGGATTAATCCGTGTTTTTCTTATCCAAGTTCAAATTCGAGGACGAATCCTTTCAAGCAGGGAAATGATACGAATATAGAGAGGCTAAAAATGTGTCAAGATGACTAAATGAAAGCTACAGCAAGCGTGAACTTGAGCTAGCAAAGATTGAAACATATTCATGGTGTTTTGATAAAGTTGGATTGGACTATCCTCAATTCAATAATACACAAAGCTCAATTCTTTAAAGTGAAGTACAAGTGGAGATTCTTTAAGTCTAAGAGTTGAATAATATATGTTATATTGTTACTTGGATTTTTATGTGTTTAAGTCTATTATTCTGTAAAACCCAAAAGTAGTTTAAGTTTGAGTAAATTGGGCTGGTTTAAGTTAGGTTTAGGTGCTGACATAATTCTTAGTTTTTAGTCTCATTAATTAGCTTTAATAAATTTCAATTAGTCCAAATTTTGGGGCTTCTTTGGTCCATACCCCTCTTGCCCTAAAATATAGGATACTTTTTAGTTAGTTTTTTGGATTTCTATAAGCCTATAAATAGGCATCATCATATACAAATTTTTGCATATTTTTATCAATAATATTTGTCTTTTTTGTGACGATAAAGTTCTTTCTTTTCATCTTTAGATTAAAATTTTGTTGGGATCATCGCTTGAGCAACATTATTATTCTGACCGACTTAGATTTGGTACTTGCCTGATTCATATAGGCAACGGGGCAATTCTCGCTATAAATCTTGTTAAGAGTTTGGTTCTTGTCTCGCTATAGACAACGGATTGAATTCTTGCTTGATTCTTGTGTGTTCTTTTTCATTCTTGTTTGTGTGTGTTTGCTGTCCAAATTCTTGTGACCAACTTTGGAGTCGATCTTTGGGATTTTGGTGCCATCTTGAATTGTTGGGTTTCATAGCATCAAGTCGATTGTGCACGGGGTTCGCATCACATTGTTATGATGAAGCTACTCAAGCATTTAAACAGTCGAAATAAGTTATATCCTCCTGTTCTTTGGCTCTTCTAATTTTACTTGGGAGATTTTGAAAATAAATACATTTGAGAATCGTATAGAAGCAATTTGGATACGAAAAAGAAGACCATTAGCTTATTTCAGTTAGGCTTTGGGTGCAAAACACTAAGGTATGTCTATCTATGAGAAAGAGATGCTAACTATTTTATCTTCAATGCAGAAGTGGAAATCTTACTTGCTAGAAAGATTACTTTGTGATCAAAACTTATCATCAAATTTAAAAATCTACTTGAATAGAGAATATCTGCACCTATGTAACAAAATTGGATAGCCAAACTTATGGTATGACTATGGTTAAGAAAGGAATGGAGAATGTTGTAGCACATTCATTATCAAGGAGGCCTATGAAATTGCTCAAATTCATGAATCAAGAATTGAAAATTAAAAATCTCATCCATAAGTTGTCTGATCCAATTATTGTGGCAAAAAATTAATTATACTTGACTAATTAGTATTTGAGAAAGAATGACATATTTGTGGTGGGAAACAATCAAGCTTTGAGTTCCATGGTAACTAGCTGATGCCGTGACAGTGTTATAGGTAAGCATTCTAGAATATTATTATACACAAGAAGTTGAAAATTGGGGTTTATTAGAAAGGCATGTTACAAGATGTTCAATACGTGGCAGGTTGTGATGTTTTTCAAATACAATAAAGCTGACAATGCAGCCTATCCTAGTTTCTTATAGCCGTTTCCAATTCCTTAGAACATCTGGACAAACATCTCAAGGATTTTATCAAGGACCACTTAAGTCAATGGGAAATATGTTGTACTAATTGTAGTGGATAAACTGAGTAAATTTGCTCATTCATGGACAAAGTCTACAAGCATGGGATGCCTATGTCTATTATTAGTTATAGGGATACTATGCTTCTCAGTTACCTCTAGAAAGGATTATTCAAGTTATATAAGGTAAAATAACATAGGTCATCAACCTACGAACCCAATGAGATAGCCAAATTGAGGTGGTGAATATGCAAAGAGACAGGAGGATCTAGAGTACTACTTGGGGTGAATGATAAGTGAATATTTCAAACAATGGAGTCAATGGTTACTCTTAGCTAAATATTGGTTCAATACCAGTTTTCATACAATTGTTTATGTGCAGCTTCCACCATTACATTCTTCCTATTTGCCAAGAGATTCTTGGGTAGAAACAGTAGAAGAAGCTCAAGTACTAGAGAAACAATGATGAACTTGTTGAAATACAATCTTCATAAAGCATAGAATAAAATGAAACAAATAGCAGACATAATTAAGTCTGAGGCATTTGTAGTTGATGATTGGGTTTTGCTAAGCTCCATCCCTTCAAGGACCAACTTTCGAAAACTTTCTCACATATATATTGGTCCTTTTTGGATGTTGGAGAGAGAGAGAGAGAGAGAGTAAAACCTGTAACTTATAGGCTGCGATTGCCTTCTCATGTTATGATGTATTCCACCATTCATGTCCCATTGCTGAAAAAAAAGTTGGTTCTCAATTTATCCAACATTTTATGACTATTTGTCTCTGGACTGACTTCCCAATGCCGACTGGTCCTTGAATCAATAGTTACTTTGGAAAAAGATTGGTGAAAAGAGGTAACACTGCAATAGATCCAGTTTTGGTAAAATAAAATAAGACTAATGATTTTAGCACACTATATCAAGCTTTAGGCATTCCCCTCTTAATTTTTTTTTTATTAAAATAATGACTTAAACACCCCTATAACATTATGGGTTACCAACTTATCATTAAATATTTAGTGTTATCCAAGAATTTTTTTTCTTTTTTCATACGTTCCATCAATTTTTTTTTATATTAAATATAACACTATGTTTTTCTAGTTATTGAACTTTTTAAAGTAAAGCAATTCTTTATTTATGAATAACACTTCTTATTATGAACTAGGCAAGAATTTTCTATATGGTAAATGCATTTTCTTTGACATTCTACTTTAATTTATTTGATGCTTTTATCTAAATTTTAACACTTTTTATTTGTGATTATATATATTTTAAAATTTATATTCATGAAGTTTATTATATATGCCTTTCTTAGTTTTGATATTTAAATTATTTGGATATGGATGCTTAGGTCATTTTGTTTAACAGAAAAAAGTGTAGATGGAGTTCCTAAAGATAATTGTGGAGTTCCAAAATACATGCCCTAAAATAATGGATTTTACGAAGACACTATAATCTGAATACGAGTATGATTTAAAGCAAAGGCATGCTTATTTCAGTTCTTGAGGATATGAATTATATGAAGAGGGAGTAACTGATGCAACTAAAAGTGTGGAAAAGGGTAAATGGAAGGCGTGATTAACAATAAGGCTGGAGAAACAAAGGAAACTGATCACATGGTTTGTAGCAAGTAAAAGGCATCGAAAGTTTTGGAAAATTTGTGCAATTGGATTTTCAATTGTTAATTAATTTATTTGGATATTTTTTTACATGAAGTGGTATTATCGCTTACATTTTGTTTCATTAAAATTTTTCTAATATTAAATTTAAAATATTGTGGTTAACTTTTGTGAATTATACTATAAATTATTTTCTTAATAAATAAAGTATTCTATAAAATACTATATCATTATATTTCATTCATATATAATTTTTTTAAAAATTTGTTATATTGTTTGTAACTATTAATATAATTAATTTCTTGAATAGTGTGAATAAATTTGTAAAAGTATTATGTGATTTCTTTGATAAGTAAATGCATACTACGTGTCTTGCACAAATTTACATCTAAATTGCTGAAAATGTCTCGTGGGCAAACCAAATTTACAAATTCATTACTATGACTTTCGGTTTGGCTTGTTCAAGTAAGTAGTATTAACAGTTAAATACAAAATATATTTGAGATCCACGAGTGAGTAAATATTTTGTCAGAATGATTTACTTTTCTGCAACATACATACATATATATGGGAGGTGGTTTTGATTCTCTATCTAATTTTTCTCTCTATCTTCTCTCTAAACTTTACTCCCGGAGCTGCTGAAGGGCATCAACCTCCTTCACTCGTGGATGTTATTCACGGTAAACAACAAGCTGCAGTTAAGCCTACTCAAGGGTATTAATCTTGGTCATTTGTGGATGTTATTCAAGGTAATCACCAAGGTGTAGTAAAGATGAAGCCTCTCCGTACTAGAAAAGGAGAACTTGCCATTTTCTTCAGAAAGGAAGAAATCACTAAGTTATCTCAGCCATTCAAACTTGCACCCATTGGGGAGTTCTCATATGGACACCCTAGTATGGAAGCTTTGCGAAAAGCTTTTCATACTATTGACTTTTCTATTGTCCTTCAATATTGGCTTAATTAATCAACTGCATATTTTGATTCGATTTTCTTTGGAAGAAGACTTCTTGAGCTGTTGGATTAAAGGATATTGGTTCAGGCTTTTCCCATGAGGCTATTCAAGTGGAGTCCTTCACTCAGACCAAACACGAAGTCAACTTTGGCTCCGATTCGGATTGATGGGCCATAGGCAATTTTTCTATAAATATGGTTGTACTTGTGAGATATTGAAATTGAGATCTCTCAACTTTTGTTCTGGGGTTTTAATTATACCTTCTTATACCCATAGAATTCAATATTTTCCTTTTATTTACCGCACAATTAAACATCTATTTAGAGATTTTGAATTCAAATTTGGTTTCATTGTTCAAGATTATTTTTGGTAACTTCATTCTTCTTCTTGTTTAATTAGATAATCACCGGTATCATGACAGGAGCCGTTACTCCCAAATTTGTTAAGTAACTGAAAAAGAATTGGAAGGAGAGTGACTAGGCCAAGACCTCCTCGAGAAAAAGTATATAGATTGATCTAAAACACAAAAGTACTAAAAGAAACGCTAAAGTTTCATCCTCACAGAGGGAATTCCATATTTGTCTAAATAGATAATCCCGTAAAGAGAAGTGGAAAAATTTGACGAATGAAATGTAGAAGAAACGAAAGTGCTGGAACCCAGACGCACTAGACAATCTACTGCCAAGTTGGCTTTGTGAAGTACATGACGGAGTGAGAAATTACCTTAGATTCATCAAATATATAACTTCTCATATCATAGCATCCATCTTCCAAGGAACAAGGCAAGAGCCATTTACCATATTGAGAACAAATAATTTCCGAATCAGATTCAACCACAACATCATCTAAACCTTTTGAGACACACAACTTTAACCCTTCCACGAGAGAATTAGTTTCCACCAAAAAAAAAATTTTTTTGACTAAACACCAAAATAATGAGAAAAATTTTGGACCAAATTACGAAAAGAGTCCCTGATTAAGCCATCCCCTCCAACGTGGCCAAGGTTACCGAGAGAAGTCCCATCAACATTGTGCTTCAAGAAACCATGCTGGGGTATGTTTCACTGTACCAAAACTTGGAAGCAGTCGAGGCTTAAAGGAAGTCCACCTATGTTCTTCTTGATTACTCTTTATTTAAGTCTTATTGCAATTACCTTAATTCTTGGTAAATCATGAATTCTAGTCTCTTAATTACAACTTGCTTGTTTATAAATCACGATGCACTAAATTAGTTAAGCAGCGTTGGGAGCGGGTTATGCAATTTTCTATAGATTAATTTAAATGATCATTAATTGGAATAAGAACAAAATAACTAGGTAAGAGTTAACATAAATTGACAAATCAAGTACATAGCTAACTCTTGTTCTGGTTAGGTTGGATGAGGTGATATGAGAGTTGATTCCTTATCATAGACCAATGTTCATTATTAGAATAAGTTAATTCGTGATCAAAGCTGGCTAGAATAATTAGTTATTCCAGATAATTTCATATAGATAGCCCAATTTAACTAAACTATGACAGAGAGAAATCTACCCCTTTTTAATTGATTTGACAGGATACCATTGCACGAAGGATCGTGATTAGGTTTAAATTTGGGAATTGAACTTACATTCATTATAATTAGACCCATTTATTGAATTTGATTAATCACAAGAAATTTCTAGCATAGTACCTGGCCTATCTTCTTAAAAACTTGAAAACACTCCTAGTTTAGTGTTGCTTATTTGCATTCTTTTAATTCTATTAGATCATTTTACGTCAATTTAATTCCAAAAACAAAAAGACATTCATCTATGTTTGTCTAAATAGAAATTTTTGAAGAACTTTCAGTACTTGTCTACATAGTCTCTGTGGTAACGATCCCTATTTATTCAACTCCATTGATATCGTGCACTTGCAAATCAGTGGAAAATTGTAAATAGGGTAATTTAACTTTTCATACATTAGAACTACGTGCTAAACTTCCAACTAGAGTTTGGTTGCGAATGGAATGGGGAGGTCATTGGAAAAACATCACTTATGAAGACATTTCTCCTTATTTTTTTTAAGCCACCACCCGAGAGGATGGTTAAATTTATTGATATAATTCAAACTTTACAATGCCGAATGTATCCAAGAGCAGCAATCCTTTAATAGTCGAAGGAATTGTGTCTTGGTTATACTCTATATAGAATAATTCTTAATACACACTCATTTGCAAAACAATAAGCTATTTGATCAACCTCTCTAAATACATGAGAAAAAGAATAATTTCCCGATATTCTAAAGAAGGGTTGATAAACTTAGCATTGCTAGTCAATGCTCCATGATGGTGTCAAACGACATTCAACAATGTTCACTAGGACTAAGGAGTCGAGTTCCACTTCGACTACTAAGTGTTGCAATTTCCCACAAAGTTTTAAGCCACCACCAGAGCCATTGCTTTCGTCTGCAAATTAGATCTAGATTATAGGAATTGCTAGGACTGTCTACGGATTAGATTCCCATATTGATCTCTAATTACTCCCCAACATGGCACAGTTGCTAAACTCAGATTTCCTTTTGAATCTCCAACATTTGGCTTGTAGCCATAAGGGGGAAGGTTCCACTTAACTGCCAGAGCCCTCCTTGGTCTCACGTTGATCAATTGTTGGCAAATACTAGTGATAGTAATAGATCATTAGCAGCTCCAAACCTAGTAAAAGGATGAATTGCACTTATGTCCTTCAAGTAGGAACAAATTTTCATGATAATACGTTGTGGTTTGATGTTAAGCCCTTCAAAGACCGTAATCATATTCCTTGTATTCCGTATAAACCAGCAAACTAAACATGGAATAATTTTTTGCACAACTCCTAGAGTGGACAAAGAAGTATCATGCCGCCACCATAAATTCAGCTTTTCAAGCATTGTGGAAGATGGAGGGAAAATCACCTCAAGCCGTGATTCGAATTAGCACCAGATTTGCTTAGCAGAATCACACTTCACAAAAAGATGATCCAAGGTCTCTTGGTTGTCACAAAAATAGCATTTAGAAGCCAACGCAACTCCAAATTCAGTAATAATATCATCCAGTGGCAGCCGCTTATTTAATAATCTCCACATGACAATTGAAATTTTGAGTTCCAATCTAGCATCCCAAATCATCTTCTTTGATAGAGTTGTTGCGTGAGAAAGGAAAGTGAAGGACACTGAAAATTTTCCATTAGTTGATAAGATCCACACCAATTCACCCAGTTCTCGATCATTCATTGAGATCTCCCATTAAGAAGCTTCCCAATTTTCTCCAACTCCCCTACACGAATATTGTGCATCTAACATTGAGAGGTTCCAGCCATTAGTGCCCCACACCTGGGCTATAGTCAAGTTCTTATAAAAAACCTGATTAACTTCATTGAATAACGGGCCTTGAGATAGCCAGGGATCAAAACAAAAGGATGAGAGACCATCTCGAATTAGAAAGATGAACTTCTTTTCAACGTCATTGCGACTTCTTAGCATCCATTTCCACTTGAATGAATCCCCAGGCGCCATATTCACTAGACATGGGTATGTTTTATAATATCTACTATGAAAGAATCTGCACCAAAGAGAATCTCTTTTTTTGAATTTCCACCACAATTCGATACCAAATCCCCTAACTAAATTTGAGAGAAAGGAGATGCCAAGTCCATTTGAAGCTGTTGGCTTGGAAATTGAGTGTCAATAAACCCAATGATGTTTGTGCCCTGATTTCGAGGTTTACGAAAAAAGTTTGGGGGGTGAAGAACAACAAAAGGTATATTGGAATGCTACTAATAATGTGTTTAATAAAGGATTAACCTTCCACCTGGGGAAAGGAACTTTGCTTGCCAGCCATATATTCTAGAAGTAATCTTTTTAATCATTGGTTGGAATAGAGCCTTCATTTTCTTTGCTTTTTGGACTGGGAACCCTAGATACATGAATAGGAGAGACTTCCTCACGAAACCTATTTTACTTTGAATCATCTAAACTCTAGGTACTGGGGCCTTTCTGGGCATGAAGAAGGAACTTTTAGACCTGTTTATGAGCTATCACGAGGTGCTTCAAATTGAACATGAAAATCTATGAGATTTTTAATGGACCTTACCTCCCCTTTTATGAATATAAAAATATCATCTACAAATGCAAGGAGAGAAATGAATGGGCGATGCCTTGGAATTGCATAGTTTCAAATTCTTCCCACTTGGAACTGAAGTTTTAGTCCTCTTACAAATGTCTCCATCATAATAATAAAAAGAAGTGGGGACAGGGGATCCCCTTGATGAACCCCTCTCATTGACTTAAATAAGCCTTTTGGAGCTAACATTGAATTCTCTAAAACATTCTTCAATAGGGAATTCCATCTTTCATTAAATCCTAGCTTCCTTTTAGTAGCATAAAGAAAAGGCCAAGAGAGTCTATCAAACACCTTTGTCAAGTCAAGTTTGACGATGACATTACCTCCTCTCATCTTCCTGTGAATAAATTTAATCAATTCCTGGACAAGCAATATGTTGTCAGTGATCTCTCTACGTTGTACATAAGCCGCTTATTCCTGAGAGATTATTTTTGGAAACATAGAAGATAATCTATTAGCCAAAATTTCTATACAAATTTTATTGAAAATACAAAGATTAATGGATCTGAAATCATTAAAAGTGGAGGGGTTGACTAATTTTGGGATCAAAGTAATAAGGGTGCTCATGAAGGTTCTAGGTAGTGGTACACTATTCAAAAAATCCTTCACAACATTATGAAGATCCCATTGGATAATCTCCCAGCAAGTAGTAAAAAAAACTCCATTATAACCATCAATTCCTGTAGCTCCTTCAGGGTTTAAAGAAAAAGTTGCTGTCAACCTTAACTCATAGAAGGCTTAGCAAAAGATTATTGTCCTCTTGTGTGATAACTTCTATGATGGTTCCCAAGAGTGTTTGATCAATTATTGAGGTGTTTGTCTCTATTAAGAGATTCTTGAAGTAGCTAACACCTTCAAATTCAATGAACTGCATGTCTTTTGTCTAAGCCCCATTCACCATGATCTTTGAGATGCTCAGTTTATGCCGCTTAGCCATAAGAGAAGAATGAAAAAAATGAGAATTCTGATCACCTTCTTTGATCCATTTCATTCCCGCTTTGTACCTCTAAAAGGTTCCTTCCTCCGCAAGGCATTTGTTAAGTAAAGCTCCTGTATGTGCCAATGCAATTTGGTTGTGTTGATTCAGCTAAAGCAAGAAAGTATCCTCTAGTTGTTTGACTTGTTGCTTGAACCATACTCCTTCCTTTAAAATTTCTAGCTTGGTATAATCCACAATTGTGTTTCAATTGGGGACAGCATTTAATGGAAGAGACTGGAAGCTAAAATAGAAAGGGGTAGCCCGAACAATCCAACATCCAATTGTTCTCTACAACCTAATAAAATTAGGATGATTAATCCATACATTTAATAATTTGAACTACTTTGGCCCCCGAAACAAACCCATTAGATGTTTTGAGAAGAAGAGATAATGCTCAGAGCATGTTTATAAGAGTGTTACACCATAAAATGTGTTTGTAACCATGAGGAATTCATGGTTACAAACATATAGATGTGTATAAGAGACAGGTATGTGGGTTGTGGAAGAGTTTGGTATATATAAAATATCCAATCACATCAGCTTGAAGATGATTAGATGAGATTGAAACATGCATAAGCTGCTCAAAAACCAATGTTTCTATAATAACAAACTCATTATTCCAAAGTAACCAAATTCTTCCATTAGGGTTCGACTTGCAACTAGCAAACCCTAATTTATGAGCAAAAAAATGAATCTTTTCTTTGTCCACCATAGGCTCTAACAAAGTAAGGATTTTTATTTTGTGGTCTTTTACCAACAGTTTTATTCTTCAAAATGAGGGTTTATTACTTATCCACCTTATATTCCACACTAGAATACTATCTCTATCAGTTTGTTTGGGAGGAATGAGGCTTGGAGGTTTTAGAGGAAAACCTGGTTCGCATGGCTCTAGGCATATTGTAAATTCTTTTCCGTCTACATTTTCTCTTTAGTGTGGTCTTGTCTCCTGATTGCAACTTAAATTGCTTCAACTCCTGTAGAGATGTAGACGTTCTGGCTCGAGGAGAGTCATTAGCCGTCCGAAAAGTAGAAAGGGAGCCCCTCCATAATTCAGACATTTGATAGAGCAAAGTCATCCTTATTTGAATTTTGAATTGACAAATCTATGGGCAGATTTGGAGTCATAAGTCTCTCCTAGAACTATTCACATCTTCTATGTTCGAAGTTGTTAGCCCCAAATTTATCTCATCCAGCATTGAATTCGCATGCCCACTATCCAAGGGATTTGAATTCTGAATAGCCTAATTTGTATAAGAGACAGAACCCGCATTGACTGCCTAAGAAGGTGATGGTTCCTCGAACTGGATCTACATTGTTCTACATTCTGTCTCTTATACACATCTTTTGATGTAGCATGCGGTTTGGGCTGTGAGTCTTGCATGGATGATATTAGCTTCTAGATGCTTCTCCAGGGAAACACCAAATGGTCCAGCCTTATGATGCTTAATAGGTTGCTATGAGTTGTAGGCTTGTTCAATGGATGAATAGCGGCCTTAGCCGAGGGTATATCTTGATGCTTAAATAATGGTTTTGGAGCTCCAACTTTGCACTCAGCCATGTTGTGACCGATTTTGTTACATTTTGTGCAGTAGGATGGGATATCTTCATAGCTGATTTTTTTCCATTTCCCACCCTCTCCTACACCAAACCACAGTCTTGATGGAAGGGTTGCCAAAAGTTCTACTTCCACTCAAACTTTGGCAGTGTTCGGATGAGTAAAATTCTCTGTGTCCATGTCCACACTTGAGTGGGGTTCCCACTGCTTGTGAAAGGCTAAAAACTGCATACTTGGTGAAGAAGATAGTAGGAAGGCCTTCAAAAGTGATTCATATAGCAACAACCGAAGGCTTAATGTCTGGAGTGTAAAGGGGGTGCCACTTGAGAACACGGATATAGAATCCATTGATGAACCATGTTTTTTTAAGCCAACAACGTAAATAATTCACCTCCAAAGAAAAGTGAATAAGGATATGCTTGTGATCTAGAAAACCCACAGTGAAGTTGCCTTTATAGCCAACCATTTGGAAACTTTTCTTCGTACTATCTCCATAATTGGCTTGCAGCTACAAAAATTAGACACCAATAACAAAAAGGAACAGCCAACTTTTGAACCTCTTTCTCAGAAAAAATATGGCTGACTCCTTCTTGAATGATTGTAACTTCTTCAAAGGTTGATCCGGATGATAAGTTTGAGCTTTGGATTTTGTTTGCCAAGAAGAGCTTTAGTAAAGGAACCTGTTTGGCTTTCAGCCTCCTCCAATTCGGCCATGGCCGATCAACAAAGTTAGAAGGTGTTTTTTAGATAGAGAAATTTTAAAGAGAATGAGGGAAGTTTCATTGTTGAATAAGGTTGAAAAAAATCGACCGAATCCTCAATATTGTGACAAATGTAAAAAAAAACAAGGTCATTCATTAGCTGATTGTGAATCAATGACAATGGGAGTTTAGGGAAGAAGCAAAAGAAGGTAGTTCAGGCTGCTGCTCATGGTAATCAAGATAAAAAAAAAACAAGTACAATCTCAAGAAGCACCACATAATGCTCCTATCATCTATTTAGCATGATGCTTGAATGTTAAAGAAATTGTGTGATGAAACCTCAATGAAACAATCTCAATTGATGGGAAGGTGCAATCATTGGCTGAAGCTGCAGTGGTGGATGGCGGAGAAGTAGAAATGGTCAAGCAACAAACTCCTATTATTTAGGAATCCAGCTTGTAGTTTAGCTACTTTGGAGGAGAAAGATGAGGTCTAGTTAGTTGAAAATTTGAATTTTACTAATTCTTTTCTAGCTAATTGTACTTTGAATTCAAAACTTTGAAATCAAGATGAAGGGATAGTAGTTAAAGTGTGCAATTGAGGAGTTACCAATTTACTTCTTAGATTTGGACAAGCCAAACAAATGCCTGGATTTCTCTAAGCTAGAAGATTGGAAGGATTTTAGCATCTAAGTAGGGAAAAGTTAACTAATTTTTGCAGCCTCTAAAACCCTAAACACATACTGTGGCTTATTTTTTAAACCAAAAAGGACGGGAATTTTTGTAGTTTGTAGTCATGAGCTCAATAGAAATCAGAGCCTGCAAACAACTTCCCCATAAGAGTTAAATGATTAAGTCATTAATTTGACTGTTAGAGGAATAGTTAATGAACCTTCCATTCGGAGGCTCAAATCTTTGACAAAGCAAAATAAAGTTCAATTTCTTTGTTTGATTAAACCTTCTTTTTTGGGTAACACCCTAGCGGATGATTATTTTATTAATAAAACATCAAGTTTTACAATGCTGAATATAGGGGCAACTTCGAGCATCCAAGAGCAATAATTATTTTATATGAAAAGAAATTGTGTCTTAATTATTCTCAAGAAATGAAGCAAGCTTAATACCCTCATTCGCAAAAAAAGTCTGCTATTTGGTTTGCCTCCCTAATACATGAGAAAAGGAAACATTCTTTCCTATAAAAAAACTATTAATAAACTAAAAATGAAAGTTCATGCACCAACATGGTATTGCTTGGCTGTTCAAAATGTTGACAATCAACAATGAATCCAATTCCACTTGGATCGATAAAGAGTTGCAACTTTGCAGAAAGGTGGAGACCATCAACCAGCTCCATGGAACTCCGCTACAATTGGATTGAATTTGATAGAAGGGAAAAGGCACTATGAGTTGGCCATTATGATCCCAAATAACACCCTCCTGTTGCCTTACCCGGATTCCCTTTAGAAGCGCCATCCATATTAAGTTTGACCATGCCATAAAGGAGTGGAGACCATTGCACTACAACTACTCTTCTGAGATTCCTATGTATGAAAACTTGTCAAAGATCCCAAGAAAGCAATAGGTCACCAACTGCACAATAACTAGAGAAGGGATGGATCAAAGAGATTTTTTTTAGATAGGAGCATATTTCAGCAATGATGTGTTTTGAATGAACCTTCTGTCCCTCATATAAAGCCTTGTTTCTTGCTTTCCATAATGACCAGCAAATCAATCTTGGAGTGATTTTATGGACCCCCACCAATGTGGGTAAAGAGGTAGCATGCCACGATCATGAATTAAGCTTCTCCACAACCATTAGGTAATGGAGGGAAAACCAATTCCAGCCACGATTCAAAGAAAAGTTACACTTGGCTTGAAATGTCACACGTTGTAACAAGGTGATCCAAAGTCCCTAGTGTTGCCCCGCAAAACCAACATTTTGAAATCATGGAAAATCCATGTTTAACAAGAATTTCATCTATTGGTAGCCTCGTATTTAGTAACCTCCACATAAAGATGGAGATTTTGGGTTGGATTGTTTTGTCCCAAATCATTTTCCTTGAGAAAGTAGAAGGGAAAGTAGGTAAGGTGGAGGAGATTGAGAAGTTTCCTTTGACCGTGAGCTTCCATAACTCCTTGTCAGATTTGGTTGAGAAGTTGAGGCCTCCCATTAAGAATTACTCCTATTCTGTCCAGCTCTCCTGTAGAGTATCTAGCGTCAAGCAAGCTAAGGTCCCAACCATTGTGGATCCAAATTTGTGCAATCGTGAGATTTTTATCAAAAACATGCTCTTTTTCTCGAGCAAGTATCCCCTTTTAGGTGTGCCACTGATCAAACCAAAAGAAGGAACCTATATTGAATAATAACAAGCTAGATAGTATCTGTTTTAAATTAGGGTTTCCTCACTATGCTTCAGACCCTAATGACCATATTTGATTATTCTAGTCTTCTTCCTTCGATGTCTCTTTAATTCTATCTACACAGCTATGTTGCATGTGAAGATTAAGTCATCCTTGCTGGTTAGGAATTTCCATGCTTCATTGGTCTATGGGAAAACAACACCTACTAGTCAACATGAGCTTTGTCAAAGCTTGAGGCAAGCTTACAGTTCAAATGTTCCTTCGATAGTGGGTGGAGATTTCATTGCTCTTTGATTGCATGATGAATACCTAGGATCCTCTTCCCTAGATGTAAGTGCAATGAATGATTTTAATTCTTGTCTAAATGACTATGAGCTTGTCAATTTGTCTTTCAGAGGGAACAAATTTACATGGTTGGGAAATTGTTTTGGAAGTAATGTCTAGAAACATCTTGATGGGTTCATGTGTAATCAAGCTTTTCAACTGGATTATCAATCAACTGATGTTTACCACTTGGCTAAGACTTGCTCTAACCATACTCCTTTATTATTTTCCATTGACAAAATTGTGTTTTCTGGTTCAAGGTAGTCTAGAATTCTAAATTTGTTGGTAGGGCATCCAGATTTTAAGAATTTAACTTGTAGAAGTTGGAATGTATCCAACAGAGGAAGTCCTTTGTATAGAGATGCTGCTAAATTGAAAAGGCTCAAACCTGAGCTTAGGAGTTGGAGTTTCAATGTGTTTGGTAACATCTTTCAAAAGTTCAATAATTCAGAAGCTTTATTGATGTGGAAAGAAGATGAATTTCAAATTAATCCTACTGACAACTCAAATGGAATTCTCTGAGGCACAAGAAGAACTTGTCAAATGCTTGACTGATAAAGAAGTTTTCTAGAAACAAAAGGCTGGTGCCAAGTGGTTAAAGGAGAGAGAGCACAATTCATAGTTCTTTCACTCAAGAATGGTGAGTAAAAGACAGAAACTAGCAATCACAAGATTAAATACAATGGCAAATAGGTGGATGATTTGAGTCAAATTGAAAATGAATGGATCAAATTTTTCAAGACTTTCTTTCTGGGAGGACACAATGGGTGCAACACGAGGACTTCCCAGGGGGTCACCCATCCTAGTACTACTCTAGCTTGTGCACGCTTAACTTCGGAGTTCTGATGGGATCCGGTGCATTAGTGCTAGTATGCACGCACCCATATTCTATTCCTTCTCTTGGACTTCCAATTAACCAAATAACAAATGGGAGATTTAAATAATATTTACTTTTTTGAGATTGCACCTAAGTAATATTTAAATTGCCTAGGTACCCGTTACTGAGATCAAACCTTCTGTAATTCGTGTGAATTGAAATTCACTTGTTTCTGGAGCATTTGTTTTGAATTTAATGGGAAAATAAATTAATTTTAACCCATTTTGTACTTTGGATGGGTTACTTGAATTTGAGATATTTTTTAATTTGGTAGAATTTTAATTGATATGAAAAACTCCACAAAATAATATATTTTGTAGTTCTTGCGACTGAACCCTTTAAAAGGGTATCCTACATATCCAAATTGGAATCAATCCACACGTAGTTCTAATCAAACTACAATTTTAAATATAAATTCTTTTGGGCCTTTTGAGGCAATTGACATTCAATTGGAATTTGGCCATTAAAAGCAAAGATAATTCAAGGTCAAAGACTAGTTCAATTATTTTATTTAATATTTTTGTGATGCCTTGAAAGGCAAGAACGACATAAAAGTCTAGTTTAATTATCAAATTATAGTTGTGATTACCATAAGAAGGTAATGTGGACACAAGAGCCCATTAATTTTATTTTAGTGCCTTAAAAGGCAAATTTAGGCACTAAAGCCAATTAATTTAGTTCAACACCTTCGAAGGCAAATTAAAAAACTAAAGCCAATTAATTTAATTTGGTGCCTAAAAAGGAAAATTTAAGGCTCTAAGTCAAATTAATGATGCTACTTTATTAGACTTAAATTGCAATCTTATAATAATAAGGCCAAGATTGTATTTACACATCTAGATGTGTATAAAAGGTAATTTTTACCATCTAGAATCAATGAATTTAATTTGGAGCCTTTCACAGGCAGAGCTGGACATGGTAGCCAACTTAATCTTACTTTCTCTTATACATGAAAGATGTGTATAAGACTATGGCCTTCAAAGAATAATTTGGTGCCATAAAAGGCATATAATGCATTAAAACCGAGTCATTTATACTTTTGTACTGGAAGAGATAATCATGGGCACTAAGACCAATTCCATTTTGATTTATTATCTTAAAAGATAATTTGGGCACGAAAGCCATTTAATTTGATTTGATAGCTTGAAAGGCAATTTGACAAAATAAGGTACTAGGATCTATTTTAAGGCACTAAAACAGATTGATTTAATTTAGTGTTTACATAATTTAAGAGACAAAATAAACACATGGGCATTAAACCCATTATAATTTATCTCAAATTATTATTGAGGCATGAATTGGCACAAAAATGTCACGAAGGCTACAAATTGGCATAAGGGCTGAGTTATAATTTTTTAGCCATAAAAGATGTGTAGTGCATGAAGGCAAAAGGGATTCAGCACAAGATGAATCAATTTTATACAAGTTTGACCAACAAGATGAAAGTTCATAGAATTTATAAATCCGACATAATTTAAGTTTGTGAATTGAAAGATTAAAATATATGCATATCAGACAGTTATGTATATGCATGCCAATATTTGACAAAACTTTTGCAAACATATTAAGGATATATGAATATATCTCTTGCAATTGAATATAGAGTTTCATTTAACAAGAAACTTTTTTAGACTTTTGGTTTACAGGAGTTAAATTGATTTGAAGGAGAACAGATAAAATCTCCAAACCTTTACTTTTAGTATATCTCCACTTCGTCTTTCCAACACAAGAATACCACCTCCTTCTTTGCCTGAGTGCCTTCTCGTGTCTTTCCTTTCTTATTTAGCCTCTCTCTTAATTGCCATTTCGTAGCTTTTTTTGTTCGTGGCTGCTCCTATTTTGCCTCTACTTTTTTTTAAGCCTCTCCATCTCTTCCCCTTTATATAGAATTCTCAAAGTAGAACATTGCTGTGAGGCTTGGTGGTTATCTTTGAACATGGATTATATGGGATCATGGTTTTCTTTTTGCATTTAGATGTTCCCAGAATTATGGTAGGTTATGGCCAATCATGGCCCTTGATAGAGAATCATAGCCTGTGCAATTGTCTTGGCCATAAACTGCCTTGGGACATAGGGTAATGATCATGACTTTTTTCCGCTGTATGACATGGTCATGGAGTGATTCAATTTGACCATTTCATGAACTACATTTTTTAATTTAATTTTTCTTTGAAAATTTTGATTCAACAATTGGCCCCTTGAGCATTGTATATGAAAACTGTTATTTACTTGACATCTATAGGGGTCTATACTTTTTTTTATATTCTTTCAAGACCTTCAATGAAGTATAATTTTTCTTCGATTGGTATTTGCACTCAATTATTGTCACCTATAAGGACCATATACACTTTGGCCTTGTTGCACTTGGGTTACATTTGTATTTATTAACCTCAAACTAACCTTTCTAGGCTTAGTATTTTAGTCTCACCATTTGTAAATTTGAATTGTTCTAGAAAAATAGTACAACAATCACAAAATCTCTCTCAACTCTTTCAAGAATTCATGTGATAAATGTTTGAACCTTTAATAATCACTTTAACTACTTCAAAAAATGGTGAATTTTTTTTGAAATAATCAATCAGTTTAACCACTTGAAAATATATCGGTGGACTTTCCTTTGAAACATTAACAGTTTAACCACTTGATAATGAACCGGCGGATTTTTTTTCTTTTTGAACAATTAATCAGTATAACCAATTAGTGGATTTCTTCTTTGAAGTATTAATCTGTTTGACCACTTGAATTGATTGGTGGAGTTTCCTTTCAAGGATTAATCAATTTAACCATTTGACAAATCGATGGATTTTTCTTTTGAATTATTAATCAGTTTAACCACTTGAAAAAAATATATTGGTGGAAAGACTTTTATAAGGGGCAACATATGCCTTTGATAAGGGGGCCACATCTAGTTCAAGACTAGACTGCCTACATACCCAAACATTGGGATCAAACCAGTCGTAGTTCAGTAGTATTGGTCAGATTACCATTTAGGTAAATTACCTTTTGATAAATTCACCATAAGAATACACACATTCTCATTTGTGCAAATCTAGATTTGTTTTCTAGCAAACTTCAATGACAACTTAAGGACCTAGAAATACTTGAATTCAAAATTTTACTCTATCCTTCTTGTGATTTTAGTTGTTTTTCAACATTTAAGAAGGATATAATTTTCATCATTGGAGTTCTCTCAGTATTCTTGAGGTAATAGACATCAAGTCTTGATTTCATTTATTGGCACTTTTATTGTCAAACATTTTAAGAGAAAGATATTCAATCAAAGCATTAAGATGTTATTAGATTGAATGATGCATCCTTAATAAAAATTTTGTTCTTCTAATTTTCTTCTTGAGCAAAAGACCACTCTTATCAATGGGGTGACTAACAATCTGATACATTTTTGAATCATCAAATTTTTAATTTAAAGTCACTTTTACTTTTGCTCAAACAATTTTGTTACCTTTCTTAATATGAATCTACATCTTCATTTTGGAAGTGTATCTTTCATTTTTTTTTCTTTCAAAGTAGGTCTTTTTTGTCTTTCTTTTTTCATTGCCATTACCAAAAAAATTTTATTGGTATTAACAAAGGTTGTCATTGATTCACTTTTTTCGACGACAACTATTTTTTTTTTCTTCATTTTTTGAAATTGATTTGTCTAAGAGTCCACACATTTTTCTGTAGTCACTTATTAAGAAATTTGTTTCTCAACATTGCAACCTTCTGAAACAAGTGCTTCAAACGTTTCAGGTTCAGCAGTGCTAACAAACATTGCTATTTTGAGCAACAAATTATTGTAGCACATTTGAATAGCAGTTTGTTCAGTTAATTTTTACTGCATTGGATATTCAAAATTCCCCATCGCAACATAACGAAATCAGTGACACTTTCATTTGGATTTTGTTGTGCATCAGCCAAGTCAATGATAGAAACCTTTTTCTTTGAGTTGCCAAATTGAGCATCAAGGGTCTTTTCATGTCATTCCAAGTGTGGATTGATCCAAGTTGTAGTTGGGTGTACCAACTAAAAGAAGGTCCTTTAAGGGATTGCACAAAATGGTGGAGCATCAGGATTTCAGCTCGAGCTGATTCACAACAAGCAAAGTAAAAATGAGCTAAGTTCTCATGCAGCATGCCAATGATTCCATCAAACTTTTCAAATTTGGTTTTTGATAATTGGAGGATATGATATCATGTCATAATAAGAAGATAATATTCAAATACAGGAGGATTTAAAGATGTTTGAAACTCCTTTATTCCCTTGAATATCAAATTTTTTATATCATCTGGTGTATGAGGTGCAGTAGACTTTTAAACAATTTTGTGAACTTGCACGTGCTTAAGAACATATGTACTTACTTGGCTAGCAACTTGAGCAACCAAAGCGGCCAATCCAATTTCTTTTTTCAACTATCTTCCTTTTCAACTCTTGAATTTGTACTTCAAGAAAAATAATACCCGTTACTAGTACCAGCATGTATTCATTTGGAGTCTCTTCAGGCTTCAAGGGTAATTTTGTCTTTTTGTTTGAAAACTTTGAAGAGGATATAGCTCTGACATTTCTCAAGGTTTTAAGTATATTGCTTGAGAAGTCAGAGAAACAATAGTTTCTTCCTCTTGAGAAAATGTTGCCATTACAGTTTCGATTAATAACAAGTCGATCACAATTGACCCAAAAATATTGAAAGGGTTTGATGTTGACCTCCTCAACCATGTTAATGGAAACTTAGTCTTCGTTTGACTTAGCAATGACAGACATGTGAGACCACCTATGAATGGGGTTCACGTATCCTAACAGAGCTATTTTACGTTGCTCAATGCGGGCATTTACAATTGGGATAATTTTATCTTGGCCTTTTGGTGTCAAAGTAATTTTTTGTGTATAGATACTCCTTGTACAATGTCACTTTTGGAGCAGTTGTTTTTCATTCATTAGTGACCTAAGAACAAGGAACACCTTCATTTTGCCCCCAATAGTCTTGGCAACTAGGAGTGCAGAATTTCAATTTTCCACCCAAAATTCTTGATAATTGCAAATTGAGTAAATTTCTTCCATCCCTTGGTATTTGGAATGGGTTTCTTTTGCTCCTTCGAATCTTTGACGATCACAAGTGGAGCATCTTCTTTTGTCCCCTAGCATCTTTGATGGTTGCAAATGGAGTGAATTTATTTTGCCCTTACCAACCTTAATAGTTGCAAGCAGAGAAAATTTATTTTGCACATTCCCAACTTAGCGGACGAAGTGCCTTCCTTTTGCCCCTCACAACTTTGTCGGTTGCAAGCGAAGCAAATTGGAACGAGGTTATTTCCAAAGAATTTTTCGGGCTATGAAGCTCATGAAAGTGAATTACAATCTTAGATGTCATCCTGAACTTTCAGGACAACACAATCTAAAATTAATTAAACAATTACAGATGAAAAGGAGAATAGGTCCCTAAATGGGCATGCCAAAAACCATCTTATACAAAAATTTAATAAGATTTTGGGAATTAAAATCACCCAACTAAAATCTCACTCATAGATTTGCTCGCACAAGTTTTTATTTGTCTGACTCAGATTACATTCAAGATATTAAATCTTTTAATTACATTCCCTAATTTAAGAGAAACACATTTCGATTCTAATTGTAAATTAAATTAATTTGACTTCCAATTAATCAAACAAGCATAGGAGGATTTAAATTTTTTTTTTTTGGAGTTGCACCTGAGTAATATACTTAAATTGTCTACATACTCGTAACCGAGATCAAACCTTCTGTAGTTCGTGAGAATTGAAATTCACTTGTATTTGGAGCATTTGTTTAGAATTTAACGGGAAAAAATAAATTAATTTTAAATATTTTGAACTTTCAACTGGTTACTTGAATTTGACCCATTTTTTAATTTAGTAGAATTTTAGACTGATAGAGAAACTCTACAAAATAATATATTTTATAGTTCTTGTGGCTGATAGTCCCTTCCTATTTTTCAATCATTGACTACCGTTATTTTAGTGTTGATAATGTATGTGTCATTCAATTACACCAATAAATAAATTATTACATAAAAAACGAATGAAGAAAAAGAACAATAATGATTCAGTAAAGAGTTCTACATGTCCATAATGAATCTTGACCAAGGAAAATATTGGGTCTATTTAACTTTGGTAATTTTAACCGCTATCACTTCCCTCAAACTTTAGAGGCAAAAAAAAATATTCAAACCAAAAACTAAGACAAACTAAAATCGAATATCAAACCAAAAACTAAAATTTACCGTTATGAACCAAGTAAGGGGAAGTAGATCACAATCTCAGCGGACTTGGGTAATCTGAAAAAATACCCCTAGAAAAAATCAGATAATCATTACATCGGATGAAGTAGTCCCTTCCTATTTTCCAATCATTGACTACTATTATTTTCTTGTTGAAGCAATAAATCAAACATTCTAAAGAAAAAAAACTACATACAAAATTGATGGAGTGATGTTGTTCTGATTGTGGACAATTTTACACTCTTGTATCTAAGTCTTCAAGATTGGAGAATATTTGAAAATAGAATTATAGGTAGGTTGGGAAATTGCTTTATAACAGAATTATAGATAGGTTGTGAATTTTTCGAATATAAAAGAAGATCTTATACATAAGCAAGATGCTGAATAGCAGTTGGAAACTGAATAATAGGAGACATGGTAGATGTTTGAAAAAGAGGGATCAGTGTAGATTGGAATTGAAAAAAAAAAAAAAGAGAGAGCAAAATAGAAATAGGGAAATTTGGAGATAGGGGATAGAAGATACGCATAATTGGGGAGAGAAACAAAGAAGGCTTTAGAGAGCGAGTATAATACACGTGACAATCAGGTGTCAGATATGAAAGAGAATTAGAGAGAAATGTATGTGTTAAATTTATCTATCTATATCTATCTATACTAATATATATGGGAGTTGTTTCTCCTCGTGCAATTTTTGTTTCTCTCTTCAAAGTGTTTATCCCCTTTTTAGTGATGACAAAAACACCTGGCATTAATGAAATATAACTAGTTGTGACCCCATTCATTGAACAGGATTTCATTTTACTTTTTAATATTGCTATGGAATTGAATAAACAAATTCGAATGGAGAAAGATAGAAAATTTGTTACCTATTATTCGCACACTGACAATATAGTATATTAAAATCTCATAGATATAAGTAGATGATAGAGGAGTATTAAAATTTGGATTGATGATTAAGAAAATTGAGCAAGAGAAGGAGATTAGTATAGCATAAAAGTTAGAAGAGTCATGAGAATAATCAATGCAATTCTAATATCACAAAATAAAATTGTTATATTAGTTTTACTTTATAATTAAATTTAAATCGTTAATAGTACCAATTTTGTTTTGAAAATTTTCACAAATATGAGATGATCATAAAAGAAACAAATTTCTCCAATTGCACCATATATAAACAAGATGGGTTCAAATCTAATCACTTTGAAATGAGAAGTCTCTTATACAATCTAGAAAGTAATAATTTAGCAAAATCATGTAATCTTTATCTCTAGATAACATTTATTTTGCATGAAACAAATAGAATCCCCTTGGATCTTCTCATTACATTGTGATATATTATTCAATAAGTAACTTTATAACTTGTCTTTCATAATAAAAGGAAGCAACTATAAACAAATATAAACAGTATGAAGCATTATTTAGAGTGTAACTTGCCTAAAAAAATGCATTAATTTGGAAATAAGTTCCACATGGAATAATTCAAATTTGATAGTTACAGAACATGGGTTCACCTATTTTGAAAATTCTTTGTATAATCTCGAGCCGATTACCAATAGGAAAAAATTTTCGTCATTGTCACCTATCGATGGTTTCCATCATCGTTTCAAAAATCGAAAGAAGGCTAAAATAGAAAAGAAAAATAGGAAGGCAAGTGATGTGAGCAATTTGGAGATTTTGCTCATTCAACTCCGGGTATATAAAGTTGTCATCACAAGTTCTTTTCAACTTGATAAAGGGTAATTGCTGCAATTGATAGTTTGGGGGTAAGTCACAAATAAATAATAGCTCAAGCTAGTATATTGCAATTAACCCTAATATAAATAATATAAATTTGGCCAAGCCATCAAAAGTCCAAATACATGATAACAGATTCACTGATTAGAAGCTAAACATAAATATATAACAAAACTTGAATCTCTCAGACTCACAAAGGTCTATCCAGTAGACATGCCATAATACTTTTTTAACACTGGTGTTTTTCCAGAATCTTTCTCGAGTAAGTAGAAATTAGCCCCTAATGGCATAATTCCATTATTGAATTTTTTAATCATTCAAGCTAAACATCATCAGCTCTATACATGTTTTTCAACATGAAAATTTTGCTTAAAACAGCACTAAACCTAAACTCCAAAAAAATTGATATCCATCAGTCAATTAAATTAACATAAAAAACAGAATTTAAAGAAAATTCATTAAATGCAGCCATATGTAGAGAGATGAAAATTCGCTTCATAAACACTGTACTCAATGAAAATTCCTCCGAAGATCACTGGAAATTCGATATCTAAATGTGAAACCCAGTATTTTGCTAGCCTTGTTCTTTGATTTTAACTGATTTAAAATGTTTTTCATATTATTTTTAGTCATAAAGTACTGTCAACTTATTCGTTTTTCAATTCGGCAAATTTTTCGGTTTACGCGACAAATCACTTGGAAGGTAAGATTTTTTGTATTTTTGCACTTTTTTGGCTTATGGGCTTTATGATTCAAGCTTATAATTTCAAGTTTTGTAGGATTCTTTATGGCTGAAAATAAACCCTCTTTGCAGCCTTATATGTTATGATTTATGTATGTTATGGGTTGTTTTTAGTGTTTTGGAGGTTGGGAAGTGATTGGGGTTGATTTTTAACAACTTTCCACGGTTAGATTACATATTTTAAGATTATGAGTTAGGGTTTTGTCTTCCATATGTGGCCCTAAAGTGTTATGCTATGAATGCTTATGTCTATGCATATAATGATGTTTTAAGAGTGTTTTATAGGTTAGTTTGGATAGGAATTGAGACTTGAAACCAAGTGGAATTGATTTCCCTTCATTTTGTAAGTAAGCGAAAGTTTGGCACAACTAGGATAATTTGGATAATTGGTTATGTTTGAAGGGTCTTTAATGATCTTTTGATGGTTTTAGGTGTTTTCCTTTGTTGTGGAAATCTTGCTATTGATATAGTCCCAGCTATTGCTCCGGTGAATCTTTCCGTTTATAGATTTTTGTTGGTTGGTTGAATATGTTGTTTTGAGTTGGGTTGTGACCTAGGTCCATCAAAAGATCATTAAAGACCTGTCTCTTATACACATCTAGTGGCATCCAAATATCGATATTCTATTTCACTTGTATTTTGTTTAACGACTTTGAAATATGTTTGGATGGATTTTAAAATGTGTATGATGTTTGGAATTAAACTTTTACCAAGTTGATTAACATAAAATAGCTTGGTCCCGATTTCATATATATTAATTCCAAAACCTGTCTCTTATACACATCTAGATGTGTATAAAGCATTTTATGATATTTTGGCTCATAGGTGACCTAGGTATATAATTTTGGATGTGTTTGGAAATGTTTGATTTGGGAGCTCGGTTCTATAGTCATCCATGGGACGCCATGGTGACTGCTTTGTGTTTATTATGAACTATTTGACTCGGGGTCTTAGTCTTTGGGATAACTTGACCTCCGATCGGACTAGTAGGTGTGGTAGATTACTAGATCGGCTAGTACTGTAGGTCATACCTTTGAGCCTAAAAGATACTCATGCTATTTTATTATTTTCTGGATTGAAACTGTACTTGGATTTGTTCGCTATGCTTTAGCATACTATGTTTTGAAATGTATTGGATCTTTTTGGCTATGTTTTGGATATGCTTTAGCATACTATGTTTTGAAATGATTGGATCTTTTTGGCTATGTTTTGGATATGCTTTAGCATACTATGTTTTGAAATGATTGGATCTTTTTGGCTATGTTTTGGATATGCTTTAGCATCTGTATGCTGTAAGATGTATTAGATAGGTTTTGTATTGATGAACTTTGTTTTTGTTGTAGCATCTTTTGTACTAAGAAGGAATTTTGTAATTCGTATTTTTGTGTAAAATGAAATATTCGGTTTTATAGTAAGAGAAATGGTTTGATGGTTCTATTACATTGCGGTTAAGTTTGTTACTCTGTTCGTTTGTGCCTTGCGCTTTGGTCCGGTGTACCATTAGCGCGGCGTGTTACGGTCCCGTTTTTGGGGCGTGACACTAAATATTACTAAGAATTATAAAAAATAATTATCATGATCAATGGACCTAAACTATGAAGCAATAGCACTAAATAGAAAAGAAAACAAATTCATACTAAGAGCTCAAGAACATGGCACATGCATGAAATTGATATATAGATATAATTCCAAAAATACTTGCATTAAATTCGTTCAAGTTTACCATGCCTTATACCATGGATGTTATTTAACAAAGCTTAGGTTATAATGTTCATGCATTAGCTCGAGAATTTTGCATTAGATAATGTTTACATGAAATTAAAGCAAACCTTTATGCATCAATCCACTTATGTTGAATTCTCAAAAAGCAAGATTAATATAAAACAAATTAGTAGTATATTCCATGAAACAAAGAGATCATCTTAACATTTCAGGAGTTAACATTAGAAAAACTCATACTCAAAGAACAAATACCACACCCAGAGAATGGAACAAAAGAGGCTAGTGAATATTTACCTGGGTAAACATCAGTTTAAAAATCACAGAAACAAAAATCCTTCCTCGTATTTACTTCCTTCGTTATTATACTTTCAATAAATTAAAACGCATCAATTTGCATATTATAATCTGACTTTTCAAAATGTGTCGATTCTCCAGTACCTGGTCCATGGCATAAAGCAATTGAATCCCTACTGCATTCTTTCCGATTGAAAAGAAAATATGAGGATCCTTTTCTTATAGAGCCAGATAAAAGTTGATATACTGCTTTCATTCAGGATCTCCAGATTTCATTGACACATCAAAGGTATCATCGGCGCTAAGTTTTACAAATCGCTTCTATTATGACGACGGTATTGTGAAAGAGAAATATTTTGTTAAGGAATAGAAGTTGACAAAACCAAAAGTTAAAAAAGTATAAAGGACAAATTCAAGGAATATGGTATATGAATATTGAAGATCAAGTTCAAAAGCAGTTTATCATAGCTGTAGGAAAATAGAATATCGATATTTGGATGCCACTCTGCCATTTTATTAACATCTTGTTTATATCCTTGCAACACAAAAACACACTTGTGTCTCAAAGGTTTACTGCTAAAACCACCCGAATCCAAAATGACTTGTCTCGTCCAAAGGTAGTAAGCAATTCTGCTGTATTCCAACAAATGCTTTTGACTTCATTTTCATGGACCTACGAAAAAAACAATAGGAATTGAAAAATGCAAATAAGTTTGATATGAATAACAAATTTAAGAAAAATGTAGACAACAACAACCATTTTATTATTTGATATAGTTAGAAAGTCACAACATTACCTAAACCGATATTTATCCTTTTTTAGGTTTTCTTTTGATTAATTTTACACATGTATTAGTACTAAGAGACATTTTAAACCACCGGCATGTACATGATGTTGGACCGGTGGTCCTATTGCAGACAATGAACTCCTTTCTAAGATCATCTTAATTTGTTATAGCAAACTTATTAGCAAGTTTGACATCTAATATAATTCAAATAGGTAATACCCATGGGTTTCCAATAGATGTCATGGATATAAAAAATCAAAATCAGACTATGATCATCCAACCAAAGACAGAGAATTGCTATACTATACAAATACATATATATATATATATATATATATATATATATATATATATATAGAAACCATTTCATATTTATATATTCTCCATTAAACATTTATATTCAAAAGTTTTAACTTTTAGTAAGTAATCAATTAGGATAGTCATGAATAGGGAAAAACCAATATGAGAATGGATACAATTAAACCCTTGTATTTTCTCTCTTTATCATTTTTTCTTTCTTGGCCAAAAGTTTCAATACTTTTTTCCAACTACATAATTATTGAAGAAAACCCAATTGTATATCTAAAACTACATACCAAACTAATGAAAAAGTAAAACGCACAAAAAAAAAGGAGAAATTATAGATTTACCAAACAATCAAATACTAACCCCAAACCGCAATGTAAGACAAATTAGAAGCCCTCAAACCATTGTCATCAAAGAAAAGAAAAACATTTTGAATTTGATAAAAGTACCATGAAAAATAAACCTTACCTTTATGAACCAATAAATTGCACATACATCTGATCAATTTGAACCTAAAAAACACAAAAATAAATAAATAAAATTGCAAAATAAAAAATAAAACTTTACCTCCGTAGGCTAGACCAAGAGGGAGAATTAGAGGGAGAGAAAATGGATTCATGGGGAATTGGATGGAATTTATGCCAAATTCAAATGGGAAAAAGGATAAAAAATAAAATTGCACTTGGAATAATGAACTCTCAATCTTTCTATGGGTCCACACCCTGTCTCTTATACACATCTAGATGTGTATAAGAGACATTCATCAAGATCTTCATCAATAATAAATTTTACCTCAGCAAACAAAAATAGAAACACGAACCCAAAAAAAATAATGATCAGAAAAAAAATGATCAAAATATCAAACAAACAACGAAATAAAAAAAGCAACAATAATAAATTTTACCTCTGCAAAAAAAAATCAAAAACTTTTCTAAAATGTGCTATTGCTATGATGATACAGAAAAACAACAAAATAAATAGAGATATCTAGAGCAAGAATGACAAATTTCACTTCTACAAGCAACTTGAACCCAAAAAAGCGCATTTGGATTTTGGGATAGGATGAGATAGTTTTTGTTTGAAAAATTGAAAAGATGAAGCTATAGGAGGATTTTATACTTTTTTAACTTTTGGTTATGTCAACTTCTAAATTAGGAAATCAATGAATTATGAGGAGAATGACAGGTAGAGAGATTGGGGAAAGGAGATGCGAGAATTAGGAGATAAGGGCTGTAGCGAGAATTAGGAGAGAGAAGGTTGTAGAGAAATTTGTTAAAGGGTTGAGAGAGCAAGTGTAATTTATGTACCAATCAGATGTCAGATAGGAGAGAGAATTGAAGAGAATGAATGCATCAAATTTATTATATATATATATATACACAATTCTCAATCCCGATAGGAAAACATAACCTATTTTTGTTTCTCCCCTTTGTGTCATACTTAAAATACCCGCCCTTAATGAAATATAAATTATGATAGGAAAACATAATAAAATAACTCCTCATCTATTTATGTGTATAAGATAATAATACTACCATACACATTTTTTGTCACACCTAATAGATAACTTGCAACCTTGGTTTTGATGATGACAAATGAAGAACTTAACTATCTTAACTGAAGCTATGTAGGATTGCTAGTACATTTGCTCATTAGCAGGGTTTTTGGACAAAGAACACTGCCCAAACAGTACTACATTTCTCGGACGCACAAGCTTGCCCGAACGAGATTACCATGGACACAATACACTATCCGAACGATCAGGCAAAGAGCAAGATTTTGGACATCTACAACGTTAATAAACTGTCTCTTATACACATCTAGATGTGTATATCTAGATGTGGTATAAGTTTGACAGGGTTCACACATTGGATGTGTTTAACAAACACATCTAACTGTCCGAAAGAAGTACAAACTGGGAAAGCTTTCTGTCCGAAAGAAAAACATTCCCAGTTTAGCATTAAACCTTTCAGACACAATAAACTATCCAATGTGTGAACCTTTCAAACATACCTGGTTTGGACGAAGGAACGGAAGAAAGTTCGGCCGTCTGAATGGGACCCTCTGATCTCAGATATCAAGAGTCATATGATGGATTAGAAGCATGACAATAACAAGAACATCGGACATCCGAAACCTATAACGGCTAGTTTTTGAGCATTTATTATTGAGCCGTTAGGAGGTAGTTACAACCCAATTTATTGCACCAATAAATACCAACTCCTTTGTATAATGAAATATCTCTTAAACATTGAATACAAGCAAAAAGAAACACAATTTGAGTGCAAATTATCTCTTTAGTGATATTGTATTAGTGTGTACTTAAGAGTGCAATTCAAAATATTGAGGAGTGATAATCTTGTACAAAAGTAAGGTTTGTGTAAAATCCTTGGCTCAACTAAAAGAAGTAGTGAGCAAGGATGATCTTACTTTGTACACTGGAGATTATTGGCTCACCAAGATTGAAGAAGCATCTTTGTGGATTATTATTCCAAACTATCTAGCTTGGATGTGGTGTTTCTTAATTGCTTATCCTTTCATCATTTTATTTTCCAAGTGTAAGAAATTTGAATTGAGCATCATTTGATAAATTAGTTTTTAAACCTAATTCACCGCCCTCTTAGGTAGCTAGTTTGGGTCCAACAATTGGTATCCGAGCCTTGGTCTCTTTATTTTGCTTAAATTGCATTTGAGTAATGATCCCTTATGGCAACCAATAATGTTTTATTTTTTGAGCTCTATCATTAGACCCCCTATGTTTAATGGGATAAACTTTATTAGTTGGAAAGATAGAATGAAAATATTTTTGCAATCCATTGATATTGACTTGTGGTATGTTGTAAATGAAGGTCCTTTTGAAGCTCCCATCATTGAAGATTTTACAAATAGAATTTGAGAAAATACAAGGGATGACCTCACTCCACAAGACAAGGCAAATTTGACCTTAAATGCGAAGGTCATAAATGTACACATCTCAAGTTCCTTTTGTATACCTGCGATAAAATGTATTGTAGGTTCAATGATATCATTAAGAATCTTGAAGCCTTGGGTAAGGAGTATTCTTGGGGCAAAAAGAATAGATATATCTTGAATGCTTTATCCAAAGAATGGGAGGCCAAAACTATCTCCATAGAGAAAGCAAAGAATCTAAACTCCCTGCCTATTGAGTCCTTAATTAACTCTTTTACGTCTTATAATTGTGCTTAAGGCCAAAGTGGTGGATAATGAAGAAGCAAGAGCAAAAAGGAGCATTGCATTAAAGACTTCTCAAGAAGAAGATACAAATGGTTCCATTAATCTAGTAGATGAAGATCTTGATGAAGGAGATCTTGCACTCATCACCAAAGCATTTTCTCGAACACTACATCAATAAAGGAAAAATGAGAAGAGGTGGAGCTATCACATCTAGATGTGTATAAGAGACAGGCCATAAGCCTTTTCTCAAATTAGCTTTAGTTCTAATATTTCAGACAGGAAATTTAATTTTCATCATTCAATGCATTTCATTCCACGTTTAGGATGAATATGAGAGAGTAAGGCACAATTTCTAAATCATGGGATGATTACAACTCCGAAAGCAAGTTGAAGAATAAATGGAATGGTACAAATGGCCTTATGGCCATTGGTGATGATGAGTAACTTCTTCTATGATTCTAATGATGAGAATGACGATTTTCATTTCTAGCTTGGCCTTCCCTTTGAAATTATTTGGGTTGATAGCTCCACCTCCTGTCTCTTATACATAAGGAGTTAGTATAAAAAATCAAATGCTAGCACTGTTCTTATACTAATCTAAACTTGTGAATGAAAGACAATAGGCTATTTGGTGAAATAAATTGGGTTGAAGAAAAGAATGCACGTGAAAACAAGGATCAAGTTCGGGCAAGCTTGTGCGTCCGAGAAATGTAGTACTTGAATGTTCTCTTGACTAAAAAAAGGGAAAATTTTGTTGGTATGAAAAGGAATAGAAATGTTTTGATCAACAAGAACCCTGTCACTTTTAGAAAGGATGATCTTTGTTTTGTAAATTCCAATCAAAATCTTCTTTATATGGAAATAAAAATATCATTTGCAATTATTGTCGACAATATGGACATGTGAAAAATAATTGCTATGTCAAGAAAAATAAAAAATTTGGAATGAATACCGGATGGATTTGTAGTAGTTACACTAAGCAATAGTGTATGTGTATTAGAGACACATCTAGAAAATGAAAATTTTGGAATGAATACCGTATGGATTTGTAGTAGTTACACTAACTCTTATGGACCCAAGAAAATATGGGTATCAAAAGTTATCACTTAATTTCTTGTGTAGGTAATAAACATCACCGACAATGCTAAATGGTTCACAGATAGTGGATGTTCAAGACATATGACTGATCATGCATATCTCTTCACCAATCTCAAGTCCAAAAATAGTGGAAAGGTAACTTTTGTGGATAACATGATAGCAAAATCAATTGGCATTGGTGATATAGGTAAAAATTGTGAGACATTGATTAAAAATAATTGGAATTACAATCTCTTAAGTGTGACTCTAACTATGTGATAAGAATCTATATGTGTTCTTTACAAAACATGAATGTTTAATTCTTGATAAAAATTGTCTCTTGTTTTCTTTCGGAAGTACTTGCACAATGATGTTTATGTGACAGATCTTGATAATATTGGTAGTAACAATGTAAAATGTTTAACCGCTTCTATAGATGATCCTTGGCATTGGCATAGAAGGTTTTGTCACTTCAACATGGATTTAATCGAAAGTCTTGCTAAGAATGAATTGGTGAGAGGCTTGCCAAAATTGAAGTTTTTGAAAAGGACAAAATATGTGATGCAATGCCAGTTTGGTAAACAAGTTAAAATGTTCTCTTCCAACCTGTCTTTTATACACATCTAGATGTTGGAATTATTGCATTTAGACTTGTTTGGTCCAACTCAACATGCTAGTCTCGGTGGTAGTAAATATGCGTTTGTGATTGTTGATGACTATTGTAGGTATACTTGGGTAATATTTCTTGTTCACAAAAATGAAGCCTTTGAAAATTTTGTATAACTATTTTCTAAAATAAAAAATTGTTGAATTTGAAAATCATTCATTTGAGAAGTGACCATTTTAGATGAATTTAAATTTGGAGGTTTTCCCAAAATTTGGGATCACAATGGTATTTCGCATGAATTTTCAGTTGTTAGAGTGCCTCAATAAAATGGTGTTGTTGAGAGAAAAAATATAACACTCCAAGAGGCAGCTAGACCATGATTAGTGAATGTGATTTACCAAAATTATTTTGGGCAGAAGTCGTTAACACTGCTTGTTATGTTATGAATCGAATTCTTTTGAGACCTATTTTAAATAAAACTCCTTATGAACTCTTGTTTTGCAAAAAAATCTATTGTGATCTATTTCAAAGTTTTGGTTGTAAATGTTTTAATTTAAAAATTGTATAAGAAACAGCGGGGAGGTTTGACAAGAAATCGGATGAAGGCATTTTCCTAGGATATTCTAATGACAAGAAAGCATACCGAGTATACAATAATAGAACTCTTTTAATTGAAGAAGTTGTGCAGTGTTACGTTTCATGAGGCTAATGATATTATTTCAAACAATGTTTGTGAAGATGAAGATGCAGGTATACAAAAGGAACTTGAGAAACTTACCATATATGAAGAACATCAAGAGACCACAGGCAATGAGGACAACGTTCATCACTTGGATGAAGAAGAAGAAAAGAACGAAGATACTTCAAAAGATCTTCCAAGAGCATAGAGATTTGTCTCAAACCATCTTCAAGATTTGATCATAGGTGATCCGTCCGATGGGGTAAAAACTCGTTCCCATAAACCTTTGAATAATAATCGTTCTTTTCTCTCTTCATATTGAACCTAAACGTGTGGATGATGCATTGAATGATGATACACATTTTCTGCAATGAAAGAGGAACTTAACCAATTTGAGAAAAACAATGTATGGACTGTGGTTGTTTATTTGAAATTCATCCCGTGTCTAGGAACAAAATGGGTTTAAGGAAACAAATTAAATGATAAATGTGAGATTATTAGAAATAAAGCTAGACTTAGTAGCAAAGGGATATGCTCAAGAAGAAGGTATTGACTTTGATGAAACATTTGCACCCGTTGCTCGTTTAGAATCTATTTGCATGTTTCTTGCATTTTTATGTTTTAATAATTTCAAATTATTTCAAATGGATGTTAAAAGTGCATTTTTAAATGGCTTTATTAATCAAGAAGTTTTTGTTGAACAACCCCCTAGTTTTGAAAATAAAAATTTCCAAATGTGTCTTCAGACTCTCAAAAGCTTTATTGGTTTATAACAAGCTCCCAAAGCTTGGTATGAAAGGTTAAGTGGTTTTTTAATTGAAAACGGTTTTAAAAAGGGTGTTGTTGATACTACTTTCTTCACCAAAATTAATTTTAATGATTTGTTAGTTGTCCAAATTTACGTCGATGATATCATTTTTGGAGCAACTAATGAAAATTTGTGCAAGGATTTTTCTTGTCTAATGCAAAAGGAGTTTTAGATGAGTATGATGGAAGAATTACAATTCTTCCTTGGACTTGCAAGTTCACCAAACAAAAGAAGGAACTTTCATCACCCAAATCAAATACACAAAGGAGTTACTCAAGCGTTTGGAATGAAGGATTGTAAACAAGTTGGGATGCCAATGAGTACCTCAACCAAGCTTGACAAAGATGAAGAAGGTAATAGTGTTGATGAAAAACACTATAGAGGTATGATCTGAAACCTACTTTATTTAACAGCTAGTAGATTGGGTATTACGTTTGCCGTTTGTCTCTGTGCTAGATTTCAATCATGTCCTAAGGAATCACATTTAATTGCTGTAAAAAAAAATTTTAGATACTTGAAAGGAACATTAAACTTTGGTCTTTGGTATCTTAAATCCACTAGTTTTGATTTGAAAAGTTACTCAGATGCCGACTGTCTCATATTGCAAAATTGATAAAAAAAAAAAAAGCACTAGTGGTGTATGTCACTTCTTGGGTAAAAGTCTAGAGTCAACAGCTTAGCAACAAGCAAATATTCTATCTCAGGTTTGTGGATGAAAGATACATTAAAAGACTTCAGTGTTATCTTTGATTGTGTGCCTATAAGTTGCAATAATACTAGTGCAATTCATCTCACTTAAAATCCTATCTTGCATTCTAGAACCAAACACATTGATGTCAAGTATCACTTTATTAGAGATCTTGTGTGCTAAAAAAGAAATTTGTGTTGAATTTGTGTGTACTAAGGATCAACTAGCTGATATTTTTACCAAACCTTTGCCTTTAGATCACTTTGAATCTCTAAGAACTTGTTTGGGCATCATTGATTTCAAAATTGTATGAATTATGCCTTTGAACAAAAATTTGGTATCTAATCCTTCGAACAAAAATGAACATCCGAACTACTTACTCTATCAGACGTACAAGAACGTCAGAACTCCCCTATTTAGTCTCAGACATCTATAAGCATCCGAACTTTCCTTCTCATTTCTCAAACTCTCTAGAAATTCTTACGGACACTTGTCACCGTCCGACACTCCCTCGGACGCATAGCATACACTTTCGAGCGTCCGTTCATCTACATTTGGACACACGATCGTAGCGCATACGAATCGTTTGGACGTCCAAATGATTGTTCAATTCGCTTAAATCCATTCATTTTCTTTTTTTCGGAGAATTCCCCCACCTAACCCAACCTCTGGCATCCAAGAACCTCCTCAAATTTCTCTCACTCTCTCCCACTTTCTCTGAAATTGCTTAAGGAATTCCCTTTCCCAATTCCTCACTCATCTCAATTGACCCTTATTTTACCCATATAGCATCTCATTCCTTGAAATTTCCCACAAATTCACACAAACTCACTTTTCCTCTTCATCTTATTTACATTGGTATGATCTTGTGGTGGATCTTCAATAGCTACCAGAGGTAGAAAATTGAAAGGCAAGGCTCCAGTGTAGGGTCAAATTTCCTCAAATCCTCAATCCACTCTGAATCCCTTTCTACCAAAATTTATTGATGCCAAGGCATCTGATCGGTACACTTTTTTTCTTAGCAAATATATTATGAGTCAGTTCAAACACCTATTTCATCAGTCTTTTTTATGAGTTAAACTTACCACTTATTAAATCATTCTTTGCAAACCAAAATTGGGGTCATTTAGTTCATTTGGATTTGCCTATCTATCATGACATTGTGCTACAATTTACTGTCAATCTTTGAAAGGGTCAGCGAGTACTATTGTAGGCCATTTCTTTTTGCTTGTATCTCAATGTGTAAGATGAGACTAAATTATATTAATTCTATTTTTGAATATGTAGTTATCTCCTAATAGATGTGTCTAAGAGACAGGTAGATTGTATAAGAGGCCTTTGGCTTAGATACTCGCTTCGACATTGAAGAGGTCTGACAGATTTTTAACGTCAATTTTAAAAAAGTTTCGGAAGCCAAAACCACACTGCTTACACCTAAACTCAACATTTTATAAACTTTAATCACTAATTTACTACTACCGACTGATGGGCATCGCACTGAGCCCGAAAAATGCAGTTGTACTTATTTTACTGTATTTTTAAAGGTATCCCACTTGGCTTTGGCTATCTCTTTTGCTCTCTATGGTAGAGGCATTAACTGATACACGCAGAAACATTCCTTTTGGCAAATTCCTCTCTAAAGTTTTCGATCATTTTGACATCCCCTTCACTGGCAAAAAACAATGTCCTCCTTACTTTAACAAAGCTTACATTGAGCATAAAGGTTTGAGGTTTTTTAATGATTAATGGTTTACAAAAGCGGCATATGAACTTGAATTATCTAAATCTCATGCCTCTACCTCTGGCTTTGCACATTCTCACTCTCCTCCTCCTCCTCAACCCTCATCTTCCACACATCCACTATCCTATGAACCCCACATTTTGTCCTCAGCACCCTCACTATCTCATCTATGCACCCTTGTTACCTCCCTAAGTAACCAAATGAGTTCATTCCAATTCCGGACCCTTCGGAAGCTAAAAAGGCTTGAGACCAGACAAACTATTCTTCAACAAGAAGTTAGTCTTCGTATGTCTGCCTCAGCTCAAGTTCAGTTTGCTAACATTCAATCCCAATCTACATGGAATGGTCACCTCTGATAGCGACGACATCGATGCCGTATAAGATTCCATTATGAGGATCAAGATCATGAGAATCGAATTGGTACCACCAATCCTGACAAATCTACTGGTCCTTAGCTGATAATAATGACGACAAGGATGTTGATGACCCATTTAACTACATCATGCAATTTTGAGATCCTGACGAATTAAGTTATCATGACAGTGAGGCTACCGAGGATGAAGCACTGACCAAGAAGTGCAAACTTGAGGAACGCTCCAAGAAGAAGAATGACACCACTTAGATTTGCTCTTTACTTCCTTGTGATTTAATGTTCTTAGACTTTTGTTATGATTGGTAGGCTGTAGTTGCTATTAACTTCTCTAATTGTAATTATTGACTTCTCTACCTCGCCTTGGTTATGACTATGTTGGTCGCGTAAGGGGCAGCATCCTCTTAGGGGGGAGCTTATTTTGCGTTGATGGTGTCAAAAGGGGGAGTAAGATGGCCATTAGAATTGTGTGTTAATCACTGTTTTGAATTGTTTGATGAACTAATTGTGTGATCATGATTATTGTAAGTTATTTGGCAATTGTGTGATCATGACTATTGTAAGTTATTTGGCCTCAAAATTTATCATCATCAAAGGGGGAGATTGATAACCTACAACCTTAGTTTTGATGATGACAAATGAAACATAACTATCTTAATTGAAGCTATGTAGGATTGCTGGTACATTTGCTCATTAGTGTGGTTTTGGACGAAGAACACTATCCGAACAGTACTATATTTCTCGGACGCACAAGCTAGCCCAAACAAGATTACCACAGATGCAATACACTGTCTGAACGATTAGGCAAAGACCAAGATTTTGGAGCATCTACAACGGACGCACAAGCTCGTCAAGAATTTGCCTAGGACGTATTTCACCGTCTGAAAGAGGCCGAGTCAAGAGTTTTAAGGCACCTGCAAATCTAACTATCCGAAAGAAGCTTACATCGATAAACCTTTCGGACACAATACACCATATGATGTGTGAACCTTTCAAACATACCTGATTCGGATGAAGGCAAGGACGCAATATCAGCCGTCTGAACGGTATCCTCTACTCTCCGATATTTAAGATCGGACGATAGATCAGACGCATGACAATAACATCGGACGTCTGAAACATATAATAACTAGTTTTTGAGCATTGATTATTGAGCCGTTAAGAGATTGTTACAACATCAATTTATTGAGACCTATACATACCAACTCCTTTGTATAATGAAATACATTAACACATTGAATACAAGCAAAAAGAAAGGCAATTTGAGTGCAAATTAGCTCTGTATAAGAGACAGGTTCGTTTGTGCCTTGCGCTTTGGTCCGGTGTACCATTAGCCTTTGTAGATTATTCCAAGCTATCTAGCTTGGATGTGGTGTTTGATCTCTTTCTCAATTTAATATATTCATCTTATTCTTAATTGCTTACCCTTTCATCATCTTATTTCTCAAGTGCAAGAAATTTAAATTGAGCATTATTTTTTAAATTAATTTTTGAAACCTAATTCACCCTCTTTAGGTTGCTTTGGGTCCAACATGATCCTTAATTAAATATTTTCAAGCCTAATAAGTTCTTAATGAATTTTTTTCTATTTAGTTACTTATTTCTAAAAAGACTAACAACCATTTGGATTTATATAAATGCTTGGAATAAATACATAATAAGACGGTAGAAATTTTTATTTGTAAAAAGAAATTATATTTGAACAAAAATAAAATAGTCTTTATAACTATTATGTTTCTTGGTTAACTTTTTATAAAATTTTGGCATATACATTATACACATCTAGATGTGTATAAGAGACAGTGATATATTAATTTGATGGATCACCTATGAGCCTATTCCTAATAAAAAAAATTGTACAATCAAATATGGGGAAAAAAAAGATCAACTCATGGTACGATGTATGCTCACAATATTGTAGAACAATTATAAAACAAATAAGTAGGTAAGTAATGCAAACAAATAACATAATTTATGAAAATAAAATCATGTTATTAAATACTTTTTTTAAAATCTTGAAGTGAATGTTATTATAAGTTTAAAAAATATGAGAAAAATGCCAATATATTCCCGATAAAGGAATAAAAACTAATATATTCTCGCATGCATACACATTTTACACAATATGTAAAAATAATTGTGATAGAAATTATATAAAATTGCTTGTTATTTTGGATGTCTTTATAGAACTACATGTTTTACATAATAGTTGCATGCATTTTAAAATAAGATAAAGAATTTAAGGGGCTGTCTCAATAGTCATGATAAGAGACAGGCTATTGCTCCGGTGAATCTTTCCGTTTCTAGAATTGTATAAGTTGGTTGGTTGAATATCTATAAAATGGAGAATATATTAGTACTAATATATTTTGAATATTATAGATAAGACATAGTTTTTGTTTAGGCTATATTACCATAAACCCCTATATGTTATGGCCTTCATACCCATAGCCCCCATGTATTCTGTAAATATACCTTAAATCCCCATGTTTTTTGAACTAAATGGTAAATTATAATGTATAGAAAACACCCAAACTAACGAATTTTGTTGAAATTACGTTCTTACCCCCACATTTAAATTAGAATAAATTATTGTAAACCCTTATATAGTATAACCCTCAAGCTCATAATCCCCATATATTTCGAAAATGTACCCTCAACCGCCTTATGGTCTAAACTGAATGATTAAATAGAAAAAAATATCCAAAGTCATGTTTTTGAAATTACATTTTTTTTTCCCATATACAATTTAATATCAAACCTTTCAGATAATTAATCTCTCCCTATTTTCAAAAATATTAGCTTTCAATTTGTATGACGAAAATTTATTATTATAGTTAAAGATCTGTAAAATAATGAACGAAAAAAAAAAGAAAAAAGAATTACACAAATCTACCTTATATAATTGACAGTGTTGAGTCTTGTTTGGTACTTATAATGTTAATAAGTAGAGACAGCCATTAGCGCGGCGTGTTACGGTCCCGTTCTGACAGCGTACACATCTAGCCATCTTATACACAGGTCAAATAAATGTTCATCCCAATGACTCACAATAGGTGCGCGTGTGTAAGTAAACATGATTAGTTTGGATGATTTATGTTTGTTTTACCATTTAATCCATAAAACATGGGGATTTAGGGTTTATTTACAAAAGCATATGATGGCTAAATGTCACGCCCCAAAAACGGGACCGTAACACGCCGCGCTAATGGTACACCGGACCAAAGCGCGGCGTGTTGACCATGTTTTATGGATTAAATGGTAAAACAAACATAAATCATCCAAACTAATCATGTTTACTTACACACGCGCACCTATTGCTGTCTCTTATACACATCTAGATGTGTATAAGAGACAGGTTATAAAGTACTTCAACTTATTCATTTTTCACGGGTGACTATAACTAGCTCGATCTACAAAGATGCTCTTCAAATGGGACCAAGCATTTCGATAAAAAGAAAACATAAAGATAATAACATTTGTGAAAACCATAGTCATGAAGTAGTTTCTAAAATGTCTCATGCCATTTAAACGTCAGGCATATCCAAAACATAGCCAAAAAGATCCAATCATTTCAAAACATAGTATGCTAAAGCATATCCAAAACATAGCCAAAAAGATCCAATCATTTCAAAACATAGTATGCTAAAGCATATCCAAAACATAGCCAAAAAGATCCAATCATTTCAAAACATAGTATGCTAAAGCATATCCAAAACATAACCAAATAGATCCAATTTTGGAAGCATAAGAGACAGGTCACGATAACGATGTGTATAAGAGACAGAGATTATCACTCTACTCAATATCTGTCTCTTATACACATCTAGATGTGTATAAGAGAGGAGGTCAAGTTATCCCAAAGACAAGACCCCGCAAATAAATAGTTCATAATACTACAGTATCACCATGGCGTCCCATGGATGACTATAGAACCGTGCACCCCAAATCAAATATTTCCAAACACATCCAAATTATATACCTCGTCACCTATGAGCCAAAATCAGTCATAAAATGCTTTATTGTGAGCATACATCTGTCTCTTAACATATTAATTGCTTAACATAAAATAGCTTGGTCCCGATTTCATATATAATAATTCCAAAACTTGGTAAAAGTGCAATTCCAAACATCATACACATTCTAAAATCCATCCTCTTACATACATCTAAATCTTATACAAGAGACAGACCTTTTATGCTTTGACAGGTGGGTAATCTAGACCCTCTTAACTTATATCATGTTAGCTGTGAAAGGAGGAGAAGAGTAAGTTTACCTATTCCACACGCATGATTCAAACATGCTTCCTAACCATCCCACTACCAAGGAAACACTTAAAACCATCTCAAACGATCATTAAAGATCCTTCAAACATAACCAATTATCCAAATTATCCTAGTTGCGCCAAACTTCCGCTTACTTACAAAATGAAGGAAAATCAATTCCACTTGGTTTCAAGTCTCAATTCCTATCCAAACTAACCTTAAAACACTCTTAAAACATCATTATGTGCATAGACATAAGCATTCATAGCATAACACTCTAGGTCACATATGGAAGACAAAACCCTAACTCATAATCTTAAAATTTGTAATCTAACCATGGAAAGTTGTTAAAAATCAACCCCAATCACTTCCCAACCTCCAAAACACTAAAAACAACCCACAACATACATAAATCATAACATATAAGGCTGCAAAGAGGGTATTTTTCAGCCGTAAAGAATCCTGCAAAACTTGAAATTAAAGCTTGAATCATAAAGCCCATAAGCCATAAATGCTAAAATACATAAAATCTTACCTTCCAAGTGATTTCTACTTGAAATCCAAGAAAATTTTTTTGAAGATTTTAAATTTTTTTGGGGAAAATGGAGAAGAGGAATTCGGCTGCTGCTAGGAAGAAATGAGGAAGAAACAACAAAAAGAAGACTTAAAAAAACTTCCAAAGTTGACCCAAATAGTACCCAAGTTGACCAAATAGTCTCCAAGTTGACTATTTGATAAACACTAATTTAAAGAGACTGTCTCTTATTAACATCTAGATGTGTATCTTATAGTACAGTGCATTGTGGTGTGTACACTTAGTCCAATTTTGACCCGCACCTACTGAACCGAAATCGCGTAAACCGAAAAATTTGCCGAATTGAAAAATGAATAAGTTGAACCTGTCTCTTATACACATCTAATATGAAAAACATTTTAAACCAGTTAAAATCAAAGAACAAGGCTAGTAAAATACTGGGTTTCACACTAAAGGTCTGAGATTCATAGCACATAGGGGTTTACGGTAATTTATCCTAAACTTTTTGAGGAAAAATTATATTTTTTAATAAACAATCACTTCAGGGCATGTACTTTCAATGACACCGTTAATTTGAATGATTTCCATCCACTTTAAATTTCAAGACAAACCATATAGGGGGTTATGGGTAAAAAGGCTATACAACATAGAGGTTTACGCTAGTTTGCCCTTTTGTTTAATGTATTTGTTCTTTACATTTTAATTGCATTCATTTTTCTTATTGTATTTTGAAATTTTAAATTATCACTTTTTTTATTATTATCCATACATCATTTGATTTCCTATAAATATTTTCTCTATTAAAAGAATTTCAAAATACTACATTTATAAAGTGATGTTTATTTGATACTTCGTAGTGATTTTTTCTTTTTGTTTCTCCTCCTTTTTTGTGATGCCTAAAATGCTTGCCTTTAGCGAAATCTAATTTTCAATAGGAAAACATAATCAAATTACTCATATTCCATTCTAATTATCTATTTTTAAGGATATACACCAATTTTTTTATCATACAATTCTACCCGAGATAATCTACTATTTTTCTATTACTATTTGTCATGAGTAATATCCATACTGAATTAAATAATTTCATGCCTAACATGTCCTTAATGAAGTAGAATTTACCTATCTAAAATATACTTCCCATTTAATCTAATAAAACTGTATACTTTTTACAATACTAATATATATTTATTATATATGTATATTTCAAACTACTGCAACAAAATTCCTTAGATTTGTATGAAAGTTTGTCATAAATGCATAACAAGATGATCAAAATTTTTATTTGCATAAAATGATTTATATTTGAGTAAAAATAAAATGAAGCAGTATTTATAACTGTTATGCCTATTCAAATTGTTTTTAGAATGTGTATGATGTTTTTCACTGTTTCTTTCTTATTGACATTGGAGTGGAGGGAGTGGACTCTTTCTTCTCTACCTCCTCTAGTAATTTATCTTTTTATTGATTGCTAAAAGACCCTCCAACATGTATAGTTAAGTATAAAAGTTGATTGAATGAGGGGTTTTTTGGTAATTGGAAACAATTAGCAACAAAACAAATACTCTTCCTTTTCTTTTCCTTATCTCACATATTAGAATTCAATCGCTAATTTGAAGGAAAATTAGAATCATTTAGCTCTAGACGTCCACTACAATAATGACGATTACTTCCACAGATATCATTATCCTGATCGATGAGTTAATTCAGTTATCGAGCAAAGTTTTGTTCACCATTTCGTTCATTCAATCTCATCTACGTATTCATTTTTCATTGCTAACAGTTTCGATTCTCCTATAATCTCAATTACTGTTCTGTTTTCATGGGGCAAAGTGACATCTCTTCTAAGAGTCCTCTTATACCCTGTCTCTTATACACATCTAGATGTGTATAAGAGACAGAAGTTGTAAAAATTGAGATTGCTAGGAGTAGTGGGTAGATAAGAGTGGAATGATAGAATTAGTAGGCCATAGCAGGGAAAAAATAGTAGATTGTGGTAGTTTAATAGAAACTTGTACTAATGGGGTTTTTTTTTGTCCGAAACAACAAATTTACTCCAGCAATAACACCACCCGTACTCTAATTGTGAATACCATGTGTCTTTTAAATACAAATATCTAGATATTAAATATCTGAAACTCATAAAATTTGTTTTCAATAATTTCTATTATTGAGGCATACACCAAAGTTAAGATATCAAAATGGTATTTTTTTTTCCCTAAATTCTTACCTTTAATGACATTTTAATGACATTATCTTATATAATAACATGTATTAATGTAGATGCAAAAGGAAATTAAAATTTCTAATAACTTAATTAGAAGTGTTACATGTGCAAAGCACGTACTTTTTTCTTGTTGTGTGTGTGTGTGTATTGCAAATCTAGTCAGATCCTACAAGAGCCTAATTTAATGAATTTGATTCATTCATGAAAGTTATCACAAGCAAGTGGTACAAAAAGAATTTAATTCTTCAATTACTTGATATTCTTATCACAACCTCTAAAGGGAATTTTTTTTACAAAAAGAAAAAGAATGAAGCCACCTATATCAAGCAAAATATATAAGTTTGAGAAAAAATTGGTGATATGTTTGAGTCAAACAAATTAAAGAACTAAATGAAGCCACCTATGTAGAGCAAGATATATAAGTTGGAGTAAAAATTAGTGATATGTTTGAGTCTTCCAAATTAAAGAACTGAAATATACATTTGCACCTTTTTCTTTGAATGTGTATGGTGATTAAATCTAGATCTTATTTAAACAGATTTTAACCACTACATATACTATAAGTTATATACTTTTTGTGACTAAACTATTTGAAATGCAATTGTGACACAAAAGTTGTGTTTCTCTTCTCTATTACAATTAAATAGGAAACCTATAGGATGTGAGGACTAAATTACTGTCACATAATCAAGATAAAGCGAAAAACAAAAACAAAAAATTTTATCAAGTTCATGAAAGGTACATATACTAGCAACCTAATCAATTTTAGGATGTTTATGTTGAAAAAACAATGATATTACTTTTTGTAATTTTTAGGAGTATATTGTCCATATCCTGAGAGGCAATTAGCATACAATCCATTTATACCATATGATCAATATTATATTCAACTAAAATAGTTGTTGCTAACCCTTTGCCTTTAAAGCGTAATTGCCCGTCACTTGGTATAAATGGATTGTATGCAATTGCCTCTCAGGATTTCAACAACTCTACTCCTGTAAATTACACTACTAACAAGGTTGACTTTTGGATTATACTCAACTTTCTCTCAACAAAACAAGATTCTTAGAGCTCTAGAGTAAGAGTAGGGAAATAATGTAGAATGAAAAAGGAAAGAAGATTCTTGAACTTGAATGTTTTTACCCCAACTCCTTTGCACCGAACCTATTTATAGCATTTTTGGAACCAATAAATAGAAATAATATTAATCATGAATGAACATTCATAGTTCATGAATACACAATATTCAGCGAATACAACATTAATCACGCATAAATGAATTTTCATAATTCATGAATGTACAAAATTAATGAAGACATCATTAATTGCCTAGACAGATTAAATTCACAATTCATGAATAAAATATTAGTTAGGTCACATGGATGAATGATCATCAAATCAATGCTATACATAGTTCATGAATACGAAATAGTTCACAGAACAAATTAATATCATTCATGTTTATCACTTTTGAACTAATATATTATTCATGACTAGAAGGTACATGATCAGACAGGGACTGAACTAGTAAACAAATTACCATTCAAAGGTCATTGATATTAATTTCTCATTCACCAATTCTAAGAATTTTCCATATGAATGAAAATTTCTAGACCAATATGATGATGTAAAGAATTTGCAGAGAGAATTGAACTAAAGATCACTAAAGATCATTGTATCAGACTTTGAACCTTGCCTAGTGAAATACTATTTGATCTACAAAGAGTCTATTAGTTCATGTAAACCAAGACCATAGTACTCACATAGTTCACTAATTAGTGAAAATGATGTATTAAACTATTCAATCTTTTATGTAAACCAAGACAATAGTACTCACATAGTTCTTTTCCCAAAGACTCCATTAGTTCTCATGGTTGTGTTCACGAGTTTTGCTTCTGAACAACCCTTGGTTTCATGACTGTTTTAGAGAATCAAACCTTCTAGAAATTTTCAAAGAAATGGACACATTTTTCATTTATGTAGGTGATTTCTCATTAAGAGTAATTATACCCCACTATATGTGACAAAGTTATAAGAATCATTAAGAGATCAGCTAGCCCTTATATATTTGCTGCTACCTATAAGATCATAAATTAGGAATAGGCAAGAAATAATTTTCCCCGAGTACTACTAAAAGTGCAATATGACTTAGTTGTTCCTTTGAACATAAGTCTTAGGATCTCAAACCAACCAGGTAGGATTACCATTATAATACTCTTTTGTCTTTTAAAAGTTATAAGTCCATTCCCCTTGATGAATCATAAAAAAGCTATCTAGCTCGTTTAACCTTTGTTTAGCATATCCGTAATGTTTTCTTTTAACTTTATATAGTCAATGGAAATAATTTCATTCAAGAGCAAGCATTTAATAATATTATGCCTATGACTGATATTGACATCTATAGACTCACTGTTAGATATACTACTTTGTGCCTTTTGATATTGCTAGCTGACTATCAAAATGTGCACATATAGATGGAACATGGAATTTTGATAACTCTAGTAAACTAGAGTTATTTTACTCTAAATCATGGCATTTTGTTATTCTAAATTCTGAATTTTGGTTGTTAATTGAGTGTTTTAGTTAATTTTCATAAACCATCCCAAATTCTCTTAGAGCAACCCAAACAATCAACAAAATCATCATAACAACATAACCCTCCACCACAAAATTTTCAAAATCAAGCCCCAAGTTCTTGGTCTAGACCTTATCAACCCCACACCAAAGAAACTTTACAAATCTAGATGTGTATAAGAGACAGGTTGTTATGATGATTTTGTTGATTGTTTGGGTTGCTCTAAGAGAATTTGGGATGGTTTATGAAAGATGTGTATAAGAGACAGCCTTTAAAGTAAAGAAAAATCAGGGATATTGAAGAGCAAATGAGAGATTATGAAAATTTGAGAGCTTCAACTGGAATTTCGAGATACAAATAGGTCAATTGTCAAGATTGAACAATGAAAGACGTATAGGGGCACTTCCGAGTGACACTATTCTAACTCCAAAAGAGCACAGGGTGATAGCCTTTAGAAGAGGTATGGAAGTAGAAGAAGGGTTGGAGGACATTCATTGAAAAGTACAGGAAAAGGTTGAAGATGAAAATCCTGTTAAATGGGAGTCTTCAGCGAGTCAAGGCAAAAAGATAAATGAGCCTACCATGCCCAATATGCAAATAAGGAAGGCACGAATCCTACATGTTGAAGAAAGAGGAAAAAGAGAAGAAATTTGAAAAAGTTTCTTGAAATATTCAAGAAGCTTGAAATTAATATTCCCTTCATGGAGGCACTTGAGAACATGCCCGCTTATGCTAAATTCATGAAACAAGTCCTCACTTCCAAAAGGAAATTGCATGGGAGATGAAATTTAATGTTTAATGGAAAATGGTAGTGCATTTCTCAAAAAGTTCATCTGCCTATGTTTAAGGACTCTAATCCTTCACCATACCTTGTGAGATTGGAGGTTTGCAATTTGGGAAGGCTATACATGATCTACTACTTGGTCGAGCCATCCTTCCACTACTTTAAAAATCGTTCGTTGAGCCCCATGATGACCTCCTACGGGAGATAAATGACAATGTTTTAAAATTTCATTAACTTCACTTTCCGGGACACACCTCCATAAAAATTGATCATTGATCTTCAGAATAGATAAGGTTCTTCCCAATAGTAAAACTTGATTTCTACAAAGAACTTTTTTTTCTCATTGATATTGAGCATGTTTGGCACCACTCTTACAACGATATAGTTCATAATGTCCGCATATCACGCGCTTGCTCTCATCACTTTAAGCAATTTCTCAATGGATGATTCCTCATTGGCGGCTCTTTCCTCATGATTGACAAGTTTAGATGCTTCAACTTATCCTTGATAAATGGTCTACTAACATGTTTTCAACACCCTTTTTATCCACCACTTCCTAATCAAATTCCTACAAAAGAAGTATCCATCTCAATAAACGACAGAATGGCATCTTATTTAGAGAATAATTACTTTTAATGCAGAGTGATCGGTATGCACAATTGCTTTAAACCCATTCAAATATGATCTAATTATCTCAAATGGAAATGTTATTGGTAATTCTTTTCTACAAGATAGTAATTCTCTTATACACATTTAAGGTGTATAAGAGCTTAATAAATGACATGCAATATTTTATCCACCTTTTGACACAAAATGGCACCTATTGCATAGTTACTAGCATCATAGATAAGTTCAAATAGAAGAGATCAATTGGGTGCCACAGTGATAGATGCACTAATAAGAGACATGTTTCAACTCAATCCATGCCTAGGAAACTTTAATCATCAAAGTTAAAAATACAATCTTTCAAAAGATTGTATTTTTAACTATGATGATTCTTGTTTGAAAGCATTTAATGAGTTGAAACATGCCCTATACAAATCTGCATAACCAAGAAAACTTCTCGCACCTTTAAAATTAATTAGTAGGGGTAGCCTTTCAATCACCTCAACTTTTGCCCCTCTTGATGAAACTTTATGACCCAAAACAATTCTTTCTTGTACCAGAAAATGACATTTTTCCCAATTAAGCACCAAATTAGTCTCAACACATCTTTCAAAGACATTAGTCAAATTTGCAAGACAACATCAAATAAGGTACCAATACATTAAAATCATCCATAAGCATCTCTATGCACTTTTCAACCTTATCATGAAAAATCGCAAACATGCAACATTGAAATGTGCTAGGAGCATTGCAAAGCCCAAAGGCTTTCTCTCATATGCAAAAGTACCAAATGGGCATGTAGATAGCGTGAACTTTATGATTCTTCATGAACACAATGTCATGTTGTGGATGTCTCTTATACACATCTAGATGTGTATAAGAGACAGGTGATAGCTTATTTCTTTTCTTCCACTCAA